>CAMZMU010000085.1:33763066-34244137 GCA_947311845.1 Poa pratensis | reverse complement strand
AGTATGTATGCTACATTCACCACATCAGATGTAATAGCACACGGCCTTAGTGTTCTACTCTTGTCATCTCACTACTGAAGCAGTCCCAAAGCGCTACCAATGTGTGTCCTAGTTAATTGGAGGCAGAACAATGGTAAAAAATGCAGTCTCTCCAGAAGGACAGCGTGTGTGAAAACCCATGACATGTTTTAGTAAGTTCTGAAAATAATTCAGTATAGAGAGATAGCATACATCTAACATGTTTGAAAATTTTCAGTTTACATCATAGTATGTCCTTTTTGTAGTGCTACCGGGCCCAATTCATAGCCCAATTGGGCATAGAAGCATAACATAACATGTTCAGCTCACAGCTTGAGCAAAAAATCAGCTGCAGTAGTGTTGACAGGCCCCAATCATAACCCAATTTGAATCAAAGATTGTGCATAGCATGATGTGTCTTTTTGTTTCTCCAGCTGTGAATTAAATTGAATAAAAAATTGTGCCATGGTAAATATAAATCCTGTCAATGTATACAATTAGTTTTAGAGAGTATTTTCAGAACTTTTATCATGTGTTTCAAACGTCGGGTGCATGTTATTGTTGCATGAGAACTCCCGGTGCACAGGATACACCCTCCAGTTCAACAGCATGATAGCATGAAAAAAAGTTGTATTCACAATTAATATTTCTGTAAACACAACAGAGAAATAATGTGTTGAATTCATCTACAGGCCTCAAAATCACGGGCATGTATAAGTTCACCTACACAGATCAACTGTAGCATCCACTGATATACTACTTGTCGGTGGTTTTCCAGCAAGAGTCCATAAAGCAAAAAAGGGGCCACTTTGAGCAACAAACTAAATACCATCTCATACATGAATTTGGTGTAGAGGTACAATATGCAAAACCTGACCATGAAATGGCCACAGATTGATCTTGATTATCAAGACAAGAAAGCTAAGTAATTCACGATATCACCATGGAGTTCCAAGACAGACGGAAATGACAAGACTATCCGACTATTTTCTCCGTTTGTCGGACTAACTCGCGTTATCAACTAAAGCACGTGAAAGGAAGCATCTGAACATTGATAGCTAGCATATCTTCTTTCTTTCATGATAGGACATATATATAAGGATTAGCTTGGTTGTGGTGACTTATTTCACGGTTTCTTGAGGTCATACTAGCAAATCGAAAGCCTTCGTAGCATATTACTATTTCGTACAGCCGTAACAGCAAAATTGTACTTCTTCCCAGCAGAAGTAATCAACAGAAATGCATTAACAATTCCATTAGAATCCTAAAGAAGATTTTCACAAGACTGGAAAAGATAGATAGCTTCCTTGCAACTATTTGCATAACAAAATAACTAATAAGTGCAGCCTGGAAGAGCAAAATTGTTAGCATGGCGGTTTCTTATTCAAACGGAGTTTGCTACTTAAACATAGCTGGATTGCACTGGAATTTTCTCTACTTCGAATAGCACGTTGCATCCAAAGAATCAAGAAGTCTGCTGGTGTAACAAAACCACTCCCATCAGGTTTTAGGTGTTAATCAACAAAAGCATTGACATAAATTTCCTTCTTAATGTAGCTGACAATCATATCTTTAGGTTGCATGATCCCTGACTTAGAACTGATTTGTCAATTCCGCCCTAAGATAGACCAAATTCATGATCAATTGAGGTTTCTCCAGTTTTTAACAACATGAATTCAACGTGAAAATATCTAAACATGATACAATATAATTCCTAGTAATAGACATTACAGCACATGTGCACAATGCTTTTTATTCCAACCTAACATTTAAAAATTGTCATGCAGATTAATGGTTGCATTTTCTTCAAAAACTTTCAATTGCTTTTTTCCTACTAATATCATACCACTCAAAATATGCATAAGGATCCAAACCTTTCAGTTCTCGTTATGGCTGATATTCAGAAGGGATATGTGGCACATAATTTTGTGTTATACATCTGCCCGAAATATGTCTTGCTTCTATGACTTCGGAGCTCCTAACTAGACTTGCTCCACTCTCAAAACCATTGTGCTAATTTCAAGCCTACTCAGGGAAGAAAAGTGAAGCACTAAGGAATCTCTCATCCATTTCCTCGATAGCAGTTTCACATACCCTCGTATGTAACTAACAAACCCAATACTTGGCATCAGATATTCAGATATACTAGACCGGGTAATTAAGTAGTGTTCAGGATCCATACCATTTGATGAGTGATCCAAAGAGGAAATGCTGCATGATGGGCACCTTCTCCAGCACTCAGCCTTGTACATCTTGAGCAGCCCACTGTTGACCTTCTTCCAGTTCGCAACCGCACTGATATCATCCAACATCGGCGAATGCTCCGCGAAGGGCCCCTTCTTGACCTTCTTCACATACAAGACGCACCCGAGCAAGTACTCCTTGGAGAAGTTCTCGAGGATATCCGGGTTGTGATCGACTTGGGCTTCATGTACTTGTGATCGATGAGCTGCGCTGCCCCGAATACAAAGGGCAGGAAATGGTAATCATCCAGCCCCCACACGCCGTGCGATCCCGCAGGCTCCAGCAGGTAGGTGTCCTGCAGCGTGCGCATGAGGTCGAGGTAGGCAGCGAAGACGCGCAGCACGACGGCGGGTAATCGTCCTCGGTGATGAGCCCGAGCCGCGCCAGGCAGTAGAGGAAGGCGGCGAAGTTGGTCTCGTGCCCCGTGCCGTAGTCGATGCGGGAGCCGTTGCCGAAGGAATCAAGGAGGTACGGCGCGAGCTCGACCTCGGCGCCGGCGAAGTCCGAGGGGGATCCGGCGGTGGCCGTGATCGGGGCGATCAGACCGTTGACGGAGTCGGCGAGCTTCTCGTGCCAGAGGCGGAAGGCGGGGTTGCCGTAGCGGGAGCCGTGCGGGAGCGGCGGGGTGGACGCGACGAAGGCAGAGAGCGCGGAGATGAGGTCGAGGAGCGCGGAGACGGCGGGGGAGGGAGGGGACGGGAGCGGGTCGGAGAGCTTGCGGCCGTGGACGGAGGCGGAGAGCGCGGCGACGAAGCCGAGGAATGGCGGCCGTGGGTGGAGGCGTGGAGGCGGGCGATGTCGTCCGGGGACGTGATGCGTTTCGCGGGGGCCTGGAAGGCGAAGGGCGGCGCGGCGGGCGGCACCGGGAGGGGATGCGGGACCGGGGAGAGAGACGATGGCGGCGGTGTTGGTGGGCGCGTTGATGGCCGGCATGCGGATGGGGCGGTAGGCAGGCGGCGGGGATCCCCGGACCAGGGGACGGGGGTGGGCGCCGCGGCGGGCGCGCCGCAGGAGCGGCAGAGCGGGTGTGGATGTGGCCGGCGTGGGAGGGAGGCGGGGTGGTGGAGGAGGTGGCTTCGGGTTTGAGTCGGGGTTGGACATGGCTGCCGGCGGCGGGAGATCGCAGACGGGGAGCTCTGCTGGTTTGGGTCGGTGAGGAGGGTGTGGATTCGGGGAAGGGCACTGACACAGCGGAAATGGGTCCTCTGTTGGGCCGTGGATAAGCATTTGGGCCGGAATGCTACGCTGAATATGCCTCTATTTTCGGGGGTCGGCTGAAGGCTCTCGCCGGTAGGGCTGAACTGGTCTGGCTCGGCTCTCACTCGTTGGAGCTCTTTAAAACAACAAGTTAACCCAGCTTGGCTCGCCTTGTTCCCCTTAAAAAATGGCTCGCCTTGTTAATATAACGAGTTCAAATTCAGAACTCGGTCTGACCCGTTGTTACATGTCAATTTTAAGCCGAGTTGAGTCACGAACTACTCATTTAACTAGCGAATTTCGAGTTTTAATTCCAGCCCTAGTCCACGGTGTATAACGTAAGGATATTCATATATGACGTGATGCCCAGGCGCTTTGATGTTTTCTTCTTTTCCCGTTACTTAAAATAATTATACGCAATGAGTAAACAATTTTTTTGAACATGTTAGTCAATTTTTTTTAAAACTATGTGGACATTTTTTTTTGAATCCGTGAATATTTTTTTTAACCCGTGAATAATTATTTTGAACTACTTGAACATTCGTTTAAACCCACGAAAATATTTTGAACTATGTGAACCTTTTCCTCTCATATGAACATTCTTTCAAAAACTCGTGCACAATTTTCTTGAACTATGTGAACTTTCTTAACCTATGAACATTTATTTTGAACTAAATGAGAAAAAAATTAAATCTATGATTTTTTTTTAACAATGTGAACCTATTTTTTCTCTCGTATGAACATTTTTTAGAACTACAAGTAAAAAAGACATGACAGCTTAGCCGGATTAAGAAAGGTCAAAGACGGAGTCTGCCAGAAGACCATGTGTTAGGGCATGTGCAATCGTTTGGACGCTGGCCGTCTATATAATTTCTGCACGTCACGTACAGACCTCGCAGTCGACAGCTTATACAACAGGGAGTCTTTTTATCTGTCCGTAACCACGAAATCGCAGGGGCCGTTGCAGTTTGTTTCCGTGAAAAATGGATCCAATCTGACCCACTACAGACAGCCACTCGGTACAACGGAAACAACCCGTCGCTAACTAGCTATTTCCACGCTAACAGATCGTCTGTATTCCTACCGACGGACTGTTCCGTTTTTTGTTTTCTCTCTCCCCACGTAATCTGATTTCCTACGTGGGCTTTGTTACGGACGGCTGACTAGACGCTGTTGTACATGCCCTTATGCACCTTGTCGTACGACCGCCAGATTTACTGTCTGTGACGACTCTCCTTACAAACTAGATTTGTCCGCCTATATAAAGTAGGTGTAGAGTAGCTACTAGTGGATTTAGGACAGAACCAGCGATATATGTGGATGATTTGCGGTTTCAGTGTAGCCGATACATGCTCTGCGTCACGCAGGAGCTGAAGTCACGAGCACGCAGGCTCGGATGGGGAAGGAAGAGAAGAACCCGTCAGGGTTAGGATAATCATTCAATTCCTGCCGATCTCGATCTCCAGGATACATCTAAGTAGACGCTGTCTCTACGGGCCTTGGGCTTGCGGGCCTCGACGCCAACTGGGCCGTCCGCTGGGCTCGACGATGCTCAGCTCGCTTCTGTGCCTTGATCGCCACCGGTAAGTACTGGGTCGTGACATTACCCCCTCCTCGAACGACGGCTTGTCCCCAAGCCGCTGATGATGGGTAGGCGTCGATGATGGTGTACAGATGCTCCCAGGTTGCACATGATGCAGGAAGTCCGCTCCAGTGTACCTTGACTTGCGGCACCAACTTGTTCCCCTTGCGAATCATGCGCTCCGCCAGCACTGCGTCGGGTTGCACTGAAACCTTTAACAGAGAAACAGGGAGAGTAGTACTAGCCTCCTCATCAGGTTTCAATCCTTGCTTGAGCTGAGAAACATGAACCACCGGATGAATGCGAGACGATGGCGGCAGTTGTAATTTGTACGCCACTGGCCCAATGCGTTGCAGGATCAAGTATGGACCAAAAAATTTGAATCCCAGCTTCTGAGAGGTTCTTCTTTCGACAGATGATTGAACATACGGTTGCAAGCGCAAGTAGACATAATCCCCCACAGCAACTGTCTTTCACTCCTGTTTTTGTCCGCTTGATGCTTCATGCGCTGTTGAGCACGTTCCAGATGTTGCCTGATGAGTGGTGCCATTGTTGCTCTTGCCCGCAACCATTCCTCCACGTCTGTGTGCCCAGGCAGTGAAGAGTTCTCAATTGCAAAGTGTCTCGGTTGCCTGCCATACAGCACCTCAAAGGGTGAGCGCCCCAGAGCAGAATGAAATGTTGAGTTGTACCAGTACTCAGCCTGTGGCAACCATTTGGCCCATTGTTCTGGTTTCGAATGAACAAGACATCTCAGATAAGTTTCCAGGCATTGATTCAGTCGCTCGGTTTGGCCGTCAGTTTGCGGATGATACGACGAGCTCAAATTAAGTGTAGTATCAGCCAGCCGGAAAAGATTCTGCCAGAAGCTGCTGATAAAGATTTTATCCCTGTCGGAGATGACTACCTGAGGCATCCCATGGTTCTTATAGACATTGTCCATGAACAGTTGAGCAATTGTCGCCGCAGTGAAAGGATGTTTTACAGGAATGAAGTGGCCAAATTTAGTGAACTTATCTATCACTACCAGAATTGCATTGTACCTATTGGATGTCGGCAGGCCTTCAATGAAATCCAAGCTCACAGTGTGCCAAGCAGATGGAGGGATTTTGTGTGGGTACAATTTCCCCGCAGTCGCACATGTTCTGATTTGGCTTGCTTGCATATTGTACACTGAGCACATATTGGAGCACCGAGTTTTTCAGTCCTGGCCATGCAAACAACTGTTTGATTTTTTGGTATGTTGCCAATGTGCCCGAGTGACCCCCAGTCCGCTACTGTGTAAAGCCAGCAGGACAGCTGAGTGTGCCTCACTATTGCTTCCTAACCAAACACGGCCCTTGAAGCGAATGATACCATCTTGCAACGAAAATCCTTGGTCATTGTGACCTGACACACTCAGTTCAGTGAGCAATGCCTTTGCTTTTGCATCTTTCTGGTATCCCTCGATGACAATTTCAATCCAACGAGGTCTCACTTCAGATATTGCATTGACGCCATAGTGAATTAGGTCGCCTGGATAGAGCATCCGCTGCAGCATTGGATGTCCCTTTTTTGTAGACAATGTGGTATTGTAGCCCCATCAAACGAAAGAAGGCTTTCTGTTGTATCTTCGTGTTGAATTTGTGACCGCCCAGATGTATTAGACTGCGATGGTCAGTATAGATTGTGAATTGCTTGTGCTGCAGGTATGGCTTCCACTTCTCAATAGCCATAAGGATTGCAAGGCATTCTTTATCATATATAGACAGACACTGATTTTTGATGCCAAGTGCTCTGCTAAGAAACGCAATGGGATGCCTGATGACCCACAAGTATAGGGGATCGCAACAGTCTTCGAGGGAAGTAAAACCCAATTTATTGATTCGACACAAGGGGAGCCAAAGAATACTTGAGAGCCTTAACAGCGGAGTTGTCAATTCAGCTGCACCTGTGAATAGTCTTGCTCGACACAGATTATCAGTAGCAACAGTTTTATAGCAGTAGTAGCGGTGAAATAATAGCAGCAGTAAACAGAGACAGCAGTAGTGATTGCAGTAAACAGTAGGATTAAAACACTGTAGGCATAGGGATGGATGAACGGGCGCTGCATGGATAAGATAGCTCATATAATAATCAAGACATAGGCATTGCAGATAATAATGATAAAGCATCCAAGTACTAAGTAAACGTAGGCATGTGTTCCGTATATAGTCGTACGTGCTCGCAATGAGAAACTTGTACAACATCTTCTGTCCTACCAGCCGGTGGCAGCCGGGCCTCAAGGGAATCTACTGGTAATTAAGGTACTCCTTTTAATAGAGTACCGGAGCAAAGCATTAACACGCAGTGAACACATGTGATCCTCACATCGCAGCCATTCCCCTCGGCTGTCCCAATTATTGTCACTTTGGGACCGCGGGTTCCGGACAACAATATGTGTATACAACTTGCAGGTATGATCAATAAACAGTGCATATCATTATGAAACAATAACATGTTCAGATCTGAAATCATGGCACTCGGGCCCTAGTGACAAGCATTAAGCTCAACAAGTTGCAACAACATCAATAAGTACTAACAACGGATACTGGGCACCATGCCCTAATGATCTTATAGCTTATTACATGAACAATCTCATCCAATCCCTACCATCCCCCTCAGCCTACAGCAGGGAATTACTCACACATGGATGGGGGAAACATGGATGGTCGATGGAGAAGCGTCGGTGATGATGATGGCGATGATCTCCTCCAATTCCCCGTCCCGGCGGAGTGCCAGAACGGAGTTTCTGGTCCCCGAAATAGGTTTCGCGATGGTGGCGGCGTACGGTGATGTTTCTGGATGAAGTGGACGACCCCCCGACGTTTTTAGGTCAGAAGGGTTAAGTAGTCGAAAGGGGGACTCGGGGAGGTGCCCGAGGCCCTCCTCATAGGCTGGCGCGGCAGGCCCCTTGGCCGCGCCACCATGTGGTTTGGGCCACTCGTGGCCCATCTCCGCCTCCCCTTCTGGCTCCGTGAGTCTTCTGGTAAAATAGGAGGTTTGCGATCTTTTCTGGTGTTTTTCCCGAAAGTTGACTTTCTGCACAAAAACAAGACACCAGGGCAATTCTGCTGAAAACAGCGTTAGTCCGCATTAGTTGTATTCAAAACACACAAGTTAGAGGTAAAACAATAGCAAAAGTGTTCGGGAAAGTAGATACGTTTTGGACGTATCAACTCCCCCCAAGCTTAGCTTATTGCTTGTCCTCAAGCAATTCAGTTAACAACTGAGTGCGATAAAAGACTTTCACGAACACATTTGCTTCATATGATGCATATATTCTCACTATATGTACAAATGCTTAAGCAATTCAAGATGAGGCAAATGCAAATAATGTCACTCAATAGGCATGTAAACTATGAAAAGATACCAACATACTAATAGCAACAAACATGAAACATATTAATTCACAAGATTGTAATGCTCATAATAGGATATGACAAGATGGTATCTCGCTTGCCCGTTTTTGTACAGCAAAACATAAATGCCCAGGCACCTCTGAAGTTCATGGGAAGACTAGAATCAAAGATATCAAAGATAAAAGCATCAAAGTTATATCATAGTTAACCACATTCTGGGACAAGCACATTACACTAAGAATGACAACTATGCTCTCGAGAAAGTGCTCAAAGAAAGGATGGTGACTCAACATGAAAGTAAAAGATTGGCCCTTCGCAGAGGGAAGCAGAGATTATCATGTGCTAGAGCTTTTCATTTTTAAAACAGAAGCAAAATTGTTTTGGGAAGTGTTTGTTGTTGTCAACGAATGGTAGTGGGTACTCTAACCCCCTTGTCAACCAGACTTTCAAGAGCGGCTCCCATGAAGGACGTTATTTCTACCAGCAAGGTAGATCATCCCTCTTCTCTTTTGTTTACACATGTATTTTAGTTTCATTATGGGTGACACTCCCCCCAACCTTTGCTTGCACAAGCCATGGCTAACCGAATCCTCGGGTGCCTTCCAACATTCACATACCATGGAGGAGTGTCTATTGCAAAATTAAGTTGCTTACTGATAAATCAGGGCAAAACATGTGAAGAGAATTATTAATGAAAGTTGTAATTAATTGGGGCTGGGCACCCCGTTGCCAGCTCTTTTTGCAAAATTATTGGATAAGCGGATGTATATGCCACTAGTCCATTGGTGAAAGTCTGTCAGAAGTAAATGACAAGATTGAAAGATAAAACACCACATACTTCCTCATGAGCTATAAAACATTGACACAAATTGAGAAGTACTTTGAAGGTTTTAAAGGTAGCACATGAAAATTTACTTGAATGGTTCGAAATGCCATGCATAGGTATTTATGGTGGACACTTTGGAATAACTTGGTTTTCATGGTTTTGGAAGCACGAGCAGCATTCCCGCTCAGTACAAGTGAAGGCTAGCAATAGACTGGGAAGCGACAATCAAGAGAGCAATAACCGTCATAATCATGCTTGCGACAAAATGAAATTAATTGAGACATAAAAGTGATACAAGAACTCTGAGTCAAAATAAATCATCAAGGCTTAATTGACTTTTGTTTTTCAGTCATACGCATGCATGAGCATGTGCCAAGTCAATTCAAATGAATTATTCAGAGGAGGATACCACAATGTCATACCCTCTATGAATAGAACAATGCAAGCAAACATCAACATAACATGCTACCACTATTAATAAATTGGGACCGATCATGAGAGAACAAGAACTACTAAGCATCCACTAAATGACATATACCTCACATGAACCAACTAAGCATGCTCACATAGATGAGTATATGTACAAAAATGAAAACAAATGGAGTTCATACCAGCCTCTCACCCCAACTCAAGTTGTTGTAGATCATCCTTATTGCTTTTTCACTTGTGTTGCTTCGAATGATAAGAATGAAAACCAAGCTCCATCGGAGTCACGGATGGCTGTCCAACTCTGAAAACACTATACAAAACCAAAAAGAAACAACAAATATTTTTGGGTTTTCGAGTTTTTGAAACAAGAGCAAAAAGAAACAAACAATAAAGCAAAATATTTTTGGATTTTTGAATAACAAACCGAATTTTAAAACTAACAAACTAATACTGAAACTTAAAGAAACAAATGAAGAGAAACAACAGAAATATTTTTGGTCTTTTTGTGTTTTGGAATGCAGCAATAAAAGGTAAACAATTAAAAAGAAAGAAAGAAAACTGCAACATGGATATACAAAGTATCGACAAGATATGATATGTAAATGAGTGAGATGTCGATATACCTCCCCCCAAGCTTAGGCTTTTGGCCTAAGTGGAGATCAATCCCATGGTGCCCAGGAAGTGGCGCCTCCATAGTACGACGAGGAAGGCCCTCGTCCTGGTAAGAGCTGGATGACGCTCCAAGGTAAGTGACGGTGTAGCCATCATCAGGTGCTTCTCCCTCCTCCTGGTGCTGCTGGTGAAAGCCTCGCACTCTAAGCTGCTCCTCCAACGCCTCCTTGGAGTACGACCACGGTCTCCTGTGTAAAGGGAACAGATCGGCCTGGGGCAAAGGCACTTCATATTCATCCCCGTTAGTAAATAAAACTTTGTAAACAATGTTTCCTAAATGAGAATTAGGTGTGACAAACTGATGGCCTTTCATAGCAGCAATATCAAGTCTAAAAGGGGTTAGCTTCTCATCAGTAGGACTAACGGAAAGACCTAGATATGCGATAACTCGTGAAGCAACAATTCCTCCATAAATAGGTCCACTAGCAGCCAAACGGCGAGCAATAAGGGCACCAAGGTTGTAAGCAGTGTTACCATTAAGTGCAGCAGCAAGAAAAGCAAGATGATAATTAGAAATGTTACTAGTGTTTTCCCTACCAAGAATGCTAGTAGCAAGATAATAAACGAAATATCTAATGGCAGGGAATTGGATGTTCCTTATCTTGCCGCGCTGAGCGGTGCGGTCATCGTCGTTGGTCACTCCTCGGTAAAGTTCCACAAAGTCTTTGGTGTTCCCTGCAATCTTCTTTGCTGTACCTAAGGAGCAATATCTATGGCAGCACAAAAGTCTCCCAACCCATTGTAACAGGCCTGTCATAAATCTTAAATTGGACAGTAGGCGTATAAGATGAATTCACAAATTTAAAACTCTCAACAAAAGTTTTGGTGAGCCAATAATGTTGGTCGCTCTCATCCTGCATATAAGTGGTTAGGCCAACTCTCTGGATGAGGAACATGAAGTCATCAAGCAACCCTGCATTACGCAAAAACTCCATGCATGGAAAGGATGAAGCATTTGGGATTTGGTCACCCCCTCCATCTCCAATGTTCGGTGCAATGACATCCTCATCATAGGAACGCCTAACTCGAGTAGATGCCCTCAAAGGCCTTCTTGCTCTCTGAGAATCCCTTTCAAACACCTCCCAAAGGTGTGGTTATGCATTTTCCTTTTCTGAAATTTTTTAACAAACATTATAAAAATTGATTTTGAGACATACAAATGAGGGGAACTACTATATGAACTTGCTAGAGGACTAAACATGCATCAAAACTGATTATATCAACATAGAACAAGCATGCATACTCACTTAACAAGTCACCTACAGCAGCAAAATACTCAAGGTATACTTACTAAACAAAATTCTACTTGGATACATGGAGGAGTCACATACCGGAGAGCAAATGGTCCAAATTTCAGCAACAAAGATGGGCTGAGCAAGGAGATCGAAAAATCTCGAGCAAGAGCAGCAAGAACACGGGTTTGAGCAATGGTGGTGTGTTTGTCGGGAGAGAGAAAGAAATGAGAGGAAGATGGGTGAGTGGAGGGCCAGGTGGGGCCCACACCATGCCACGGCGCGGCCACACCCCTGCCGCGCGGTGGGGTGGTGTGGTGGCATGGTGGGTCCCCCTGGTCAGCTCCAGGCACTCCCACATTCCTCTTTAAAAACTAATATTTATGGTATAATTTTCAGAAATTTTTGAAAACTTTCATTTTGCACATTTTCTGGATATTTAAATAATAAACTTAGAGCAGAAATAGAATTTTATAAAGACCAGTTTCAACTAAAACTTTGCAAGTTCAGTAACACAACAGTAGGTAAAACAAAGTTGAAGAAAGAAATGTTGTTTAGCTCTTTTATGTATGCAAATACATTTGATAGCAAGGTTGATCAAGTCTTGGCACCAAATAAATTTACATGACACAAATGATTTAAACATCATGAACACTCATGTTACCTTGTATTGTATTGATATGGATCCAATCATAATGTTTTGATATCCTTCTTGATGATCATATATAGGGCAATCAATACTTCCCACTTTGATAGTTTTAAAATTGGAGATGGTATTGACTCCATAAATCTTGTCAACTTTCTTGGGGAAATAAACAGTATGTTCTTTATCATTAACATTGAAAGTTACTTTTCCTTTATTGCAATCAATAACAGCACCTGCAGTATTTAGAAAAGGTCTTCCAAGAATAATAGACATATTATCATCTTCAGGCATTTCAAGAACAACAAAATCAGTCAAAATTAAACAATTGTTAGCTACTTGAACAGGGACATCCTCACAAATGCCAACAGGAACAGCAGTAGATTTATCAGCCATTTGCAAAGATATATCAGTAGGTATCAATTTATCAAGATAGAGTCTCTTATAAAGAGAAAAAGGCATAACACTAACTCCTGCTCCCAAATCACATAAAGCAGTTCTAACATAATTATTCTTGATGGAGCAAGGGATGGTTGGTATACCTGGATCTCCAAGCTTCTTAGGAACCTTGCCATTGAAAGAATAATTAGCAAGCATAGTAGAAATTTCCTCATTAGGAATTTTCCTTTGTTAGAAACAATATCTTTCATATACTTTGAGTAAGGAGGCAATTTAATAGCATCAGTCAAAGGAATTTGCAAAACAAGGGTTTCATCCATTCACAAATTTATTATAATGTTCTTCTTCCTTTGATTTTAGTTTCTTAGTTGGAAAAGGCATTTGCTTTTGAACCCAAGGTTCCCTTTCATTACCATGTTTCTTAGCAATGAAATCTTCCTTAGTGTACTTTGTGTTTTTAGTATGCTTTTCAGGTTCCTTTTCACTAACTTCTTTATCAAGAGCATCATTTTTATCCTTATCACTATCAAGTTCATTACCACTTTCAGTTTCAGCATCAGAGATAGATATACTATTAGGATCATTAACAGTTTCAGAGGATTCTACAACATTTTTATGTTTCTTCTTCTTCTTTTTCTTAGAAGGAGAAACTGGATTTTCAGCTAGTTGAGAATCTTGTTCAATTCTTTTAGGATGTCCCTCAGGATATAAAGGATCCTGAGTATGAGCTCCACTTCTAGTGCTAACATAGACAGGTTTTAATTTTTCCTTAGAAGCATTGGCTAACATGTCTTGTTGCACTTTAGTGAGTTGATCAATTTGAGTTTGAACCATATGGAAATGTTTAATAAGCATCTTAACATCATTGGAGGTTCTCTCCACAATATCATGCAACTTACTAATAGCTAGAGAATTTTCATGCAAATGATTCTCTACTCTCATATTAAAATTATCTTGCTTAATAACATAATTATCAAATTCATCTAAGCATTGATCAGGTGGTTTAGAGTAGGGAATATCTCCTTCATCGAACCTGTGGAGAGAGTGAACCTCAATTATGGATGGATGAGGAATTGGCTTACACAAATCTTCAATAGGTGGAAGGTTCTTCACATCTTCAGATTTAATACCCTTCTCAATGAGAGTCTTCTTGGCTCCCTCATTGTTTCATCATTCAATTCAATCATACCTCCCCTCTTCTTTGATATTGGTGTCGGTGTAGGTGTGGGGGTCGGCGCAGGTAGAGTCCAATCATCATAATTCTGGCTGATTTTAGCCAATAATTCTTCAGCTTCTTCAGGGGTTCTTTTCCTGAAAACACAACTAGCACAACTATCCAGATATGCTCTAGATTCAATAGTTAGTCCACTGTAAAATATATCAAGTAGATCATGCTTTTCCAAATCATGTCCAGGCCGAGCTCTGATAAGAGAGCAAAACCTTGTCCATGCCTCTGGAAGTTTCTCTTCATCTTCCTGGTCAAAGTTATAAATTCTTTGCAAAGCATCATGTTTAGCACTAGCAGGGAAATATTTCTGAAAGAAAACATCAAGCAAACCAGTAGGACTAGTAATAGAACCAGGAGACAAGTTGTTATACCAAGCTTTAGCATCATCTTTTAATGAGAAAGGAAAAATCTTAGCAACAAAGTAGCTACGCTTCTTAATATCATCAGAAAATAAGCCACTCAAAGTAGAGAGCTCATTCATGTGCTCTACAGCACTTTCACTCTTAGTGCCACAAAAAGGAGTTTTCTCAACAATAGATATATGAGATAAATCAAGAGAAAAATCATAATCCTTATCTTTAATGTTTATAGGAGAAGTGGCAAACTTAGGATCAGGTGACAACTTGTATTTAACAGCATGTTGTGCAAGAAAATTTCTCATATTACTTGCACCAGTAGTAGCATTACATTTATCAATAAAATCATCATCAAGTTCCACATAAGTTTCATCAGGATCATCATCACAAGTATAATCCCTTAACTCAGGTGAATAAACAGGAGTAGTAGGACTTCCATTAGGTGTTCTAGTATTTTCAAGTTGTTTAGACTTAGCAATAGCAGCATCTAAAAGTGGACCTAATGAAATATTCTCATCAATCACAGTAGAAGCATCATCAACATTATCAGAGGCAATTTCAGATTCAGCAGTAGTACCAACACGTGAAGATTGTGGTGGTGTAACAAGTTGACTCAATACAGATGGTGAGTCAAGAGCAGCAGAGGTACTAAGTGTCGTACCTTTTCTTGTAGTGGAGGGCAATACATGGACCCTCTCATCACGAGCTTTACCCATGATGAATAAATTTCAGCGAGCAGTATAGATCACAAGTGAACTCCCAAATAAAGCTATGCTCCCCGGCAACGGCGCCAGAAAATAGTCTTGATGACCCACAAGTATAGGGGATCGCAACAGTCTTCGAGGGAAGTAAAACCCAATTTATTGATTCGACACAAGGGGAGCCAAAGAATACTTGAGAGCCTTAACAGCGGAGTTGTCAATTCAGCTGCACCTGTGAATAGTCTTGCTCGACACAGATTATCAGTAGCAACAGTTTTATAGCAGTAGTAGCGGTGAAATAATAGCAGCAGTAAACAGAGACAGCAGTAGTGATTGCAGTAAACAGTAGGATTAAAACACTGTAGGCATAGGGATGGATGAACGGGCGCTGCATGGATAAGATAGCTCATATAATAATCAAGACATAGGCATTGCAGATAATAATGATAAAGCATCCAAGTACTAAGTAAACGTAGGCATGTGTTCCGTATATAGTCGTACGTGCTCGCAATGAGAAACTTGTACAACATCTTCTGTCCTACCAGCCGGTGGCAGCCGGGCCTCAAGGGAATCTACTGGTAATTAAGGTACTCCTTTTAATAAGTACCGGAGCAAAGCATTAACACGCAGTGAACACATGTGATCCTCACATCGCAGCCATTCCCCTCGGCTGTCCCAATTATTGTCACTTTGGGACCGCGGGTTCCGGACAACAATATGTGTATACAACTTGCAGGTATGATCAATAAACAGTGCATATCATTATGAAACAATAACATGTTCAGATCTGAAATCATGGCACTCGGGCCCTAGTGACAAGCATTAAGCTCAACAAGTTGCAACAACATCAATAAGTACTAACAACGGATACTGGGCACCATGCCCTAATGATCTTATAGCTTATTACATGAACAATCTCATCCAATCCCTACCATCCCCCTCAGCCTACAGCAGGGAATTACTCACACATGGATGGGGGAAACATGGATGGTCGATGGAGAAGCGTCGGTGATGATGATGGCGATGATCTCCTCCAATTCCCCGTCCCGGCGGAGTGCCAGAACGGAGTTTCTGGTCCCCGAAATAGGTTTCGCGATGGTGGCGGCGTACGGTGATGTTTCTGGATGAAGTGGACGACCCCCCGACGTTTTTAGGTCAGAAGGGTTAAGTAGTCGAAAGGGGGACTCGGGGAGGTGCCCGAGGCACCCTCCTCATAGGCTGGCGCGGCAGGCCCTTGGCCGCGCCACCATGTGGTTTGGGCCACTCGTGGCCCATCTCCGCCTCCCCTTCTGGCTCCGTGAGTCTTCTGGTAAAATAGGAGGTTTGCGATCTTTTCTGGTGTTTTTCCCGAAAGTTGACTTTCTGCACAAAAACAAGACACCAGGGCAATTCTGCTGAAAACAGCGTTAGTCCGCATTAGTTGTATTCAAAACACACAAGTTAGAGGTAAAACAATAGCAAAAGTGTTCGGGAAAGTAGATACGTTTTGGACGTATCAATGCCCCTGTTGCATCAGCACAGCACCGACTCCTTTTTCGCAGGCATCAGTCTCCAGAGCAAATTCTTTAGTAAAATCTGGTAGGGCCAGCACCGGAGCTTGCACTAATGCTTTCTTGATTGCGAGAAATGCCGCATTCACCTCCGAAGTCCAGATAAAGGGAATATTCTTTTTAAGTAAATTTGTCAGTGGTCTACACAACAAGCCAAACAGTGCTATGAATTTTCTGTAATAACCTGCTAACCCCAAGAATCCTCTCAATTCTTTGATGGTCATTGGTTGTGGCCAGTTCTGAACCGCTGCAATTTTGCTAGGGTCAGTAGAAACACCCTGAGCACTGATAATATGCCCGAGGTATTCCAATGAAGTCTGTGCAAAGGAACACTTGGATCTTTTGACATACAATTTGTTTGTCTCAAGTAACTGGAACACAGCGCGCAGATGCTGCTGGTGCTCTTCCAATGTTTTGCTGTAAATCAAAATATCATCTACAAAAACCAGCACGAACTTGCGTATCAAGGGAGCAAACACTGTGTTTATAGCAGACTGAAAAGTAGCCGGAGCTGATGTTAGCCCAAACGGCATAACCAGGAACTCATAATGGCCACTATGTGTGCGAAAAGCTGTCTTGCATTCATCTGTTTCAACCAATCTGATCTGATGGTAGCCAGAGCGCAGATCGAGTTTGGTAAATTTTTTGGATCCAGCCAGTTCATCCAGAAGCTCATCCACCACAGGCATAGGATATTTATCCTTCACAGTAACAGCATTCAAATGGCGATAGTCAACACAAAACCGCCAAGTCCCATCTTTCTTCTTTACCAATAGCACTGGTGAAGCAAAGGGACTGTGACTAGCACGAATTATCCCTTGTTGTAACATGTCTTTGATTTGTCTTTCAATTTCATTTTTCTGCTGAGGTGAATACCGATACGGTTTCACACTCACTGGTTGTACCCCTGGCAGCAAGGTAATATGATGATCATACTCTCTGTGTGGCGGCAGTCCAGTTGGTGTGTCAAAACAGTGACCAAAATCTTGGAGAACTTGTTCAATTTCCACTGGAATTGGTTCCATTTCATCTACTGGAACAGATGTATCTAACTGCACAATGTGTTCCAAAGCATTTTCAGCTGCCAACGCTTGTATCTCATTCAAGGAAATGGGATCACAGCTCCGGACATTTGTTTTGATTCCTTTGAGTTCTACTCTGACGCCATTCATTTTGTAACGCGGAGTCTTCCTAGCCCAATCGATCCACATAGGTGGTAGGCTCTCCAACCAATCCATACCAAGAACCATATCATAACCAGGCACACTGAACAATCTGAAGGATGTGGTGAACTTATTACCTTGGCATGACCAATGCACTGCTGGAGCAGCTTGAGTTACCGTTGATTTTCCACTATCAGCCACTCTTACTTGCACTGCTGGAATTTCAGCTGTTGCTAAGCCCAATTGCTGCACAGTTTCAGTACTGACGAAACTGCCCGCACTCCCTGAATCAATGAGCAATAATATTTGCTTCCCATTGCATTCACCTTGAAGCCTGATGCTCTTCTTTGCCTGAACCCCAGTCAACACACAGATAGAAATGTGTGTTAATGGTTCTTCATCACTGGATGTCTCCTTCTCCATATCACTCTCCGAGAACTCAAGTGGCATAGCAGCCAACAGTTCTTCCACCACATTGAGTGGCACCGTCTTGTTGCATTTATGTCCAGGCTGATACTTGTCACCGCAAGTAAAACATTCCCCACGAGCTCGCCTCTGATCCCGTAGGTTTTTGAGCTTGTCATCCCATGGCAACTTGGTTTTGTTCTGTCATCAGTCGCCTTCCCATGATCAGTGCTTGGAAGAGAGAAAATCCCTTTGCCCGGATACCCAGTTCTGGAATATGTTGGCTTGTAATCATTTCTGAACTTGTTGCCAGCGTAGCCTCGAGTTTCTTCCAGCATCTCCTCCTGTTTTTCAGCAAGAGCTAACGCAGCATCAACAGTTCTAGGGTTATGCAACTTAATAGCTCGTTGAATATCTTTCTTAAGTCCACAGATGAATTTTGTGACAAAGAAAGCTTCATCATAGTGTTTATTGTATATCAGAATTTTATGCCTAATGCCCTCAAATTTATGGTAGTAACTCTCGACAGTCTCAGTTTGTTTACATCTCTCTAATGCTTCTAGATGCTTATGGTGCTTATCTTTACCAAATTTGGAATGAATCGCTACGCACAGTTCTTCCCAACTATCCACCTCGTGTTCAGCCTCGTAGGTTTGCAACCAGAGAGCTACATTCCCAGTGAAATGCATAGTGGCGAAATTCGCCCAAGTATCACGGTTCACATCATATAGACTGAAGTACTTTTCACTAAGTTGTTTCCACCACTTTGGGTTCTCACCATCAAAGCGTGGAAAATCAGTTTTAGGTAGCCTAGATGATCTACCATGGGTGTATCTCGATCCAGAGTACGGTGTGTCACAGTAAGCATCAGATGGCTCGCCTAAATCAAAACGGACATGGGTGTGTGGAGTAGTACGCGTACCCTTGTCCAGGGCATGTGGCTGTGCCCGTGAGGCAGCAGTCACGGTACCCTGGTTCATGGTGTCGTCGCCGTGCCATTCAGGCCGAGTGGTGTTGGCTGGAGGGAGAGTAGGTGCCGCCTCCAATGCCGTCACTCTTGCTCCTACCTCGTCCATCGATTGCCTGAGCTCCTTCACCGTGGAATCCACTTGGGGCATCCACAGGTTTAGGTTCTTCAGAGTGTCGGAGATGGACTGGATCGAGGTAGCTGTTTCCGCGCCTTGCTTGCGCAGCTCCACCATGTCTGCCTGCAACTTGTCCATGATTATGGTGTCGCAATTTGCCCAGACTGCGTCCGACGATGCCAACGCCTGCCGCCGCCTTCGAGATGCGCCTCCAATGGCGAATGAACCTAGCCACCGAGCCGGAATTTTACCAGGACAGAAGGATTCCGCCCCAACCGCTCGATTCCACCAGATTTCGCCACAAGCAGTCTACCGCCGCCTTCGCCACCGTGGATCAGCCCGAATCGGCCAATCCGACACCGTCGCCGCGGGAGGAGGCAGCCCAGTGGGATTTGACGGGAGATCCGAACCACTGCGCCCCCAATCAACCCGAATCACCTCCGGCACGCTCGAATTTGACTGGAGTTGAAAAAAATTCGGTGGAAGCTAAGATCGATCTACTGCTCTGATGCCATATGTAGAGTAGCTACTAGTGGATTTAGGACAGAACCAGCGATATATGTGGATGATTTGCGGTTTCAGTGTAGCCGATACATGCTCTGCGTCACGCAGGAGCTGAAGTCACGAGCACGCAGGCTTGGATGGGGAAGGAAGAGAAGAACCCGTCAGGGTTAGGATAATCATTCAATTCCTGCCGATCTCGATCTCCAGGATACATCTAAGTAGACGCTGTCTCTACGGGCCTTGGGCTTGCGGGCCTCAACGCCAACTAGGCCGTCCGCTGGGCTCGACGATGCTCAGCTCGCTTCTGTGCCTTGATCGCCACCGGTAAGTACTGGGTCGTGACAGTAGGGCTAGGGGAAGCTTTAGGGATAGGCTCTTAAGCTAATAAGCAATCTCTCCAACTTGTATGCATATTTGCCCACCATCGGGGAGTTTGGAGTTGGGTAAATCGTGTGTGTAATCCCGCACCAGGAACACCGCTGCCTTACAGGCATATCTCTCTCCTCTCCGTGAACCACCTACATGGATCACGTCGTTGCTTTCCCATGACACTAGTGACGAAATATTTCGGTTCAACGGCATCGGGCATCGGCTTGGATCTAGGTTAAGCATCACATAGTAAAAAAAAAAAATTGAACGAAAATACTCGTTTCTACCACATTGAGAAAGTAAAAATGCCGAGAGCGGGTGAGCTTGTTTACCCCCTCAATATGCTAATATTCATTCTGACTGCCAATGAAAAGCGGTCTCTCTGTATCAATCATATTCGATGGAAAAGAACGCGCTAAGGTCAAATCGTAGCAATATTTGCTAGTTACTCCCTCTGTTCCTAAATATAAGATGTTTTAGCTTTTGTCTACATTCATATAGGCTTGTGCTTCCATAAAACCCCAGCCTCACAATCACATAAACGTACCGAACGGCTCGATCTCCACCTGAAACTAAATTCGGCTCGCGGCTTCCATAAACCCCCAGCCTCACAATCACATAAACGTACCAAACGGCTCGATCTCCACCCGAAACTAAATTCGGCTCGGACTTCGCGAGCTGGAAAATACTGAGCGGAGCCAGTTGCAGAAATTGTGGTCGCCAGGAATCGAACTTGCGTCTAGCACGCTCAGCACATGGGAACAACCACTGGTCTACGGCTCGGTCTGTGATTGAAATAGAATCAGAGCATACATAAACAGAGCGAGCAATGTTACGGAAAAAACTTCAGGTTCTGAAATTGAGCTTACATAAGTAGTACATGTCCCAAGATTTTTCCCCGATCTTTGACTCTGAAATTGAGCACCAAATCATTCAAATATAATTCTATAAAATTAACAACATGAAATTGAAATATAGATGAACCCATTTTCATGAAAACTTGATAATTATAGCAAGTGAATTTTCCGACCAGCTCAAAATAACCCATTATTTTTTCCTAGTATAGTATGACCAAATTAGGAATCCCACACAAATACTTTTATTCTTTAACAAGTTTAACATATTATTAATTTTTTACTCAACAAATGTTCCGGAAAAAGGGCATTCTGATACATGCAACGAATGTTGCGACAACTGAGACTCCATATCAGGTTGTAACGTGCTTGTATGGCCTACTCTTAAACTCTTACACAATCAATGGTCAAACCCAATTGGTCTACCCCATTCGATGTCGTTTCAATGAGTAGATGACGTACGCCATCGTGGTTCGTTAATAATCTGTGATAGTATACG
This sequence comes from Poa pratensis, assembly GCA_947311845.1. Taxonomy (NCBI): domain Eukaryota; kingdom Viridiplantae; phylum Streptophyta; class Magnoliopsida; order Poales; family Poaceae; genus Poa; species Poa pratensis. Next base: position 34,222,801 of record CAMZMU010000085.1, on the reverse strand, counting down.
CCGAGACCACTCGAAAAAAGTTGGAGGTGATCATAATATTCCTGTGTAGGTGTGGAGTGAAATTGAGGAGACAGTATCCAACCTCTAAATTCACGAAATTAACAGTTTCCTATTATTCCCATCATTTTTATAATGAAAAATTATAAAGGTATGCAAATATTGCCAAAATGTAACATAACATTGCATTCATGCCTAGTTTGATCTAGCTAGCGCGGAAAAAACTTTTTTTCATCTCGCAAAATTAAAAAAAATCACTGGTTGCGATATGAGCGCCAAACATGGCTAGAACGAATCCATTTGTAAGGAAGTGATTTTTTTGACATACTAGAAATGAACCTGTATTTTTCCTAGTACAGTATAACCAAATTAGGCACATCCTCGACAAGAAGTTTTATTTTGTTACAAGTCTAACATATTATTATTTTTTGCTCAACACTTGTCGAAATAAGGTCATTATATCACATGCAGCGAATCGTGCTACAAATGAGACTCCATTTTAGGTTCTCATGTGATTGTATGGCTTACCCTTATACACTCGCATAGAAGTGGACCCACATGCAACACCCCTAGCCATGTTGATCTTACGCATTTGATATATGTGGATCACATGCAACACTCATAGCCATCTACTTGCATATCTACCACCTGTGGGACATTTTGATCCATATGCATCAGTCTAAACTATGTTGCATGTTAATGGACCCACATGATAGATCTAGCTTAAACTATCTAGGGATGTTGCATGTGAATCCAAATGTCTAGTAGATCATATAGGTAGTATTACCTCCTTGGGTACACGTGGACCACATGCGACATACCTAGCCATTTGACCTAGCGCATTTGGGACATGTGAACCCACATGCAACACTCATAGTCATATAGTTATATATCTACCACCTTTGGGATATTTGGACCCACATACAACAGGCATATTGTGGGACCAAGATGATAGTTCTAGCTCAAGTTGTCTAGGGCTGGCGCATCTGGATCCAGATATCTAGTAGGTCATATAGATATATATCTATCAGCGTTGGAACATGTGTACCGACATGCAACACCCCTAGCCATTTTGACCTGGCACATCTAGCACATGTCGACCCACATGCAACACTCATAACCATCTAGGTACACATCTAACACCTTTGCATGTGGGTCCACATGTACCAAGGTGGTAGGGGTAGACCTAGATGACTGAGAGTGTTGCATGTGGGTCCACATGCCCCAATGATGATAGATGTATAGCTAGATGGCCGTAAGTACTGCATCATGTGGGTCCACATGTCCCAAAGGTGGTAGGGGTAGACATAGCAGTCAAGGGTCCACATGCAACCAAGGGTGGCATGGATAAATCTAGGTGGCTAGGATAGTTGCATGCGGGTCCACATGCCCTAAATGCGACAGATGTACAACTAGATGGCTAGGAGTGTCCTGTGTGGTTCCACATGCTCCAAAGGTGATAGATATGTAGCTGTATGGTTAGGAGTGTTTTATATGGGTCCACATATACCAAAGGTTGTACATGGTAGACCTAACACCTTACCCCTACCACCTTTCATACATGTGGACTGACATGCAACACCTCTAAACAACTAGGTTTGCCCCTACCAACTTTGGAGCATGTGGATCCAAATTCAACACTCTTAACCATCTAGGTACACATCTAACACATTTATGACATCTGGACCCACATACACTAATCCTAGACAGTTTGATCTAGAATTATCATGTGGGTCCCACGACATGCAACATAGTTAGGAGTGTTGCATGTGGATCGAGACATTCTAAAGGTGGTGGATAGACAACTAGATGACTATGAGTGTTGCATGTGGGTCCAAATGTCCCACATGTGTAAGGTCAAAATGGCTAGGATGTTGCATGTGGGTCCACATGGCCCAAAGACAGTAAATATACAACTAGATAGCTATGAGTGTTACATGTGGGTCCATATGTCCCAGATGTGCCAGGTTAAAATGGCTAGGGGTGTTGCATGCATGTGGGTCCACATGTCCCAAAGGTGGCATATATACATTTAGATGGCTATGAGTGCTGCATGTGGGTCCACATGTCACATATTTGTTAGGTAAAAAGGATTAGGGGTGTTGCATGTGTGTCTCAAAGCTAGATAGGTATGAGTATTACATGCGGGTCCACGTGTCCCAGATGTGCCAGGTCAAAATGGCAGGGGTGTTACATTTGGGTCCACATGTCCCAAAGTTTATATGACCTACAAGATATTTGGGCCCACATGCACCTACCCTAAATAGTTTGGGTCCCACAACATGCAAACATAGTTAGGAGTGTTACATGTGGGTCCACATGTTCCAAACATGGTAGATATACAACTAGAATGCTATGAGTGTTGCATGTGGGTCCACATGTCTCAAATGTGCCAGCTCAAGATGGCTAGGGGTGTTATATGTCGGTCCACATGTCTAGCATGTTGCATGTGGGTCCACATGTCCGACATGTGCTAGGCCGAGATGGCTAGGGGTGTTGCATGTGGTTCCACATGTCCCAGTTGTGCTAGATCGAGATGGATAGGGGTGTTACATGTTAATCCACATGTTCTTAAGATGGCAGATACATACCCATGATTGAGCTAGGGGTGTGGCTAGGGGTGTATATTTTCGATTTTTTTAATTCAAAAATGTTGAGAATAATGACAAACATGTAATTTTGTGAATTTGCAGGTTCAATATTATCTCCTCAACCTCACTCCACACCTACATCTACATAGGAATATTATGATCAAGTCCAAATTTTCGAGTGGTCCCGACGCATACTATCGTGTATTGTTGACGACCCTGCTGATTTTTTGTCTTGTGTCGGCCCTTAGACTGGCGTGGAAATGGGTAGACCAATTGGCTTTGCTCGTTGAGTGTGTAATTAAGCTATACAATCGTGTGAGAACCTAAAATGGAACCTCATATATCGCAAGATTCGCTTCACGTGCGAGAATGCTCTTATTTGAACAATTATTGAGCAAAAAATGAATAATATGTTGGACTTGTCAAAAAAAAAACTTTTTTTCAAAGATGTTCCTAATTTTATTACATGGAACAAAAATAATGGTTCATTTCAAGCATGTTATAAAAATCACCTGCTTACAATTGGCCCTGTTCTGACTCTATTTGGCACTCATTTCTGAACCAATGATTTTTTTGAATTTAGCGAGATGAACACAATTTTCGGGCTAGCTAGATCAAATTAGGCATGAATGCAATGTTTTGTTGCATTTTGGCAATATTTCCATACCTTCTTAATTTTTCAATATAAAAATGATAGGAATAATAATAAACTGGTAATTTTGTGAATTTGGAGGTTGGATAGTGTCTCCTCAATTTCACTCCACACAAACATAGGAATATTATGCTCACCCCTAAATTTTTTCAAGTTGGCGTCGAATGGGGTAGACCCATTGGGTTTGCTCATTTACTGTGTAAGAGTTTAAGGGTTGGCCATACAAAGACGTTAGAATCTGAATTGGATTCTGAGTTACCGCAAGATACGTTGCACGTGGCGGAATATCCTTTTTTGGCACATATGTGAGCACAAAATTAATAATATGTTGGACTTGTTAAAAAATAAAAGTGCTTGTTAGGGATGCCTAATTTGGTCATACTATATTAAGAAAAAATAATGGGGGTTATTTCGACTTTAGCCGCACACATCTTGCTCCGCACCCAGCATCCTGGCGCACACACCAGCAGCACTGCACACACACGTGCGCATCACGCGTTCCTGGTCGTCACCAATCTTCGTCGCCGTCGCGTGCCATCTGAAGTCTGAGGTTTTCCGTCTAAAATTCAGTTAATGTCTCCTGCTCGGTTTATGTATGCTCGGATTCTTACTCCAACCATAACCTGAGGCGTAGCCCAGTGGCTGTGCTCCCTTTTCTGCGCCTGGGAGATGCAGGTTCGATTCCCAGCTGCCGCATTTCTTCTTACATTTTACCCTTTTTACACAAATATTTTTCATCTCGCGATCTGGCTCGGCTGTAGCCCAATATTTCCTAGTGTGTTTTGCTCAGGATACCTTTTCGTTTTTGGGGCCTATGGAAGCACAAGCCCCCTATGGAAGCACAAGCCTCGTATGTATATAGATGTATATGGACATGTTTTAATGTGTATGTACACTCATTTGGATTTGCATCTAGCCAACATGTAGGCTAGCTAGAACATGTTACATTATGAAACAGAGGGAGTAGATCACACTGTCGAGAAATTCAATACTTACCCAAGTGGAATTCAACTGCTATCTGATTCTGGATCGACCCAGTCCTTACCGCGTTTATTAGGAGAAAGAAGGGCGATGTCGCTCACGATTGATGCATCATAAAGTGTCCCTTCAAGCTGTCGCGGCTCCCATCCGGAGATGTTGCGCCGCCTTTCGTCGCCTCGGCGGATGTAGTCGGCACGACAAGGATGGTGGCGGTAACTACGGGCTCCATGGCGGTGGTGGATGTCTATGATGGTAAGATCGTGGCCGGGACGATTCAAAATGAGCCGACATAGATCCAAGCCCGCCCCACTCGTCAGAACTTGGCCAAGTAATGGTTAAAGAGGAGGGGAAAAGTAAGGAAAATAGAAAACCCAAAAATCTAGTTGGAACAAGACTCGCCGTTCTCGTACGTGCCGCGAGTGAAACTGTTGTATAATATTAGACGTTTTCCCTTGTACATTCTCCTGTCTCGTTTTGGAGAATAAAATGGGAACGAGACCACTTGTGCGCCGATGGTATAGCTTAATCCATCTTTGAACGCTCATAAAATAACTTCAGTGACCCAATCCGCCGGACTTGCACCCCGCTCACAACACAAGACCCGCTCGCAGTTCGTGTTCAACAGATAGCCATGAACGACATTGTTGCGGCCACGACGTTCTGAACCAGACAGACATTCTCCTCCTCAAATCCAAAACCGCGGAGCCGGATGCATGCACGCGCGTGCCATGGTTTTCTTTAACTTCCTTGACGCGCCTCCATCACGTCGTCGTCTTTATGCCGGAACGCTCCCGGCTTTCTATTTAAGCCCGCGGGAAACATGATAGACAAACGCATCAGACTATACGCAAGTCCTCGATCGAAGTCACATCCACAACCAGAACCAGCTCGTTGATCTCGCATTCGCATGCCATGGACGAGCGCAACAGGCCGTCGTCGTTCCTGCCACTCTTCTTCCTCCTCGTCGCTGTGCTACCGGGGTGCGCGGCGTACAACCCGCGCATGCTCTTCCTGGTGAAGCCCGACCCGATCGTGCTCCAGGACCACCACGGCGCGCTGCTCACGGGGAACCTCACCGTCAACATCCTCTACTACGGCCGCTTCACCCCGTCGCAGCGCGCCATCGTCGCCGACTTCGTTCGCTCGGTCTCGGCGCCGCCGGCACCCCGTTCCGCCCAGATCGGCCCGTCCGTGGCGTCCTGGTGGCGCGTGACCTCGCTGTACCGCGGCGGGGGCGCGCGCCTGAGGCTCGGCAAGCAGGTACGCGACGAGCGCATGTCGCTCGGCCGGTCCCTCTCGCTGGAGAACGTCACGGCGCTGGCGAGGGGCGCGGGGCACCTCCGCGGCGCCATCACGGCCGTGCTCACGGCGCCCGACGTCCTCGTGGCGCCCTTCTGCATGTTCCGGTGCGGCGTCCACGACCACGCCAGCGCCGGTAAGCACGGAAGGGCGCGGCACCCTTACCTGTGGGTGGGCAACCCGGCCAAGCAGTGCCCAGGCCAGTGCGCGTGGCCGTTCGCGAGGCCGGTGTACGGGCCGAGGATGCCGCCGCTCGTGTCGCCAAGCGGTGACGTGGGGATGGACGGCGTGGTGATCAGCCTCGCCGCGCTGCTCGCTGGCACGGTGACCAACCCCTACGGGGACGGGTACTACCAGCGCGACATGGGCTCGGAGGCCGCCACGGCGTGCGTTGGCGTCTTCGGGAGCGGCGCCTACCCCGGCTACCCGGGGAAGCTGCTCGTGGACCGGGCCACCGGCGCGAGCTACAATGCCGTCGGGCTGGGCGGGAGGAAGTACCTGCTCCCGGCGCTGTGGGACCCGACGACGTCCAAGTGCAGGACGCTCGTGTAGGCGCTGTGTGGGAGGGACGTCGCGCGTGAGACGAAGCAGACAGAATGGATGATCTACCACTCTGGCTGCATGAGATCAGGAGGGAAAATAAATGCCTTATTTTTTTTCCTTGTACTCCTACTTCACATTGTTTTGCATGTATTTCAATGCTTGTTTGACCCGTACTTGTTGTAGTTTATTGTTTTCTGAGCAATGGACATTTGTATCTTACGAGTTATCGTGCATCGTATTATGCCAGTTCTTTTATGTGAGTGCTTCTGGAAATATGCTGTTTTGTGAAGGGTGGTGATGAGAAAACTGAACTGCATAACAGAGTAATTTGGTTATTTGACTTGTTTCGTAATGCAAAAATATGCAGTGTTGGAAACATTTCTACCGGACTGCTTCCTGTTTCATATCTTTCTGGGTTCCCCGATGGCGCGTGTGTGGTGTTTGTGGTAGCCATGTAGGCCACTAGGCCGGTGTAGCCGTGTCATGTGGGTGTGGTGTACGTAAAGTTTTTCGCTGGATTTTCTATCATTTAATCAAACAATTATTTTAATGGATAATGTTATAAACGATAGGCAATAAAACGACAAATAAAAGAGATCAAATCATATGGACACGAGATTTAACGTGCAAAACCCTCCCAACAATGAGAGAGAAAAAATCACGAGTGTCTGCCAACAAAATTTCACTATGATCGGGTGAGGTCACAAACGCCGGGATTTACAACTTGCGACTTATCCCGACCGGCGGCTTACAAGAGATATATATGGAGGCAAAACTCTAAGTCGGCTACCGTCTGACTCGGAAGCCTCCAACGACAGGCCTCGCTCCGCTAGCTTTATATATGAATTTGGATCACCATGCCTCTAGTTTCAATAAAATAAATACTCTATCTAATTTATATGTAATAAATGTCACAGTTTTGAACCAACCTAGTTTTTAAAATTACGATGCTTATTTTGGATCGAAGTTAGTAAAATACTTGGGCCTAATGTTTCAATACATCGACCCCACTTTTATTCCGACATACATTCAGCCCACTTCATTGGAAGCATCAGATCGGCCGAACCCCGAAAAGAGGAAAATACTCGCCATCAGGCCCAAGAATTGATGCGGAAAAGCAATGTGAGCATGCATAGGGCTGCTGACATGTCACCCATTCACACATGTTGCTCCTCCTCCAAATCACAGTTTTAGATTATGTCAGTCTTTCCTTTTTGGTCTCCACCAATCATGCATCACACACGGATCCTATGGTTTTATTTTTCCATTTTACCCATTCTTTTCTTCTTTTGTTTTTCCTTTTTAATGATACTTCCTTTTGCGTTTATTTCTCTTAGTTTAGTTTTTATTTCGTTTTTCCATTGTTCTTATCTTTCCTTTTTAATGTTATTTATTTTTTTGTTTACTTATTTTCCCCTAGTTTAGTTTTTATGGTTTTCTTTTAAGGCATGTTTCATTTTATTTAATTATTCAAAAAATTGTTCCGTGAGATTCAAAATATTTGTTAGTCTTATAGTGATGATGTGTTTCGCGGCTCTAAATTTTATTTCCATCTATATTTTTGTTTGTTCACAGAGTCCTAAATTGTGTTTCACTTATTAATTAACTAAATTTTGTCTTTCTACCGATCGTGATTTGTTCCTCGTGTGCCTAAACATTGTTCTCGTGGCCTAGAATTTTTTTCCCTTTTGTACTCATGATTTGTTTCACGATATTTTTAGTTTCAGTTAGTCTTAAATTGTTTTTCTACACAAAGTGGTGCTTTTGTTCCGCGTCTGCTAAAATTTTGTTCCGCTTGAAATACAGATGCTTCCATAAGCATTGCAAATTTCTTATACTTAGTAAATAATTGTGTTCTCTCTAGTAGTCTTTTTTGTTAGAGTTTGGATTTTTGCATGTACATGTGGATACTGCTCCTATAATTGGCGTGTTGCTACTTTCGTCCCCCTCCCCTGGACACAGCTTCAGTGACGTTGAACCTCAAAGTCATGGATGGACTTTCGATCGATCTGGGCCTTCCAAAGGCAATCCAACGACCGATCTACATCATCTCTAGATGTTGGTTACATGGTACTTTGAGAGCTAGCAATAGTGTTTTGGATGTATTTTGGGGGTTAACAATAGTCTTTTGAGGCCAAAGTGTACATGTGGTGAGGCCTAAATGTATTCTGGGGACTAGCTATAGTCTTTTGTTTAGCATCGCTAGTTGCTATAGAACTTGGAGACTTACGGTGTTAAGGGTGTTAAGTGGTTGGGATGCTTTGTCCACTATGCTTTTTTCTTGGTTTACTTGTGTGTTATCAATTATTGCAAATATATATCTGATTATTACTTTGTTATTTGCATGTTGCCTCTGGAGTCTAGAGTACTTACAAGTGAAGTTAAAATAGTTGGATATGGTGCAAAATGCTGCTAAAATCCTCCTAAAAGCTGCTCAAATTTACTCAAAATTCAAAATGCCCAGCAAACATTGAGAACAAATCAGTAAATCTTACATGTTGCATTATGGGTTCTATGAAAGTTTTGTCGGATTCGGACATACGATTTCTGAATAAGCTATTTTACATTTCACGGCCAAATTTTGAAGTCAAGTTCCCCCTACGGTAGAGCTGTCAAAAAAATTGAAGTCAAAATTCAATGTGCCCGGATTTTTTTTAAAATCCAGTAAATCGTTTGTTGAAGTCAAAATTCAATGTGCCCATTATAGAACATAGCCCAGCATAGCCTCTCCAACTCTTTTCTGGCTCTCAGAAACAAACAATTCAGTGCCTATTCTTCTTCACAAAACATACTGGCTCTGGTTTGTGACACGTGCGACTGCCACGCAACCATCCAATCGCGCATACGTGTCACATCGTCACGGACTCACGCCCAGTAGGCCAAGACACGTCGGATTCTCGTCTGATTCTCGTTGTCGTCCGCTGCACAGGATAGGGGATGACGATAAGCATCGCCAAGTTCGAGGTACCTTCACGTGCCTCCGATTCCGCGCCGTACCGTACGACCCAGATAAAATCTCGCAGAAATTGCACCGCACTCCAATTTACAGTTCAAGTTTGATTCAAATTTTTACAATTCATATTTTTATTTAGCACTGGAAGATCCAAACACAAAGCCGAGCTGATACACATACTATTTACACGAATATGGACTACAAGATCACTAGCAGAAGCATGTACTGTACACAACTATACCCATTCTTGGCTAGATTGGCAGTAGGATCACTTGTCACTACCACCGTGGTACTCTGCCGGTACCAAGGAGTACTACACCAGCGTGGAGCAGGCGGAGGTGGCGGGATCGAACAGCGCCGGGAGCAGATACTTCCGGCCGTGCGCGCCATTGGCGTTGTAGCTCGCCCCGGTGGCCCTGTCCACCAGCAGCTGGCCGGCGTACCCGGGGTACGCGCCCTTGCCGTACACCCCCGGGCACGCCGTGGCCGCCTCCAGCGGCGCGGCGCGGTCGCCCTGGTAGAACCCGTCGCCGAACGGGTTGGTCACCGCGCCGGCCACCATGCTGGCCACGTTGATCACGAGCCCGTCCATGCCCACGTCGCCGTTCGGCGGGGATAGGGGTGGCGCCTGCGGCCCGTACGCCGGCTGGTGGAACGGCCACGCGCACTGCCCGGGCACTGCGTCGCTGAGTTGCCGGCCCACATAGGCGGTGCCGGCCTTCGCGTCGACGGACCCGTGGCGGCCGCACCGGCTCATGCAGAAGCCCTCCACGGCCACGTCCTGCGCCGTGAGCACCAGCGCGATGCCGCCCTTCGCCGGCCGAGCCCTGGCCGCTAGCGCCGGGAGCTGCGACAGCTTCAGGCTCTTCCCCAGCGAGCACTTCTCGTCAGAGACCTGGCTGGACAAGACCACACGCGCCATTTTGGGAGCACCGGCGCCGTGTCCTCCGTTCTTGCCGACGGCCGCCGCCTTGGATATGTACAGCTGGTGGATGCTGCTCCACCACTGCGACACGGACGGCGCCGGGGACGCACGAGGCGTGGCAGAGAGGGAGAGGAGGAAGTCGGAGACGATGGCCTTCTGCGCCGCCGTGAAGCGACCGTACCAGAGGACGGAGACGGGGATGTCGCCGTGCAGCACGGCGCCGTTGTGGTACGTCAGGAGGTTCGGCTGGGGCTGGACCAGGAACATGAGCTTCCTGGTCGTAACTGACGCGGCTGCCATGTTTGTGGCGAGCACCATTAGCAGCAGGATGATGAGGTTGTTCTTAGCCATTTGAGGAACAGAGGTTTTGATTTTGGGAGAAGGTTTAGCGTGGGTGTGCGCTGTTCGTATGGTGCTGTTTGCGAGTGTGGGGAGGGAAGGCAAACGGGGAGCTGTTTATATAGGAAAGCCCGGTGCGAAATGTGAATGCAAAACTGTTTTAACATATGTTAAGCAAGAGAAGCCGTTTCCTCTGTCGAAAGAACCAAGTATTCCTAGGTGTTACAAACCAACTACTCCTAGTTGCCCAATACTAACCGGTGCGCTTTGATGTAGCCACTTCCTAACTTGCCATTTATCTTAGTAAATAGTATTTGTCTGAAAAAATATCATCTGTTGGTTTCAGCTAGTCACAAACTTTTGTAGCACTGGAATAACCTATAAGTTTTATGTGCAAGCTATGCGCAAGTTTGTGTTGTCACAAACTTTTACCATTAGAGCCGCCATGAAATAGATATTTAACACATAATTATTATGTAAAAAAAATATTTGCATACAACTTGTTGATTCAAGTCGTATTTTGAAGACCATGTCAGTGTCTTACAAAACCTGCATTTTGGAGAGTATAATTGGCATTTTCTAATAACATTGGTATTCATTTTGGGTGGTATGTAGGGTCGATCTCCGATGATTGGATCTAATCTGGTGGCTGCCAAATATGACTTTTAAAATGCAGTCAACAGCAGCAACAATCGAATACTAGTACATGTACATGAAACAATCGAACCTCTAATTGTCAAGTATTTATGGCCTCTAACTTCACAAGCATGGAAAGAAATTTATAATAAAAAGTATTTTCTCGAAAATATTTTAAAATTTCCAGCACATTCGTACCGTCTAACAGACAAACCTTTTACCATATTTATAATAGTGTACCTCTTATTAAATATGCAATAATAATATAAATCTGATTTTGTAGATGATAGTTTAGATAGTCAAACTAAAAAAACGACTAGTAAGTTAAGGGTCTTTTTTACTCAAAGGATTTTCATATAAATTTGAAACACTGGATTCCTTATGAATTTTCCCATGAGGATTGTTTAGTGTGTAGGGTTGTGTCCAAACATAAGTAATTACCTCCTCATATTGCCCGCAATACTTGGAAGAGCCAAGGTTGAGCGGTGGAGTTTGTACCTCGGCGCGACACACCGGTACGCGAGGCCAAGATGGTGAACACGGGAGGGGAGAGACGCACGGTAGGACTGTTATTTAGTCGTGCTAGGATTCTTGCTAATCACATGGAGATGTGTGTTACATGAACCAATGGAAGGGCCGTCTTACACATGGTAAACACATCACGGACTCTACAAACAAAGATAATTTCATGAAACTGAATTGAGTAGAACTTGTTGGATGCCAATCAGTGTAGCTAAGGGAGCTCGCGACAGTGGATTAGGATCAGAACATCTTGCAAACCGGATCAGAACGTCTTCTAAGATCTTTTAATGCCACAGCATATCGTGGAAGTCAACCAAGCACTACTACCACGTACTGGCCGGATCCGGGCCACACATAATTGTAGGGGGCCTGCCTATGGTATCTTCCGAGATGAGACGGTGGCCTCCCATCAGCCGATCAGCGCATACGCTGGCTTTCTAAAATGTCGATCCGAACTTGACGGAAATGTCGATCATGCATGCATCCATGCAATGCACGCGTGCAAGTCCAATGAAGAAGGATCCATGTAAGAGCATTTCCATCGGGTGCTTCCAATAGACCGTCGAGTAATGGTGCCGGATACGCTATTAGGAACATCGGTACACGTTGTTGCACCCCCCGGCCGTTCCTAATAGAATCATTTTATTTACAAATATAGAAACAAAAATTAAAATAGGCTCTAGAAAACTACTCATCGTACTCCTCCAGGGGTGGTGGTGGCATAGCCGGCGCATCCTCATCTAGTGGGGTTGTGGAGATCCCGGCTGCATTGCAGGCGTCGCTGCCCATGGTGGTACAAACCATCAAGGGTCTGTACCCACCAAACTGAACTCGTACGGGGACCAAAGTTCTCACACGGTACAAGAGGACCATGCTGGAGTTGTCGGCTCGTCCTGCGGCTCTTCAGCCTCCTACTCCAGCAGCGCCGCCTCGTTCTCCTCATGTTCCGGAGCGGCACTTCCTTCTCCTCCGGCGCCGGCATCACCGCCTCCTTTTCCTCCAGCAGTGGCAGCACCGCCTCCTTCTCCGACAACGATGTCGCGGAGCGATTGAGGCAAGGGGAACTGGGAGATGGAATGTGACGGTGCGGTGAGGAAACGCCGCTTTAAACGACACACCGTCTCTCGATCATTAACGCAGGCGCGCTTTTCCCATACGACGCACCGTCGGGGAGGCAGCAGGTACAATATACTCGCTATATTGTTGACGCGTCGGGCGCTCCTGTCAGTATCCGACGTGGCGCGTGTTGCCGCGCTTGCCGGCACGCCCGCTTGCCTCCTAGAAACAGGAGTGCGAAGCAAGGTTATCGAACGATTTATTAGGGCGCGCCGGCAAGTTTTGAACCACTGGGCAATAAACTTATTGAGCACTGTCCATCCGCAATCGCCGATCCGGTGGTCCTATGAATGATGGACCGGCCGCTGGCTGCCCCTCTCCGTGCTCCCCTGAGAGTGAGATGGGAGTAAACGTGACTGCATTCCTTGGAGGATACAGTAGTGCTGAACAGTCGTCATTGTCCATTTATTTTCTGAAACTCAATCATTGTACTCTACACTGTTAAGCGATCGACTGTTTGATTAGAATTCTGTTCATTTTTCTTCTAGGGCGACATGCCCAGCATTGGTTGTATCCTACAGTATGATGGATGGCGTGGTACAACTGATATGATACTTGAGATTCATTTCTTAAGAATTGGCAGTAGACGGAGTCCCTACAAGCGCTAGATAGTAGTCTAGCTTAGCCACGTTGACAAAGATTACATCCAGCGCTAAACCAGAAGGCAACATCATGTCAGGCGCAGCCCAGCTGGAGCGCATGCAGCGCCGCGTAGGCCCGGCGCCGGAGGAGGACGTGTCGGCGAGGCACCGGCGGCCGGGGAGCGAGGACAGGGGAGGAGGTTGAGGGGTCGTCTATGTAACAGCTGCTGCCGCCGGTGTCTGCTTGGCTATGTGCAGTGCCGACGAGATCGGCCGACCGTCCTCGAAGGCGGCATTGGTCACGTGTAGTTGAACTAGGCTGAGCACAAACCAGCCGCTGGTCCAATATGGCGGCGACCTGGCCTGATTCGGCATGGGTGTGGGCCTAGCTCCATCGCTAGCGAACCGTGATGGCCTAAAAAATTTGGGCTTGGTCCATGTATCTCTTCAGCTGCTACCACGGGACTGGCTTCTACAGTGACAATGGAGTCGAGGATGGGAGGTTGCAATAGTAGGAGAGTGGCGTTTTGTAACCCGAGCTACATGTTGCTCGTTTTTTTTTTAAATCTCAATACTTGCATTTTTATGTCCGGATTAAATTTCACGTTGGAAAATAAATTTACGGTCTGGATTATATTTACATTACACGTTGGGAAATTATAAATCAGATTTTTTTTATTCTAGTTTGAGAACACCTCTCTTCATCTCAGTTACTGATTATGCTTCGAAATATGTTATGTTGTGAAATAAGCGATTTGAATAGAGGTTCTTCACAATGCAGCTATTTTTAATACGGATCTGTTCTTAAGAAATCAAATGAAAACACTGTAGATATTTCTCAACACAAATTTATTTTCTTTTAGCACATTTGAAACATATGTTTATATATCGACAATCCAAGTTAGAGAAGTGTGACTTCAAGTTTTTTACACTACTCCCTCCGTCCCCAAATCGCTGGCTTATAAATTTAGTAAAAAAAGTCAACAATCTTTAAGTTTGACTAAATACGCAGAACAAAAAATATCAATTACCAGAACATTTCATCAATACATTCTGAAAATATATCTTACGGTGAATCTTGTGATATAAGTTTGGTATTATAGATCTTGATATTTGTATATTCAGTCAAAATTTAAAACTCCTGACTTTTTTACTCAGTTTATAGGCCACCTATTTAGAGGCGGAGGGAGTATCGTTTATCTTCAAATATATTTATTCTTACCTTTATAAGTTCCGTAGCTCTCTATTCCTATATACCCACTCGTTAATCTAGTCGTTCTACGTTATCGTTTGGTCGGTGGCATGTATTCATTTGTTATGCCATTTAACTTGACTATGCCGGAAAACCCAGAGTATGCTGCCTAGGGGGCTTTCTTTCTTGTGCGATCTAACCAGGGAAATATTGAAATGGCTATTTTTTATCCGAGGTAATAAATTTATTTCATTCTAGATTAGCTTATTTGATATATGTGGCACGAAGCGATTGAAAGGTCATTTTACTCATTGCACTAGTTTATCATAGCCTCTACAAACAACGGAATTTCTACGGAGTACCGGTGGAAAGGCAATCATGGACCTAAGCGAGGTTGCAAGCGGCAGTGGATTAGGATTACAACGACTTCTAGTTTCTTAGGCACAAACACGCGGTTTCGTGGTAGTCAATCAGTACTACCCCCCTTCGTTTATAAATATAAGATATGTTTTAGTTTTTGTCCACGTTCATATTTAGGTATGCATCTAACCAACATGTGAGTTAGCTAAAACATTTTATATTAAAAAATGAAGTGAGTACAACGTAGTGGCCGTACATACTTCCTCCGTTCCAAATTAGATGACTTTCGTGGATGTATCTAGACATGTTATATGTATAGATACATCCACATGTAGACAAATGGAAGTCATATAAGATGTTTTAGTCTTTTTTCATATTTACATGTTCACATATATATCTAGATACATTTTAGTGTACATGGTCACTCTTTTTTATACGAATATAGACAACATGTTATATTATGAAACGAAGGGAGTAATTGGAGGGAACCTGCCCATGATATTTTCCGAGTAAGACGATGGTGGCCTCCCATCATGAGCGCATAAACTGGCTTTCTATCCTCCGGGATCGAGAGTTTCGTTGGAGCTTTCGGCCGGAGAATCGAACGGAAAAGGCGTTGCCGAAACTCGGCTGAAATGTGGACCATACATGCATCCATGCAATGCATGCGTGCAAGTGTGAGAAGATGCTTTCTGAAGATGGAGTTTGGCAAACCCTTCTTAGGAGAAAATATGTCGGAGATCAAGCTGTTTCCCAGGTTCTTTGGAAACCTGGTGATTCACACTTCTGGGCAGGCCTCATGGCTACAAAGAAGTTCTTTTTCCCACATGGCTCTTTCTCAATTAGGGATGGATCGGAAATTCGTTTTTGGGAGGATATTTGGCTTGGCCAATCTACCCTCAAAGAACAATATCCGGCTCTATATTCTATTGTTCGAAACAAAAGTGACACGATCGCGAAGGTGTTGGATACTTTCCCACCAAATATTTCGTTCAGAAGAAGTTTACTTGGAACACGACAAGCATCTTGGAATGCTTTGCTCATCCGATTGGATTCAATCCATTTGTCGGAAGGTCCAGATAAATTTCAATGGAATCTCATGAAGAACGGCAAATTCTCGGTTGATTCTATGTATAGAGCGCTCATTCTACCCGAAATTCCAGTCGATAGTTCTAATAATAACAAACTTTGGAAGATGAAAATACCGCTAAAAACTAAAGTGTTTGCGTGGTATTTACGTCGAGGAGTAATTCTCACCAAAGATAACCTTGCCAAACGCAATTGGCACGGAAGTAAAAAGTGTGTCTTCTGTCAACACGACGAGACCATTACGCACTTATTCTTCCAGTGCGAGTTCGCTAGGTCTATATGGTCAGCCATCCAGATTGGTTCTACCTTACATCCCCCTAGTTCTGTTGCTAACATTTTTGGCAACTGGTTAAATGGAGTGGATCCTAGGTTTAAACTATTCAGTAGGATGGGAGCGATTGCTGTTATTTGGTCGCTATGGCTATGTAGAAATGACAAGGTTTTTAATGATAAAAATGCTTCTCTTATGCAGGTTATTTACCGGTGCACAGCGACGCTACGAGCATGGTCATCCCTGCAACGTGTGGAGCACCGAGACTTATTCTTGGAGGTGGCGTCGAGACTGGAGGCTGCGGCCAGGGAGTTATTTTCCCGACATGGGTGGCAACATAGACTCCGGATAGACCTACCAGCATCTTAGGCGGATCTACAATTTCTCATTTTGATATGTAATTCGCCTTTTATCTTTTGCTTACAGACTTGTGTGATGGTGAACTGGTGGCTGTGTGCATCTTAGCTATGCAGAGGCCGGGTGTAATGATTAAACCTTTTAAGTAATAAAAGCCCTTTATCTAAAAAAAAAAGCCATGGGCAATCGCGATCCAGTGGTTCTATCATATGATGGACCGGCCGCTGGATGCCCCTGTCCATGCTCCCCTGAGAATGAGATGGGAGTAAACGTACGTGACTCCATTTCTTGCGTGATACAGTAGTGGCGAACAATCATAATTTTTCCATTTGTTTTCCGAAACTCAATCAAGATTTGAGTTTGCTGACAGAGCGAAACTCAATCATTGTTTGTTCTGCATTTTTGCCTGAATTTTGTGGCTTGCCGAAGCGGAGTTGAAACTGTTAGAGTATTTATGAATTGTAATAACTCTTTTCACCAGTTTGGATAGTTTTGGATAGTTGGCTAGTGGATAAAGTATGACATGGTATCAGAGCCCAACGTTTTGAGTTCGAGTCCTGCTTTTCGCAATTATTAAAAAAAATACTCGTGACCCCTCATTTGCGTCCACGTATAAACCTCTTGAGTTATACCTCTGAGATTTGTATGCACATTTTTTCTTTCGAAATGGAGGGTGTGCCCCCAGCCTCTGCATCCAAAGGATGCACACAGCCGAGTTTATTGATATGGAAAAACAGTAAGCACTAGACTTTACAAAGAAATGCATCGATCAAACAGAAGAACCACCGTCCAGGCAAAAACTCGCTACACCTACAAGCTTGATGAAGGGGTGGACCAATCGGAGCACATGCCCCGACCTCACGCACCAACGCACATCATCGAAATCCGGAGGCTTCAACCAGGCCACCCAACAGCGCGCCAAGAGCACAAACCGGTCCAGTCGATCTTCAGGGCACGACAGAAACCGCTGCCACCATCTTCCGCCATCCCATCTTCAGATCAACGATGACCTTGCAAGGCTTGCCATCAGTACCGCCACGGCGTCAAACAGCTCCACCATCCTGCGCGATTTGTATGCACGTGCTGGCCTCTCCAAGTCACACGTGACCCAGAGTCTCGAGTTCGAGTCCTATCTTTCACAATTTATTAAAAAAAATACTTGTAGCACCCTTTGTATCCACATATACATCTCCTGAGTCATATAACTCTGAGATTTGTATGGACGTGTTAGTCTCTCCGAGTCTCAATCAGTTTGGACTTTTGAAATAGTTTGCTAGTATATAAAACATGATGGAAACATCATTGTTGGTTCCGCAATGCTGCATCCTTGCCTAGGTAAATAATTAGAGTATTTCTGTACGTACCCGTCTTCAACACAATGACATCACAATGAAGTTGAAGTGAGTAGAACATGCATGTTGGATGCCAATCAGTGGAGCTAAGGGTGCATGCGACAGTGGATTAGGATCAGAACATCTTGCAAATCTCTTAACCACAACACGTACCGGCCGGCCCCGGGCCACAAATAATTGGAGGGGGCCTGCCTATGATATCTTCCTAGATGAGACGGTAGCCCCCCATCAGCGCATAAGCTGGCTTTCTATCCTCCGTGATCCGAACTTGACGGAATTGTCGATCATGCATGCATCCATGCAATGCATGCGTGCAAGTTTGCGGAGTTGTATCCATTGGCAATCGCGATCCATTCGTCCTATCATGATGGTGGACGCCCCTGAGAATGAGATGGGAGTAAACGTGACTCCATTCCTTGGGGGGATACAGTAGCGGTGAACAGTGATCATTATCCATTTGTTCTCTGAAACTCAATCATCATTGTGGTGTGCACTGTTAAGCGATCCACTGTTGATAAGAATTCTGATCATTTTCTTCTGGGGCGACTTGCCTAGCCATAAGTTGAACAAACATTAATTGGTGGTACCTTTGCTTTGGAAGAACTGATATGATACTTCAGATAACCAGGAGCTTTATCTTTCTAGTAGATTCTTGGCCACATCCTCCTTCAAAAAAGTTTCTTGGCTACACCCCACACCATACTCGACTTTCTGTTCATCCTACAAGCTTCTTGCCCTCTAAACTACAGATTGTATAGACTATCCAATTCAGTGCTCCCTGCAGATAATGCCGGGGCTAAAGAATAGCGGTAGCACTTTTTTTTTAAGGTTTAAGGCAGTCGTTCTGCCATCCGATTAGATAGAAAGAGTGTTTATGTAGAGAGTGGAGTTATGATTGTCAGTAGGTAGGCCATAACATCCACACACACAAAACTGGCAGTAGGCCGAGCCCATACAAAGTCGTCCTCCATGAGTGACCCACCTAGCTTAATTAGCGATATTGACAAAGATTATCGACAAAGCGAGCAGAGCACCAAATCATGGCAGACAGTAGCGCAGCTGGCGCCCATGCACGGCCGCTCGCGTAGGCCCGGCGCCGGAGGAGGACGTGTCGCCGAGGCACCGGCGGCAAGGGAGCATGAGCCCTCCCTGCGCCTGCAGTTGACAACAACGACGGCGCTCGTCCAAGGGACACACGCGCACGCAGGCACGTGTCGCCATTAATCGAAAAATAAAAAAGGTTTCGTGCTCCCTCCGTCGATTTCGTTTTCCATTTCCGCTCACTGTTTCCACGTATACGAAGCGAAGTTCAATTAAGCGCGGTTTAGTTCGCCGCCGCCGGCGTGGTGCAGCAAGTCCAGAGCGAGAGCAGGGGAGGTTGATCGGTCGTCTGTGAAACAGCTGCTGCCGCCTGCCTCCGCTTAGCTATGTGCGTGCACGACGGGGACACACACGGGCAGCGGCGATGAGAGCCGACCGTCCTTGAAGGCGGCATAGGTCACGTGTAGTTGCATTGCACTGCGCGCAAACAAGCCGCTGGTCCAAGGCCGGCGACCTGGACTGATTCGGCCTGGGTGTGGGCCTAGCTCGATCGATGGCGAACCGTGATGGCCCAAAACTTTGGCTGGGTCCATGTATTCCTGTACGGATCCTCTTCAACTGCTACAGCGCCAATGGAGGCAAATCCTATACGTCGCGTACCGCGACGTTAGGATAGCGTCGCGTACCCCCCTCCTCAACAGGTTTTGGGCCAGGCCCAGTTATCGCGACTCCTTCCTGCTTCTTCTTCTTCTGGCTTCCTCGGGGAGAAGAAGAAGGGTCCCCTTCCTCTTTCCTCCTCCGCCACGACGAGCGCACTGCTGCTGCTCCGCCGCGTCGAGGGCTCTGCTTCTTCTCCGCGCGGTCGAGCGCACTGCGTCAGCGACTGCTTCTTTCTCCTCCGTGACCGCTTCTTCTCCGCCGCGACTGCTTCTTCTCCGCCTCCGCCGCCACTCGAATGCAGTGGAGGGCCGCGCTGCTTCTCGCCTCAGGCCGTCGCTGCCCTTGGGCTTCCCACGCGGCCTTCGTCCTCGTCGGCTGCAGCGTCGCGTTTGGTCGCCGGCCGTGCGGGTGGCTTCGACGTCGGCAAAGATCTCGTCCCCGTGGAGGACGCCGCTCCCGTGTCGACTCCGTCCGTGCGTCACTACGCCGCCCCCGAATCTTGGCCGCCCCCACTCCGTGTCCGTCCGTGCACGGAGCTCAGATGGCATCCTCTTCACGGGATTCAGCACAAGATCTTTCCTCCAGTGAAGCTCTGGTAGGATTATCTCTCCAGATCGATCTACTGTTGATTTTTTTATGTGCTGCATCTGCCCTTTATTTTTTGTGTAATGCATCTGCACAATACACTGCAGAAATTAGTTGATGGAGCTCACTGAAAATATTTGTTCTCACCTGCAACAGTTTGAGATATCTAAAAGGCGTTGTCTTAGAGATCAAACATGCTTCATTTTTGCTCTGCCTACATCTCGATGTAGTTAATGATTTTTTTCTTTGGTCGTGATATCACTATCAGCCTAAGAACTATTTGGAGAATACAAAAGGAAAAAAATTGCTCTGCTAAAAATGTGCCTTGCTGGCTGTTCTGACTGAATTGGCAAAGCTAAAAGTGTGTTTTAATGCTGCAAGGGGATGAGGTTTGTCTAAATTGCTGGCTGGCTGGATAATTTTAGTTTTTGTTGTGCTTTCTCTGTTCAGTATTCGATCAACATTATGGTACACACAATTCGTTACAGCTTTATAATCTTGCTCTATCTTTATAATAATGGTTCTTTTCTTTAAAATGGTTCCGAATTAAAAATTGTTCCATTTTTTAAGAATGGTTCCGAAATTTAAAAAAATTTCCACTTTAAAAATAGATCCAAAATTAAAAATGTTTCAAAAATGGTTCGAAAATTACGAACGGTACCATTTTTTAAAAAATGGTTCCGAAATAAAATATGGTTCCAAAACTAAAAATGGTTCCAAAACTAAAAATGGGTTCCAAAATTAATAATGGTTCCAAAATTAATAATGGTTCCGAAATATAAAATTGTTCCGAAATATAAAATGGTTCCATACTTAATAATGGTTCTATTTTGAAAATGGTTCCAAAATTAAGAACGATACCATTTTTTTAAAAATGGTTCTGAAATAAAAAATGGTTAAAAAATGGTTCCACAACTAAAAATGGGTTCCAAAATTAATAATGGTTCCGAAATATAAAATTGTTCTGAAATATAAAATGGTTCCAAACTTAATAATGGTTCTATTTGGAAAATGGTTCCAAAATTAAGAACGATACCATTTTTTTTAAAATGGTTCCGAAATAAAAAATGGTTAAAAAAATGGTTCCAAAACTAAAAATGGTTCAGAAATATAAAATTGTTCAAAAATTAATAATGGTTCCGAAATATAAAATTGTTCCGAAATATAAAATGGTTCCAAAATTAATAATGGTTCTATTTTGAAAACGGTTCCAAAATTAAGAACGATACCATTTTAAAAAATGGTTCCGAAATAAAAAATGGTTCAAAAAAAATGGTTCCAAAACTAAAAATGGTTCCAAACTTAATAACGGTTCCGAAATATAAAATTGTTCCGAAATTTTAAATGGTTACAAATTTGAAAATGGTTACAAATTTGAAAATGGTTCATTTTTGAAAATGGTTCCAAATTTAAAAATGGTTCCATTTTTTAAAATGGTTCCGAAATTAAAATGGTTCCATTCAGGAAATGGTTCCGAAAAAAAATAGTTCCATTTTCGAAACTGGTTCCAAATTAAAAATGGTTCCAATTACAAACTGTTTTAAAAAATGGTTCCAATTCGAAAAATGGTTCCAAATCAAAAAATGGTTCCAATTCGAAAAATGGTTCCAATTTGAAAAACGGTTCCAAATCGAAAAATGGTTCCAATTCGAAAAATGGTTCCATTTTTTAAAATGGTTCCAAATAAAAAAATGGTTCTTTTTTCTAAAATGGTTCTAGTTTGAAAATGGTTCCAAATTTAAAAATTGTTCCAAATTTAAAAATGGTTCCAACTCAGAAAATGATTCCAAATTTAAAAATGGTTCCATTTTCGATAATGGTGCCAAATTAAAAAAGGACTTTACTATTAAGCGACCGTGCCCTAGGATGACTTTCTATCCGGCGCCCAACAACCCGCTAATCCCCCGTGCGCTAATCACCTCCCGCGTCCGTCCCAACGTGGGCGAAATGGACGCTACCACCCAACGTGGGCGAAATGGACGCTACCACCTCCACGTGATCTGATTGGCCTGCTTCTTGCTCTAGCTGGCACCACCACCCCATGTGATCAAAATCGCGTTTATTTTTTCATCAATTCCCACACTTTGTGCAACAGCTGCTATCCGTGCTTGCTACGCCATGGGCACGCGGCCGCCCCGTCGCCGTGCCTGCTGCCGCCTGCTCCCCTCCTCCTCTTCCCGTCTGACACGTCGAGTGAAGACGCGAGCCAAGGCGGTGACGGCCTCGCATGCTCCGCTGACGCGCCACCATCATCTTCAGCAGTTGCTCCGCCACACGCACCGCAGCGAGCAGCTGCATCGGGTGCTCCGCCGCTAGAAATCATGGGATTTCTCAAAGCAATTGGGGCAGGAACGAGCAAAGAGGAAAAGGGGAAATAGAGGGTGTGGTTGCAACAAGAGGATAAGGCTGGCAGTGGCCCGATTAGATCTAATCGTTTGACCAGGCTAGCAGCCGGAAGGAATTGATGCATCAGGCAGGCGGGCAGTGGCACGATGCAACGAGCGAGGATCTTGACGCGCCGGACGGAACAAGTACGTAGGGCACGTCTGCTAATTAGAATAACCGATTAAAAAATGGTTTCAATTTTGAAATGGTTCCATTTTTTTAAAATGCTTCCACATTAAAAAAACAGTTTTTAAAGTGTAAAAATGGTTCCAATTCGAAAAATGGTTCCATTTCTGAAAATGGTTCCAAATAAAAAAAAGAACCATTTTTTAAAATTGTTCCAAATATAAAAAAAATGGAACCATTTTTCAAAATAACAAATTCGAAAAATGGTTCCTATTCGAAAAACGGTTCCAAATCAAAAAATGGTTCCAATTCGAAAAATGGTTCCAAATAAAAAAATGGTTCCAATTCGAAAAATGGTTCCAATTCGAAAAACGGTTCCAAATCAAAAAATGTTTCCAATTCAAAAAATGGTTCCATTTTTTTTAAATGGTTCCAAATAAAAAAATGGTTCTTTTTTTCTAAAATGGTTGCAAATTTAAAAATTGTTCCAAATTTAAAAATGGTTCCAACTTAGAAAATGATTCAAAATTTAAAAATGGTTCCATTTTCGATAATGGTTCCAAATTAAAAATGGTTTCAATTTTGAAATGGTTCCATTTTTTTAAAAATGCTTCCACATTCAAAAACAGTTTTAATGTGTAAAAAAGGTTCCAATTCGAAAAATGGAGAAAATTCGAAAAATGGTTCCATTTCTGAAAATGGTTCCAAATAAAAAAAAGAACCATTTTTGAAAATTGTTCCAACTAAAAAAAATGGAACCATTTTTGAAATAACAAAATGATTCGAAAATTTTAAAATTGTTCCAATTCGAAAAATGGTACCATTTTATAGAAAATGGTCCAAATTAAAAAAATGGTTCCATTTTAAAGATGATTCCAAATTTTTAAATGGTTCAAAATTAAAAAGGACACACGAAGCAGTCAAACAATCCGTTACGGAGAGCGTCCAGAAACAGCGACCCAAAATCGAGCGAACACAATTAACAGTCAAAACGGGACGAAGCAGGAAACTGGGCCGATCCCATAAGCTGCTCAAGCCAGCGCGGGGGTACGCGAAGCAAAGTTGCATGCATCGAGGACGAGTATACTATTTATCATGTCCTATACTCTTATGTACAGTATCATTTTCCCGGACTGGTAAGTGTAACGCAGTAACTAGTAAGTTCAGGGTGTTTTTAAGAAAATACTACTAGCAGGGTGGCACGAGGGCATCATCTTTAGTTCACTAGGAAATAAATTTACGGTCTCAAATATATCTATACTTCTTATAAAGCAAAACCCCACTAAGTGCAATTAATATTTTTCTATCTCAACATGCAAGCTATCCACATCACTTGCTCTTTTAGCCAATCAATTGTCCATGTCATCCCACTAACATCCATTAATTGTTTTCTATCTCTACATGCAAGAATCCACATCATCTTTTTTTAGCCCATCAAATTGTTCACAGAATGTTTTTTTAAGTTCATATAATAAGATCACACCATGCTGCTATGTACTTACACAAGTAAATCATGTGCAAGTAGAACACCGAAATTAGTTTCGCCCGTGAACTTTTTGTCAATTATTTTCAATGATGAAAATCATATAGCTGTTATTCAAAATTATGGGCTCTTTTATATGTATTCACTCAAAAAGTTTCTAGAAATATTATGAGGCAATGTGTATGTCATCTTCATGCAAGCCATCCACAACATGTTTCTTCAACCGGTTGATATAATCTTATCTATATCAATCAAATATACTCCTAAAGCATACCAATGTTTAAATTATAAACCACATATTCATTCGATGTCTAATTTTTTTAGCCCGTTGACTATCATGATTAACTAAATCTTGCATATTCTTTAGTCAACTTCAAGTTTCATGTGTTTTATTAAATTTCTTAAGAGATACCCGCTGCAACGCGCGGGTGTCCTTCTAGTTTATATAACACCCGGGGAAATAAATTTACCGTCTGAAATATATTTGCATAACACGTTGGGGAATAATAAATACGATTTTATTCTACTAGGTGAAAACCTCTCTTCATGCCATTTACTTAATTATTATGTGGAAATATCTTATGTGGTGAACTAGGTGACTTATATAGAGTTCCTTCACAATGCAGAACTGACCCCTATTTTGTATACGCATGTGTTCTTAAGAACTCAAATGAAAATACAATAAATATTTGAGAAAAACACATTAATTATAGTCTTTCCTTTAGCATATTTTTTCGGATGTCCCCGAAGGGACATCCTTTAGCATACTTGGAGCATATAATTACCCCCTGAAACTATTTTGGTCAGAGTTTTGTGTAGTCCCTTTTTTCTAGGGTCGTTTAGGTCGCTCCCTTTAACAGGCTCAATCCGGTAGTAATTCGCAGGGTCGATCTCTATTTTCTCTCTGGCTAGGTGATAACCTTTCTGTAAACTTCGGCTTTCGGGCCTTTCTTCTTCTCCTATATTAATACACGCAGTACTCATGCATGGTTCTAAAAAAAAAATCGAAGTTAGAGAAGTTTGACATCAAGTTTTCTACAATATCGTCTATCTTTAAATGTATGTAATGTTATTTTTACCTATTCTGTAACTCTCTATTTCATGTCCTCGCTCGCTAGTCTAGTTGTTCTACGCTCTCGATGACATGTATATTTGTTATGTCACTTAACTTGACTATTCCGAAAAACCAAGCATAGTTTTGGCATCTTAGTTTACCGTTCAATTGTGTATGTATTTAGTGTAGCGAGACATCCTACCATATTAGAAAATATGGAAGCTGTCTCAAAATTGTTTTCGAATACATTATCACAAACACATATGAAGTCATGAGCCATTATTTATTTGATGGCTTATAATCAAGCAAAAAAATTCCTTTCAAATTGGGTGTGATCTATAGAAAACATTGATGAAATATAATCGTACAAATCAAGCAATCTCACGCGGAGGATATAAGAAATAAAAGTCTACTATCTTTTGACATTCTTTCGAATAAAAATGGATCGGGTGCATGTGTTGCCTATGCAAAACCATAAATCATGTTAGTGAAATATTCCACTTCCTCCGATCCATAGTCAGTGTCGCAATTTTGAACTAATATGAGTTGAAAACCGTCCACGACATTTATTTTGGCTCGGATAGAGTAAAAATTTCGTTACTAATTAGGTAGCCTCTACGTCAATACACATCTTGCACCCGATGCCTCTCTTCCATCTGATATCAATTGTGCCAACTGATAATGGATGACCGTACCACTAGGCTTAAATCCAGTTACAAACTACGTTTAGTTCACCTTTGGTAAGGTTCATATTAAGCAAAAATTTCATCGCTCACCCTATCATCCGATCTCCCCTAGTCCCGCCTGCGCCTGCTAGCATCCGCGCGCAACAGAAATGAAAATGACGCAGTGAATTATTTTTTCAAATCACCGTAATTATACACGAACTAATTACACATATATTTCTACTAGCAACAGCATGTACACAACAGTAAACTGTTGGCTAAGATCGAAGTGGATTCAATTGTCACTGCCACCGTACAAGCGGACGAATCCTACTACACCAGCGTGGCGCAAGCGGACGTGGCGGGATCGAACAGCGCCGGCAGCAGATACTTCCTCCCGTGCGCGCCGTTGGCGTTGTAGCTCGCACCGGTGGCCGTGTCCACCAGAAGCTGGCCGGCGTACCCGGGGTATGCGCCCTTGCCGTACACCCCCGGGCACGCCGTGGCGGCCTCCAGCGGTGCCGCGCGGTCGCCCTGGTAGAACCCGTCGCCGAACGGGTTGGTCACCGCGCCGGCCACCATGCTGGCCACGTTGATCACGAGCCCGTCCATGCCCACGTCGCCGTTCGGCGGGGCCAGCGGCGGCGCCTGAGGTCCGTACGCCGGCTGGTGGAACGGCCATGCGCACTGCCCGGGGCACTGCGTCGCCGAGTTGCCGGCCCACACGTAGGCCGTGCCGGCCTTGGCGTCGACGGACCCGTGCCGGCCGCACCGGCTCATGCAGAAACCTTCCACGGCCACGTCCTGCGCCGTGAGCACCAGCGCGATGCCGCCCTTTGCCGGCCTCGCCCTGGCTGCCAGCGCCGGGAGCTGGGACAGCTTCAGGCTCTTCCCGAGCGAGCACCTCTCGTCGGAGACCTGACCGGACAGGACCACACGCGCGATTTTGGGAGCGCCGGCGCCGTGTCCTCCGTTCTTGCCGACGGCCGCCGCCTTGGATATGTACAGCTGGTGGATGCTGCTCCACCACTGCGACACGGATGGCGCCGGGGACGCACGCGGCTTGGCGGAGAGGGAGAGGAGGAAGTCGGAGACGATGGCCTTCTGCGCCGCCGTGAAACGGCCGTACCAGAGGACGGAGACGGGGATGTCGCCGTGCAGCACGGCGCCGTTGTGGTACGTCAGGAGGTTCGGCTGGGGCTGGACCAGGAACATGAGCTTCCTGGTGGTAACTGACGCGGCTGCCATGTTTGTGGCAATCACCATTAGTAGCAGGATGAGGAGGCTGTTCTTGGCCATTTGAGGAACAGAGGTTTTGATTTTGGGAGAAGGTTTAGCGTGGGTGTGCGCTATTTGTATGGTGCTGTTTGTGAGTGTGGGGAGGAAAGGCAAAGTGGGGAGCTGTTTATATAGGAAAGCCCGGTGCGAAATGTGAATCAAACTGTTTTACATATGTTAAGCAAGACAAGCCGTTTCCTCTGGTCGAAAGAATCAAGTAGGTGTTACAAACCAACTATACTCCTAGTTTAGAAATGCTAACGCGTGCGCTTTAATGCAGTAACTTACTAACTTGCCTTTTTATCGTCTTATTCGACAGTATTGCCGGAAAAAACTCACCAGTATAAGTTTTATGTGCATGCTATGCGCAAGTTTGTATTGTCATTATATTTCCCCATTTTGTTTTATGAAGGCTTACCTTTGATCTAAGATGTAGGTCTTACAATTTGAAGTTTGACGGTTGAAATATATTTACTTTCATTTAAAACATAAAATTTATCATTAGAGCCGCCATGAAATAGATATTAAGCACATACTTATTTATGTAAGAGAAAATATTTGCGTACAAATTGTTGGTTAAAGTGGTATTTTGATGACCATGTCCGTGTCTTAAAGAAACTGCATTTGGGATAGTATTATTGGCATTTTCTAATAAAATTGGCATTCATTTTGGGTGATACGTGGGGTCAATCTCATGATTGGATCTAAACAGATGGCTGCCAATTTTGACTTTGAAATTGGAGTCAACAGCAACCACAATCCAACACTAATACATGTACATGAAACAACTGAACCTCTAATTGTCAAGTATGTATGGCTTGTAAATTCTGTAAATTCACAAGCATGAAAGAAATTTAATAATAAAATTATTTTCTCGTAAGGATTTTAAATTTTCCACTACATTCATACGGTCTGACAGATAAACCTTTTACCACATTAATTATAGTATTTGGTCTCACATATAAATTAATACACATGATAAAAAATATACTTTATGCTATAGATGCCATAATAATATAATTCTGGTTTTGTAGATGTTAGTTTAGCTAGTCAATTCTGATTCTGTAAGTTAAGGGTCTTTTTGACTTAAAGGATTTTCATATAAAATTTGAAGAATTGGGATCTTTTGGATTTTTCTCCATGATTTAATATGTAGGTGTAGGAGTTTGCGCGATAGAAAACAAAAAAATTCTCTCACATGCGGAAGCAACACTCAAGATCCTATCTAGAAGATGCTAGTAACGGGGAGAGTAGTTCATCATACCCTCGAAGAACACGCGCGTTGAACGTTTAATTCAACGCAGCTCGGTGAAGTTGTTGACGATGTTCGATCCGATCAGCACCGCAAACGAGCAGCACCTCCGGAGGCTTGCACACGTACAGCTCGATGACGTCTCCCTCTTCTTGATCCAGCAAGCTAGAGGGAGAAGTAGGTGGGATCGATTCCAGCAGCACGACGGCGTGGTGGTGGATATGGTGGAGAGTTCCCGCGGGCAGGGCTTTGCCAAGCGGTGCGTGGGAGGGAGGAGGAGATGCGGCAGCCATTAGTCTCTCATGGTGTGCCTCTCTCCTCTCTTATATAGGCAAGGGAGCTGCAGCCACTTAATTCCCAAGGTAGTAACCCCCTCTTTAAAGAGTGGTAACCCCCTCTCCTTTAAAAGGTAGTAACCCTCTCTTTCAATAGTGGTAACCCCCCATTTAAGGGCTGCCCATTGATTGACCACATGGACCAAGGAAGGCTGGTCAAATGGACCAGTGGGCCACCCTTGGTCGTCCTGGACAGGTGGGCCCC
Organism: Poa pratensis; assembly: GCA_947311845.1. Taxonomy (NCBI): domain Eukaryota; kingdom Viridiplantae; phylum Streptophyta; class Magnoliopsida; order Poales; family Poaceae; genus Poa; species Poa pratensis. The sequence continues at coordinate 34,193,976 of CAMZMU010000085.1, read as the reverse complement.
ATGGTGGGACCCTCTGGAACCTTCTAGAACATTCCGACACTCTGCCGGAAAAATCTCGAACTTTTTCCGGAACCCTGAAATCAACTTGCCATATATAAATCTTTACATCCGGACTCTTCCGGAGCTCCTCGTGATGTCTAGGATCTCATCCAAGACTCCGAACAATATTCGGACACCATTAATAAAATTATCCCAGAGCTACTCTAGCGTTACCGAACGTTAAGTGTGTGACCCTACGGGTTCGAGAACGTGCAGATATGATCGAGACACCTCTCCGATCAATAACCATTAGAGGGACCAGGATATCCATAATGACTCCCACACATTCAACGAAGATATTTATCGGTTGAACCACTATGTCGTGGACTACTATAATCCGTATACAATTTCCTTTGTCACGCGATATTTGACTTACCCGAGATTTGATCGTCGGTATCACTATACCTAGTTAAATCTCGTTACCGGTAAGTACTCTTTACTCGTTCTGTAATACAACATTCTCTATGACTAACTCATTAGTCATGTGCTTGCAAGCTTTACCGAATGTGCACTACCGAGTGGGCCCAGAGTATATCTCTCCGAAACACGGAGGGACAAATCTCAGTCTTGATTCAAGTAATTCAACAAGTACTTTCCGAGATACCCGTAAGACACCTTTATGATCACTCTGTCACGAAGCGATGGTTGATGTCCCCAAAGTATTCTTCCAGTACCCGGAACAGCATGATCTCATGGTCTAAGAAATAGGATACTTGACAATAAAAGGCATGACAATATAAACTTAATGAAACGATCAATATTGTTATGCTTAGTTGGGTCTGTCCATCACGTCATTCTTCTAATGACATGATCCCGTTAATTAATTAACAACTCATGTTCATGGTTAGGAAACCATAACCATCATTAATTAACGAGCTAGTCTAGTAGAGGCTTACTAGGGACGCAGTGTTGTTTATGCAACCACACATGTATTATGTTTCCGGTTAATACTATTATAGCATGGAAAATAAACATATACCATGAACACGGAAATATGATAATAACATTTTTATTATTGCCTCTAGGGCATATTTCCAACAGTAGGGTTGTGTCCAACATTAATGACCACGTCCTCATGTTGTATGCGACACTCGGAAGCGCCATGGTTGAGCGGCATAGCTTGTGCCTCAACGCGACTAGCGGGTGCGCTAGGCAAGGCGGTGCATGTGGGAGCGCGGAGGGACGCCAAGGCTATGGTGGTCTGCAGAGAGACTCTGACAATGGTCGTGGACAGCAAGGAGCCTCTGGCTATTGCGGCAGTCGATGGGATTCGTCGAAGCAAGTGCATATTCATGGAATGTCTCCCGGTTTTTTTAAAGGTAGACCTCTATTTTGTATGATAGGTGATTTAGTTAGAGCTGAATATCACCGATAAATTTCTAATTCCTTCTCCCATTTCTAAAATACATCCCAACAACAGAATCAGAAAACCCAATCCTAACTCTCAATACCATGTCGTTAAAGATTTCTTTGCACTATATTTTGTTGATATTTTTTCGTACACTCAAATCTCTTGTAAATAATAATAGTTTTGTGGTGCAATCAAACAAAACTTAGTGCAAACAGTCATGCAAGATTAGAATTGACATGATATTACAATCCTATGTTATTTAGAATATTCTTTCATGCTAGGATTCTTGCCAATCACATATGCGATGTATGTGCCATGTACCAGTGAAAGGGTTTTTTTTTTTTTTTTTTGCGAAACACAGTACAACGCAGACACTCAATGAAAGAGCATTCTTACACATGGTAAACTCATCACATTCTGTACAAGCAAGCATAATGTCATGAAGTTGAAGTGAGCAGAACACGTAGGATGCCAATCAGTGGAGCTAAGGGAGCATGCGACAGTGGATTAGGCTCAGAACATCTTACAAAACGGATCAGAACGTCTTGCTAAGATCTTTTAACACCACAGCACACGGATACGTGGAAGTCAACCAAGTACTGGCCGGATCCGGGCCACATAAAATTGGAGGGGGCCTGCCTATGGTATCTTCCGAGATGAGACGGTGGCCTCTCATCCTGTCGATCAGCGCATAGGCTGGCTTTCTGAAATGTCGATCCGAACTTGACGGAAATGTCGATCATGCATGCATGCATCCATGCGATGCACGCGTGCAACTGTGCAAGGAAGAAGGATCGATGTACCCATCCGCAATCGCGATCCAGTCGCCCTATCAATGGTGGACCGGCCGCTGCCTGAGAATGAAACGTTGTCCATTTGTTTTCTGAAACTCAATCAGTGTACTGCGCACTGTTAAACGATCCACTGTTTGATATGAACTATGTTCATTTTTCTTCTAGGGGCGACATGCCCAGCCAGACATCAAACAAACATTGGTTGTATCCCACAGTATGATAGATGGCAGGGTACAACCGATAGGATACTTGAGATTCAGATAACCATGAGCTTTATGTGCATCCTGCTACCTTCTTGCCCAGTAAACTACAGATTGTACGTACTATTCAATTCAGTGCTCGCTGCTGATGCTGCCGGGGCTATAGAACAGCGGCAGCACTGTAGCTTGCCCCTCTGATGATTGTCAGTAGGTACGCCGTTAACATTTCTTAAGAACTGGCAGTAGACCGAGCCCCTACAAGTGCTAGTGACCCACCTAGCTTAGCCACGTTCATAAAGATTATCGACAAAGCGAGCACAGCACTTGAGACTTCACCAAAACAAAACATCATGGCAGACGGTAGCGCAGCTGGCGCCCATGCACGGCCGCGCGCGTAGGCTCGGCGCCGGAGGTGGAGGAGGACGTGTCCGGCGGCCAGGGAGGGAGCAAGCAGGAGCCATCCCCTGTGTGTGCAGCTGACAACGATTCAGGTCTGTCACCATTAATCGACAGTAGAATCGAGCAGAGAGCCGCCATCGAGGTTTGCACGGGTCCGTCTCGCCCGGGCCCCTCGTGTTCCCTGCGCCCGTCTCGCTTCCATTTCCGCCCACTGTTTCCACGTACGAAGCCGCGGTCTGGCTCGCCGCCAGCGGCGTCGTGCAGCGAGTCCAGAGCCCAAGTTCAAGCGCGGTCTGGCTCGCCGCCGCCAGCGGCGTGGTGCAGCGAGTCCAGAGCGATAACAAGCGGGGAGGTTGAGCGGTCGTCTATGTCTCAACAGCTGCTGCCGCCTGTGTATGCGACGCCTATGTGCGTGCACGGCGGCGACACGTGCAGTGCCGACGAGATCAGCCGACCGTCCTCGAAGGCGGCGTGGGTCACCTGTAGGAAGCCGCTGGTCAACGGCGGCGACCTGGCCTGATTCGGTCCGGGTGTGGGCCTCGCTTGCGAACCGTGATGGCTGAAAACTTTGGACTGGGTCCATATATTTCTCTACGTACCCGTCTACAACTGCTACAGTGACAATGGAGATGCATGCACCGAGCAGGTCACAGGACGATGGAGCCGATTTGGACTGGTCAGTATTATTTTGCTTTTGAGGCCGACTGATCAGTTTTGTAACGCAGTAACTAGTAAGTTCAGGATGTTTTTTATGCAAATACTAGCAGGGTGGGCAATCCCCTTTTTTTTGTATTCTGATTTCTGAACACCTCTCTTCAACTCATTTACTTATTATGTTTTGAAATATGTTATGTGGTGAAATAAGTGACTTATATAGATATAGTTCCTTCACAATGCAGCATTGCCCACTATTTTGTATACGGATGTGTTCTCAAGAACTCAAATTAATTATAATTTCCCTATAGCATATTCAGAGAATATATTTATACATTGATAATCAAAGTTTGAGAAGTTTGACTTCAAGGTTTTAGCCCCTTATAAAGATACTAATATCGTTTAAGATATCAAACTTATGACATTACATTGGTCAAGATATACCTTCTTATAAAACACAATGATTTTATTTAAATTGAAAATTATGTGCATATAAATAGATTTTATGGTGGTGACCAAGTCAATGTCCTCAAGAGCATGCATTTTGCGTACTATCTGATGATTGGATCCCATCCGGCGTCTGCCAAATTTGACTCGAAAGAATGTAGTCAACAACAACCATCCGATAATAATCCTTAAATACATATATCAACTAAACCTTCAAATGCCAAGCATTTATGGCGTGACGATGTGCAATTCTAACCTTTAGCCTTTTTAAATCGGTTGTTCTTCATACTTCAAAATACATGAATGCCCAATTATCAGCTCACGAAGCGAAGAAAGAAAATTAACTTTTTTTTGGTTTCCAAAACATGGATACGTTCCTCAAGATGATTATTTGGCAACCAATTTCTTGCAATATTTGGTCTCCCGTAAAAAATAAATATACAACATACATACTTGACGAGAAATGTATCCACACAATTATGGTTTTGTGCATGCTTAGTTTATTCTGTAGGTGGCCACAATTAAATATATTCTACGAGTAAAAATGAGTTTTGTTTGTTTTTGTGATTATGCTTTTATTAGATCAAGAGAACATGTCATACAACAAGATAATTGGGTGCCTGAACCCACTAGCATAGAATCGAGCCTAAACAAAGGGGATATTACAACAAACTAACCAAAACATGAGGACCATATGTGTCACAAGTCTTGCCTACAAAGACATGCAGATGACCAAACCTGGTGAATGGCTGCAATTATGATTGTAGCGTATGGCGGAGATTGGCAATTTGGCCTAACATATCGACAAACACCACCCGACTTAGGCTGACAACCACGCAAGCAACCATGGTTGCAAAGATTCAACGTAAGGGGCTGTTGAAGAAAACGATGTTATTGCCGGCGATGTCCAAAGAGTCGTGCCAGTAGACAACACAAAGAACCAACCCATTGTCCATAAACATCGACATGGACTTTAAATCTAGCTCCACATCACAGTAGTAGGAAAAGGCCTATAAGGGAAAAACTATCAGTGGCGCACTTTTGTTTTCTAAATGTGTATGTTACCTTTGATTCCATATGTTTAAGCTATGAACTAGAAAAACTGTGGATCGAATCTGTGGTAGCTGGGCATAGTTGTTTAGTAAACATGTTCTTATATACAACTTACAAGATCCAGATAATTAGTTCTTCATGACAAGATTGTTCGCTCCATTTCCACAGCACTACTGAACGAGGATACCTAATGAACCAGCATTTGGCACTATGGAATGCTACCAAAAGTTCCCCACGGCTATGGCTGATTATAATAGAGCCCGGCCCACATTTTTTTTACTTACAGCTAAAACTTTAGTCAAGCACTCATGTGACTTTGCATTTTCTAGTCCTCCATGACCAAACAAGAATAAACTCTAGAACATCCACTGCAACCTAGAGTTCTATAACATTTGGAAATAACACCCAGGAGCTAGGACAACAATGGACTCATGGTGCCGTTACATTTCCTAATGTGGTTGACAGAACATCAAATTTGTAAACAAAAAAGTTGAAATAAATATCCGCTTGGAACCATGCTGATTGCAGTTCAGGTCAAATCCTATAGCTTTCCGTGGGGCTTATGAAAAAATGTAACCTGGCTTCAGCCATTTTATTGTTGTAATATCAGTATGGATGAATTTATTTCTCAAACTGCCGCAGGATAATTAGCATTTGAGAGTTCATATCAGCTTCTCTATGCCCGCAGGATAATTAGTACTATCTTGAAATCCTTGAAGGCATCATATACAACTTGTAACTAAGTTATTGTTTCAAGTAAGTACAAAACGGAGAGGGAGAATTAGAGGACGAACTCATTTAAGTGCATGTCTTATTTGACTAGCTCACTGTATACTTTCTTTTGGTATATGGTTCTAGTATTTCATTGTGATAAGAACACACTAGATAATGCTCAAAGTATAGCTGAATTTGTTAATGACATGTAGAGATTTTTTCTATGGTCTAAACCAAATCTGGCTTTTAGTTTCCTTATATGTTGTTGTTTTGTTTCAAGAATGGATAATAGAATATATTTATGTACAATTTCAAGCCAATTTTACACATGTTCAGTTTTGTGTAATCAGTTATGATCGAGTTTCTTTGACATGGCGGCGACAACATTGACCGACGACGACGACATTGACACGGGGCTGCGGCGACGACGACGACATCGACAAAGGGCTGTTGCGGCTACGGCGGCGACGACGTCGACATGGCCGGGGTTGCGGCGACAATGACGACATCGACACAGGCTGTTGCGACGACGGCGACATCCACACACGACTCTGGCGCTGACGACGACAACAACGACACCGGATTTGTAAATATGTGCTGTAAAACTTTATAATGTTGTGGGGCTGTAATTCCGTTTATTTGTTAATATCATGATGTGAAACTTTGCAACATATCATTTTTTTTGGAATAAATCATTTCTGGATTTTATTTTTTTAATTCATAAATTGATACTAGTGGCGCACATATATATCAAGCGCGCCACTGGTATAGCCTTTTTAAAACTCACAAATTAATACTAGTGGCGCACATAATAGGGAGTGCGCCACTGGTATTCATCTTACAAGTGGCTCCCAGCTTGACGTGCGCGCCACTGGTAACTGATATACCTGTGGCTCACGAGCTGTGCGCCACAGATAAAGGTTATCAGTGGCGTGCCATTAGTGGCGCACGGCCGTGCGCTACAGACAACAAAAATCTGTGCGCCACAGATAGCATTTTTCCTACTAGTGTCACACCGGCCGTGGCATCACCTAGACATGATTCAAGCTCGGGATTATATTCGAGAAAACACTGCCATCATCATCGAACAGATGTTTGTCGTGACACCATAAGTTAAACAAAGAGATATTACTATATAGTCTCTTTGTTTCCCCCGCTTGTGTGTAATTAAGAGCCTACCTTGGTTAACCGAGACGGGAGCTCTCCTCTTGGAAAACCTAGCGCAGCCACCACCACCTCCGCCTCCTCCATAGATCGGTTCCCCCTCCTCCGGCCGGCCTCGTCGGTGTTGGGAGGCCGGGGTGGGGAACCCGATCTATGGGTGGAGTTCTTAAGAAAATTAGTGTTTTCAATAGATTGGATTAAGCTTTTCTTGCCGTTTTCTTCATCAATGGAGTTGGTATCTGAAAGTGCTTGGTGTCCCCATGTATGGTTTTGGTAATTAATGACAATTCTTATGGACTAATGTTTGTGTTGAGTTATTCTTATAGGTTTGTCCATTGGCATCGCTTGAACTCCATGTGTTGGATTCAAGGTTGTATACCATCAAGATCATTGATTATAATGGACATATTTGATATGATCAAGAAGATGAAAAGATACAAGGTTGATCAAGACTAAGTGCAAAGAGTGGATTCAAGTTGATCAACACACAAAGCTAAATGATATACCATGTGGGATTATGTGATCCAATGGTATGGTAAGAAATTGTCCATATAGCTTTGTGAACTAACCCATTATGTGTGTGTGGCATTCCTTTGTTGGGGTTAGGTATCTCTCCATGGGCTTGCATCAAAAGGAAGATTTCTTATAGCTCATGGAGGATGACGTCAAGTGGTGATCGTCATCAAGGTTGAGAGGTGCAAGTTCAAGATGGGCATCTAGAAGATATCATATGCTTGAACCTTGCAACCTTTGGAGATAATGGTCAAGTGAAGATGTTCCTAAGAGAGGCACTCCCATCTTGGTGTATGGGGGAGCGATATATGAGTCTTCACCAAGCAAAACTCAATCAAGAAAGGTGGTCCACTTGAAGAGATCAAGATCGTCATCATCTAACTCAAGTGGAATGCGCAAGACAAAGGTATGATCTTGATAGGGTTTCTATTTTACCGGTCTCATCGTATTAGCGGGAGACCGGGTTATAGGATAGACGTCGTACTATCAAGAGGGGCTCTCAAGTGAGTAACTTGATCGCATCTTTGTGGAGAGATCAAACCTTTGCATACTTGGCATATCATTTTTCTTAGTTCTTATTTGGTTCTTCTCCTTGTTGGGTTTTGGTGCTTGTTGTGATCTTCATGACAAGCCCAAGTTCTCCGAAAACGGATTTCGTATGGAATACTTGTTGCGTTTTCGGGTTGGAAATATTATCGGTTTATCCTTGAGGAAAGTTCCACACCTCCATGTGTGTCAGCTTAACTCTATTTATCGTTTTATCCTTGAGGAAAGCTCTTGTTGCTATCTTTTCAACAAAATTGGTTTCACCTGATTTGGAGTTTGTATGAGAAAGTTTTGAGGTTTACAGTTTTGCTGAGTTGTTGCAGGTTTTTCTAGGCCGGAGTCTCCGGCCTGCCAACACCAGAGTCTCCGGTCTCCCCCAAGGCTGGAGTCTCTAGACTCAGGGCACCGGAATATCCGGTCTCTTGCTTTGGAAGAAATCATCCCAGGCGTCGGCACCTGCGGTATAGGGGTCCGGAAGTGGACCGGAAGTGGCCCGGAGTCTGCGGCTAGGCCGGAGTCTCCGCCCCCTTTCAGTCCGGAGTCTCCGCCCAGGCCGGAGTCTCCGGTCTCCGCAGGCCGGAGTCTCCGGGGTTATTTTTCTGCAATGGCTCTATTTTTGGGAGACCTATAAAAGGCCCATTCTTCCCCAAAGAGACCAAGCTTTCTGCAGCACGTTTTCTCTCTCTCCCCCACCATTGTTGACCTTGGAAAGCTTGCCTCTCTCTTAATTCCCCCCTTTATTCTTGCATATCTTTGAGAGAAAGAGAGAGGAGATCTAGATCTACATTTCCACCAATCCATCTCTCCTCTAAGTGAGGGGAACCCTTTCGATCTAGATCTTGGAGTTCCATTTGTTGAGTTCTTCTTTGTTCTTCCTCTCTTCTCCCCCCACAAACATTAGTTGCTTTTGGTGGGATTTGGGAGTGAAGGACTTGATCACTTCTTGTGTTCTTGCCTTTGCTTTTGTGCATCGGTTTGCTTTCGTGGAAGTGAAAGTTCGTGAGCTTGTTACTCTTGGGTCGTTGGACCCTAGACGGTATTTGTGGCGCCCCGACCCGACTGCTATACAGTGATGCTGTGTGTCACCGGTTAAGCGATACAACCGGAGGTTACGGGTTTACCAATCCCCGGCCAAAACCTTTGGCAGGCGTTGCTGGGTACACCTCACTCCAGACAACGCAACACCCCGATTGATGCCTTAACACAGGCACAACTATCAGAGCATAATAGTAAGATCAAGACTTGTGGAACAACTGGCACATCACAGACTCTACGACACAAATCATATAGTTCAACTCTTATACAGAGAAAGATAGCAAATGACAACCAGAGGTCACAGACCCAACATTACATCAAGCGGAAGCAAAGTAGGTTGTTCTAAACAACAAGAACCAAAATAGGGCCTAAGAGGCCTACAGATAAACATCACAACGCCAGCTGTTCCAGGATGTCCCAAGCTGCCACCTGGGAACCCCAGACTACTCGTCGACGTCCACAAAGAACCCACCTTCGAGGTCGGTGAAGTCCTCTCCTGAAAATAAGCAAACGACGTTGAGTTCGACGAACTCGCAAGATTAAGAGCTAATATATGCTCGATGAGGCTTTCAAGGTTATACGGTTGTTTTGCATAAAGCTGATTTTATTTATGAGAAACATAACTCAAGGCATCGACTATTCAGAATATTTTCAAAAGAGGTAAGAAGTACTCTTTTATTTCATCACCTTTCTCAACATCAACCACTGTACCTGTTCATCAAAGGCACCTCCCCGAATCACCCTCGAGGAAGCTCACCTTGCAGTTGTGAGTGGTACCTCTAGTACCCAGTTTTTAATCATTCCGTTAAAGTTATTCTATGATCTTACCTTCACTTCCCAAGTCGTCCATAACCGCGGACACGGCTTTTCGAAAAGATTTAACCCTGCAGGGGTGTACAAATGTTTGCCACGCGTACCGTCCGGCCCATTACCTGATCATTAGCTCTCTTCCTTGGAAAGCCGGCTGGGTGGGAGCGGTGTCGACTTCTCCCTCGTTAAGGACTTTCCAGGATCATCAGTGGCGGCAGGACTGCCAGGATCACAACACCCCGCCCCACGGCCACTCATTTTCCTAACACCACCATCCTCATACCATTCTCAGCCACCAACTCACGCACGCGCAAATGGAAGCCCGAACTAGAGGACCCTGGCTAGCCCCGCTCGAGTTATTTAGTCTATGAGGGTTCCTGCACTGCGAATGCATAGGCCTCACGCATGGTTGCACGCTCAGTCTTGGTTCAAGAGGTATAGAACTCGCACCTAGGCGGCGAGAACGAGACAAAACACCACAACCACAGTGGCCTCTCATCCCCACCTTTAAGCATTTTATTATCCGTCACCACAATCTCTCCACCATCATTCTCATTTCATCACCTGTTTCCATCATAAACCCTCCACCATATAGCTATGCAATTAACTAAGCATGGCTAAGCAACGACATAGCATAGTAAGTACCTCGGCCAACAATACAAACCTATGGATAATAGGAGGGAAAACAGGTATTGGCATCGGAAACCTAATGCAACTATAGGATACTCTAATCCAATAAAAGTGACATTTGGAACCGCATGCAATATTGTAGTGGAGAAAATATTTGCGGAAATATAGGATAAGACATGCTCAGAGGGGGGATTACGCTTGCCTTGTTGATACGGCTGGTAGTAGGGATCGTCACGATACGGGGGTGGCACTTCACCTCCTTGACCTACCGATGCACAAACAACACCGGGAAAACAATCAAACACCACACATGCTAACATATGCAATGCACAATCACATGATGGCATGCCAGTTTAAATGCACCATAAAAGTATTGAACAAGATCAACAAGTTAAATGGGGTCCCCATTATATTATTTGCATCACTTGGAATAACCCCATATTAAAACTTAGTGATTCTAGTGCTACTAAAGGTACATTATGGTAGTTGTGATCAAATATGCATGAAGATGATGATTCTGGGTGATTTATCTTTCTCTGAACATTTTGGTATAAGGGACACATTTTTCGGAGGTCCGGAGCAAAAGTTATGATATTGCTAATTTTCCTCTTTTAAACTTATGATTTAATTAAGTTATTTATAACAACCAAAATATTTTAATTACTCGAACTAGCGCGAGAGAGATGGACACGTGATTCATCGGGGGGGTTCGATGTCTCTCTAAGGCGCGAAGGAGTAGCCGGAACTAAGCGCAGAGGAGAGGAAAAAGGAAAAACAGAATCAGAAAAAAAAAGGAAAACTGCCTAGCCGGCCTGTGGCACGGCTGGGCCGGGTGTGAGGCCGGTTAGGCGGCAGAGGGCTCCGGCCTCTCGGCCGGTTTGGGCCGGCCCAGCAGCCGGGTAGTGGCCCGAAGGACACGGCACACAGCCCGGTCGGGCCGTCTCCACGGCCGGGCACGCACGAGAGGGGATGTGCTACGGCGACGGCGACGAACGACTACGGCGACGGCGAGCTAGTGCGCGAAGAGGAAGGGGAAGGGGACCAACACGGGCCAGCAGCTCACCACGAGCGCGGTGGAGTGGTCGGGGAGGTCGGAGGTGGACGGCGGCGACGGGAACCGTCCGCGGCGGAGCTCGGCGATGCTCGGTCGACCGCGAGGAAGAAGAAGGTGGCGTCGTCGATTTCCAGCCTCCCGCCTCGATTCCTCCAGCGTGGATGTACAGCACGGCGAGGCGGAGCTGGTGGGGGCCGTGGATTTGCCGGGGAAGCCCTCACACGGCGGCGACGCGACGGTCAACGGCGGCGGCCATTGCGGCTCGGGGGAGAGGAAAACGGTAGGGAGATGGGGAGCAGAGGGGGCAGGAGCGAGTGGAGCAGCTCGTGGTGCTCGTCTCAGTGCAGGGAAGAGCAGAGGAGGAGGGCCCGGCGAGCAAGGAGGGCGTGGCGAGCTCGCGGTGCGGCGCGAGCACGGCATGCTCGTGCGGTCGCTACAGTGGGGAAGAAGCCATTTTTACAAACAAGTCCCTGGAAGTTTTTGAACCATCACGGATAGGTCCTTTCTCCTTTTAAAATTAAAACCAGTAGCAATTCCCGAATTTAATTAGGGCACTAAACAATTTTAGAAAAATCTGCAAAAATTTGGGTAGCCTCCCAACAACATGTAAAGGCACCACAAAAATTGGCATGTTGAAATAAAATAGTTTGGTACCACTTTGTCCATATAGTTAAAATAGGGCATTTTGCTAAATCCAAATATTGCGTCTTTGGAAAATATATAGCAATTGCAAAATATTACTTTTGGAACTCTGGGAGCTTCCTTGACAAACAAGAGATGTCATAGTATTTTTGTTTTGCAACTTTGGTTGCCACATTGTTTGGAGGTGTTGTTGAAACAGAGTTGGCATTTTGTTTTCCCATATTGCCAAACCAAGTTAGTGTGTTGCTTAGCAATTTCAATTGGTTGCAATGATGCATGCATGGAATGCAAAAAGTGAAAATTTTACCCATAATTTGCATTACCGGAAGTGGGCTGTTACAATTCTACCCTCCTTACAGGAATCTCGTCCCGAGATTCTTAGACTGCAAAAGAAGTCGGGATACTCCTCACGTAGACTAGACTCTCGTTCCCAAGTTGCTTCTTCCTCGGAATGGTGAGACCATTGAACTTTGAGGAACTTGGTAGTCTTGTTCCGAGTCTTCCTTTCAGCTTCATCCAAGACACGGATAGGATGCTCGCGATAAGTGAGATCTTCCTGTAGATCTAGCTCCTCATGATTGACCCCATGGATAGGATCCTTGAAACAACGGCGGAGTTGGGAGACATGAAACACATCATGCACATTTGGGAATTTGACCGGCAACTCCAACTTATAAGAAAGATCTCCTCGCTTCTCCAGAACGGTGAAAGGGCCAACATAGCGAGGGGCCAATTTTCGTTTATTCCGAAGCGGCGAACGCCTCGAAGGGGAGAGACACGGAGATAGCTTTATCACCAATTTCATAGTGAATTCCTGATGGTGCTTGTCATAGTAGCTCTTCTGCCTTGACTGGCAATTTCAGATTCTCTCGTATGATCTCACCTTCTCCTCAGCTTCATTGATCACATCGGACCAAAGAGTGCTCTCTCTCCGGTCTCGGACCAATTCAGAGGAGTGCGGCATTTTCTTCCATAAAGAGCCTCGAATGGAGCCATGCCCAGACTAGCTTGATAGCTGTTGTTGTAGGAGAACTCCGCGAAAGGGAGATACTTTTCCCAATTTGCCAAAAGAGATTACACATGCCCTGAGCATGTCTTCCAACTTGGTTCCCTTTCGGTCTGCCATCAGTTTGGGATGGTAGGCGGTACTGAAGTTGAGACGGGACCCCATAGCAGTTTGGAAACTCTGCCAACTTGGAGACAAAGATACTTCCACGGTCGATATGATCCTCAAGGGACCCCATGCAATGGAACAATACGAGCCAATATAGTCAGCAAGTTGACTGCGTATCTCATCACGGACTGGTAGGAAGTGAGCAACCTTGGAAGACGATCAATGATTACCCAGATTGCATTGTTGCCCTTGAGACCGGGGAAATCCGGTGATGAAGTCCATACCAATTTCATCCCATTTCCACTCGGGAACTGCAATAGGGCGAGAGTACCGGCAGGTCTTTGATGTTCAGCTTTTACCCGTCGACAGTGTCGCATTCAGCAACAACTTGGCAATTTCCGTTTCATACGGTCCACCAGAATTGTGGTCGAAGGTCTTGGTACATCTTGGTACTACCGGGATGAATAGAGAGAGGAGATTCATGAGCTTCTTGGAGGATCACCTCTCAATTTTGTTTCTTTGGCACTACCAAGCGGTCACCAAAATAAACAACTCCGGATTCATTGACAGAAAAACATTTGGCCTTCCCGCTAGCAATGTTCTCTTGATTTTTAGAATACCCTTGTCACGCTTTGAGCATCCTTAATCTGGTCTACAAGAGTAGATTTGATCTCCAGATTTGCAAGGTAGCCGAGGGAACCATTTCTAAGTTCAAACGGGAAACTCTTCATGAGAGCAGGTTGGCCTTTCAATCATCAGATTGTTGCAATAGGACTTCCGACTTAGCGCGTCAGCCACGACGTTTGCTTTGCCGGGTTGATAGTTCAGACTCACATTGTAGTCCGTGATTAACTCCAACCAACGCCTTTGCCTGAGATTTAAATCCGGCTGGGTGAAGAGGTACTTCAGACTCTTGTGATCCGAGAAGATCTCGCAACGGTTACCAAACAGGTATGGTCTCCATTGCTTCAAAGCATAGACCAGCGGCAAGTTCTAGATCATGAGTTGGGTAGTTGAGCTCATGCGGCTTAAGTTGGCGAGAAGCATAGCCACCACATGGCCATCTTGCATTATACACAACCCAACCTTGTAGAGAGGCGTCACAGAAGACGACGAAATCCTTGCTTGTGTCCGGCAGGACAAGCACAGGAGCGGACGTGAGCTTGGCTTTCAGTGTTTGGAAACTCTCTTCAGCTTCGGCCGACCATACAAACTTTTTATCCTTCTTGAGAAGGTCAGTCAGGGCCTTGGCTATCTTGGAGAAACCTTCGATGAATCGGCGGTAGTAACCCGCCAATCCGAGAAAGCTACGATGTCCTTGACTGACATTGGAGTTTTCCAATCCAAATGGACTGAATCTTGTCGGGAATGACAGCCACACCATTAGCGGATATCACATGACCAAGGAAGATGAGATTATCCAACCAAAACTCACACTTGGAGAACTTGGCATAGAGGCGGTGTTCTCGAAGTCTTGTCAGAACCAAACGAAGATGTTCCTCATGCTCTTCATTGGTTTTGGAATAGATGAGATGTCATCAATGTAAATGACGACAAACTTGTCAAGATAATCCATGAAGACAGAGTTCATGAGCCTCATGAAAGTAGCTGGGCATTTGTGAGACCAAAGGACATGACGGTATACTCATATGAGCCATAACGAGTAACAAATGCCGTCTTTGGAATATCCTCCTTTCTGATTTTTATCTGATGGTAGCCTGACCTCAGATCCATCTTGGAGAATACCGTTGCACCAGCTAACTGATCCAACAGATCATTGATGCGAGGAATAGGATACTTGTTCTTGATTGTCACCGCATTCAACGGTCGATAGTCAGAGACTAGACGAGGCACGGTAGAATCCCTCTTCTTGACAAAGAGTACCGGACAACCCCAAGGTGAACTGCTAGGCTGGATGAACTCCTTAGCTAACAGCTGATCAATTTGCTCTTTCAACAGAGCCAACTCTTCCACCGGCATACGGTAGGGCTTCTTGGAAATTGGAGCGGTACCGGGAAGTAGCTCTATGACAAACTCCACACTTCGGTCAGGAGGCATGCCAGGCAACTCTTCCGGGAACACATCCGGGAAGTCACACACCACGTGTATGTCCTGGATTTCAGGAGGGGATTCGCCTTCCATAAAGCAAAGGAGATCTCAGGTGAGCGGGGTACGATGGCGGACGGAGGTATTGATGTTGCAGGCCAATACTTCACAATGTCACCGGAAGGAGCGGTCACAGTAATGGTCTTGGCGGCACAGTCGAGATTAGCCTGGTATTTGGTTAGCCAGTTCATGCCCAGTATGACATCAATGCCTTTGGACTTCAGAGCTACCAAGGCATAAGGAAAGACAAGGAACCTATATTAATCTGGACCTCAGGAGTAACCCATCGGTTTGCCATTTGGAACCAGGAGTGGATCACCAAGGGATGGCTCATTTTCTCGAACGGTATTTGTGGTCTTTTGCAAAAGCTATGGATATGAATGAATGCGATGCTCCAGAGTCAAACAAAACTGTAGCTGTATTGCCGTTGATTCGTAACTCACCCATAAGAACGCCGGGGTCTCTTCAGCTTCTTCAGCAGAGACGTGGTTCAGGCGACCACGCACAATAGGTCCAGCCTTGCCAGTTGGAGTGGCAGGGGCTCGTGCAGGAGTTATCGCGAGAGGTGCCTTCTGGGGGCACTCCCTGGAGTAGTGGCCAGCCTGGCCACAGGTGTAGCAAGTGACTCCAGGTGGAGCAGGTAGCATAGGACGGTACCCACTTCCGCCTACCCAAGTGTCGAAGTAGTGGGGCGCGGAGGAGGTGGCCTGTATCCTGCTCTCGGCATGAATGGAGCACGAGGTACGGCGCTGTAGGGAACAAACACCCTGCGCTTCTTGCTCTCAGAACCCGAGGAACTCTGGTGGTCCCCATGTGCGGGCCTCTTGGAAGCTTCAAGTTCCTTTCTTCCTTGCTCAAGAGTGAAAGCCTGGTTGAACAGCTCCTGATAGGTCTGGAACCTGAAGGGCAATAGCTCATAGCGGAGCTGCGGATCAGACCCTTGCGGAACAGCTCTTGCTTGTCAGCATCATTGGTCACGTCCCTTGGGGCGTAACGAGAGAGATGGTTGAACTCACGACCATAAGTGCGGAGGTCCATCCGTCCCTGTTGCAAATCCAGGAACTCCCTCCTCTTCAAGTCCATGATCGGCTGGGGAATGTACTCCGCACGGAAGGCAGTGCGGAAATCAGCCCAGTGAAGACATGGTTGGCTGGAAACAAAGCCACATGGCTTTCCCACCAACAGCCAGCAGCACCAACCAAGAGATAGGTGGCAAAGTTGACTTGCTCAGCCAATGGGACATGCAGCGCGGAGAACTTGCGCTCCAAAGCACGAAGCCAATCATCAGCTTCCAGTGGCTCCTTAGCATCAGCAAAGGTGGGTGGCTGGAGCGCAGGAACTCAGTGAGAGTGTTGCACTCGTTCCTCCGTGCATTCTGCTGCACCAACTGCTCAAGCAAGCGCTCATTGCGCCCACGGTTCTCCTCAATGGCCATCAAGACCTCAGCCATCGAGGGTGGTGGCGGCAGATCATCCTCATCATCATTGTGGTTACCGCGACCACCACGGCCTCCACGACCTCCTCGAGCCATTCTGGAGATTTGACAATGACACAGTTAGTATCTTTCTCCGAATGGTCGAACAATAGCATTAGCGTCTACTCAAGTACACAGACTAGGGACGATAATACTTTGCGAGAAGGAAAACAACAAGATAGAACTTGGGTCAAAGATCAGCATCATGTGCTACTAGTGAGAGTTAAGAAATCACAACTTAACACACTCTAGTTGACACAATCCGGGACCTTATGTTCAAGTCGTGGGTTAAAACCCAAAGAAAGGATCAAAGATTAACTCGGTAGAAACATCTGAGTTGATTTGGGATTGCAACGCAGCGGGAGCAACGTGACACATAACACTAAAGGTCGAACCCACCCCGTTTCTAATCATTTTGAAGTAACAGGTGAGAAGTAAAACCTTTAATCAAATCGAGGTAAGATTGCTCCGAGATTAGAGGGTAACCAGATAAGGAGTAAAAAGAATCCTAAGATGGTTTTCACAACTCATTTTTAGGTTAAAATATTTTCACAAACACTAGACTCAACATCGACCAGTAGAAGGGTTTCCTACAGGCAGTACTGCTCTGATACCAACTTGTGGCGCCCCGACCCGACTGTTATACAGTGATGCTGTGTGTCACCGGTTAAGCGATACAACCGGAGGTTACGGGTTTACCAATCCCCGGCCAAAACCTTTGGCAGGCGTTGCTCGGAATCATCGGCAACGCAACACCCCGATTGATGCCTTAACACAGGCACAACCCTCAATGCATAATAGAGAGATCAAGACTTGTGGAACAACTGGCACATCACAGACTCTACGACACAAATCATATAGTTCAACTCTTATAATAGAGAAAGATAGCAAATGACAACCAGAGGTCACAGACCCAACATTACATCAAGCGGAAGCAAATTAGGTTGTTCTAAACAACAAGATCCAAATATGGCCTAAGAGGCCTACAGATAAACATCACAGCGCCAGCTGTTCCGGATGTCCCAAGCTGCCACCTGGGAACCCCAGACTACTCGTCGACGTCCACAAAGAACCCACCTTCGAGGTCGGTGAAGTCCTCCTCTGAAACAAAACAAACGACGTTGAGTTCGACGAACTCGCAAGATTAAGAGCTAATATATGCTCGATGAGGCTTTCAAAGTTATGGCTGTTTTGCATAAAGCTGATTTTATTTATGAAAACATAACTCAAGGCATCGACTATTCAGAATATTTTCAAAAGAGGTAAGAAGTACTCTTTCTTTCATCACCTTTCTCAACATCAACCACTGTACCTGTTCATCAAAGGCACCTCCCCGAATCACCCTCGAGGAAGCTCACCTTGCATTGTGAGTGGTACCTCTAGTACCCAGTTTTTAATCATTCCGTTAAAGTTATTCTATGATCTTACCTTCACTTCCCAAGTTCGTCCATAACCGCGGACACGGCTTTTCGAAAAGATTTAACCCTGCAGGGGTGTACAAATGTTTGCCACGCGTACCGTCCGGCCCATTACCTGCATTAGCTCTCTTCCTTGGAAAGCCGGCTGGGTGGGAGCGGTGTCGACTTCTCCCTCGTTAAGGACTTTCCAGGATCATCAGTGGCGGTAGGACTGCCAGGATCACAACACCCCGCCCCACGGCCACTCATTTTCCTAACACCACCATCCTCATCCATTCTCACCACCACTCACGCACGCGCAAATGGAAGCCCGAACTAGAGGACCCTGGCTAGCCCCGCTCGAGTTATTTAGTCTATGAGGGTTCCTGCACTGCGAATGCATAGGCCTCACGCATGGTTGCACGCTCAGTCTTGGTTCAAGAGGTAAGAACTCGCACCTAGGCGGCGAGAACGAGACAAAACACCACAACCACAGTGGCCTCTCATCCCCACCTTTAAGCATTTTATTATCCGTCACCACAATCTCTCCACCATCATTCTCATTTCATCACCTGTTTCCAACATAAACCCTCCACCATATAGCTATGCAATTAACTAAGCATGGCTAAGCAACGACATAGCATAGTAAGTACCTCGGCCAACAATACAAACCTATGGATAATAGGAGGGAAAACAGGTATTGGCATCGGAAACCTAATGCAACTATAGGATACTCTAATCCAATAAAAGTGACATTTGGAACCGCATGCAATATTATAGTGGAGAAAATATTTGCGGAAATATAGGATAAGACATGCTCAGAGGGGGGATTACGCTTGCCTTGTTGATACGGCTGGTAGTAGGGATCGTCACGATACGGGGGTGGCACTTCACCTCCTTGACCTACCGATGCACAAACAACACCGGGAAAACAATCAAACACCACACATGCTAACATATGCAATGCACAATCACATGATGGCATGCCAGTTTAAATGCACCATAAAAGTATTGAACAAGATCAACAAGTTAAATGGGGTCCCCATTATATTATTTGCATCACTTGGAATAACCCCATATTAAAACTTAGTGATTCTAGTGCTACTAAAGGTACATTATGGTAGTTGTGATCAAATATGCATGAAGATGATGATTCTGGGTGATTTATCTTTCTCTGAACATTTTGGTATAAGGGACACATTTTTCGGAGGTCCGGAGCAAAAGTTATGATATTGCTAATTTTCCTCTTTTAAACTTATGATTTAATTAAGTTATTTATAACAACCAAAATATTTTAATTACTCGAACTAGCGCGAGAGAGATGGGACACGTGATTCATCGGGGGGGGGGGGGGGGGTTCGATGTCTCTCTAAGGCGCGAAGGAGTAGCCGGAACTAAGCGCAGAGGAGAGGAAAAAGGAAAAACAGAATCAGAAAAAAAAAGGAAAACTGCCTAGCCGGCCTGTGGCACGGCTGGGCCGGGTGTGAGGCGGTTAGGCGGCAGAGGGCTCCGGCCTCTCGGCCGGTTTGGGCCGGCCCAGCAGCCGGGTAGTGGCCCGAAGGACACGGCACACAGCCCGGTCGGGCCGTCTCCACGGCCGGGCACGCGCGAGAGGGGATGTGCTACGGCGACGGCGACGAACGACTACGGCGACGGCGAGCTAGTGCGCGAAGAGGAAGGGGAAGGGGACCAACACGGGCCAGCAGCTCACCACGAGCGCGGTGGAGTGGTCGGGGAGGTCGGAGGTGGACGGCGGCGACGGGAACCGTCCGCGGCGGAGCTCGGCGATGCTCGGTCGACCGCGAGGAAGAAGAAGGTGGCGTCGTCGATTTCCAGCCTCCCGCCTCGATTCCTCCAGCGTGGATGTACAGCACGGCGAGGCGGAGCTGGTGGGGGCCGTGGATTTGCCGGGGAAGCCCTCACACGGCGGCGACGCGACGGTCAACGGCGGCGGCCATTGCGGCTCGGGGGAGAGGAAAAACGGTAGGGAGATGGGGAGCAGAGGGGGCAGGAGCGAGTGGAGCAGCTCGTGGTGCTCGTCTCAGTGCAGGGAAGAGCAGAGGAGGAGGGCCCGGCGAGCAAGGAGGGCGTGGCGAGCTCGCGGTGCGGCGCGAGCACGGCATGCTCGTGAGGTCGCTACAGTGGGGAAGAAGCCATTTTTACAAACAAGTCCCTGGAAGTTTTTGAACCATCACGGATAGGTCCTTTCTCCTTTTAAAATTAAAACCAGTAGCAATTCCCGAATTTAATTAGGGCACTAAACAATTTTAGAAAAATCTGCAAAAATTTGGGTAGCCTCCCAACAACATGTAAAGGCACCACAAAAATTGGCATGTTGAAATAAAATAGTTTGGTACCACTTTGTCCATATAGTTAAAATAGGGCATTTTGCTAAATCCAAATATTGCGTCTTTGGAAAATATATAGCAATTGCAAAATATTACTTTTGGAACTCTGGGAGCTTCCTTGACAAACAAGAGATGTCATAGTATTTTTGTTTTGCAACTTTGGTTGCCACATTGTTTGGAGGTGTTGTTGAAACAGAGTTGGCATTTTGTTTTCCCATATTGCCAAACCAAGTTAGTGTGTTGCTTAGCAATTTCAATTGGTTGCAATGATGCATGCATGGAATGCAAAAAGTGAAAATTTTACCCATAATTTGCATTACCGGAAGTGGGCTGTTACAGTATTCGTGTGACCTTTTGTGGTCAAGGCCTATTTTGTGGTCACTTGGGTGCTCCCAATCCTTTTGTGGGTTGTGCCTCAAGATCGTTGTAAGGGACTCGATTTCCGCCCAAAAGGAAATCAATAGAGGAAAGTGAACCGAGCTTTTGGGCAAGGTTAATCGGAGAATAGGGTGAGGCTATTTGTGGCGTCTTGAGTTTGAAACTCACACCCCTCCAACTAGATGTACTCCCCTAAAAAGGAGGAACTCGGGAATACATCATCGTCTCCGCGTGCCTCGGTTATTTCTATACCCGAGCTCTTTACTTATGCACTTCACATTGTGATAGCCTTCGTGCTTGAAGTATTATATCTTGCTATCACCTTGTTACTTGTATTGCTTAGCATAAGGTGAGCCTAGTTTATTTAGGTTGTGTGCTTATTAAATTAAAACACCTAGTTTTATTCCGCATTTATCAAGACTAAACCGGAAAAGTTTTAATCGCCTATTCACTCCCCCCCCCCCCCCCCCCCCCTCTAGGCGACATCCTTGTCCTTTCAGTATCGTCTACAATAAGTAATCCTCGATCCTTTCTTCGACGACGAGATTTTTTCCCGACGTCAATGGTGGTGTTGTAAGATTAAATTTGTCTAGGTATGGTCCTTCAGATCTTGCTTCGCCAGATCGATTTTGGATTTTTTCTCATGGTTAACGCGAGGATTGTCCTCGCAATATTTTTCCCGTCTGCTACGTCCTCGATAATGGTGATTCGTACTTTCGGCTCCCAGCGACGTCGACTAGGCTGTTCGGTTGTTATTCTCTGAAATACTGGTGTTGGTAATCTTGCCGATGTTGGTTGATTATCTTAATGGATGTGTGCGTGCACGTAGCCTTGGAATTACGGCTCAAAATTACAATTATGGGAGAACCCTCGTTGGTATTCACAGGTCTGTGGTTTGACTTCTGTGTCATGGAAGAAGAAAGAGTTTGAAGATCTCGAAGATTTGCTCGTTTCTTTTAGATTTTATTTTATAATCGTTGTAGTCAGCTTGTGTATCTCTACCATGTACTATTTGTTCCAATAATATATGGTATTGACTGTAAAAAAAAAGATATTACAACGGATATGAGATGAGAGTCTCATCCCCACTAGGTGCGTACCCACGTTATGCCAAATTGCCAATAGGGTCCTGGTAAAAACTGATTTCTTTGTTATCTTTAAGTCTTTTGCAGTGTGTGACACCCCAACTTTAGATGAAAAAAAATGTGACTTAGACACTAACACTGGGTCATTTTTGCTCTAGGTCCGCCCATGTACCGCCTCCTAACGAAGTCGGTGCGAGGACAGGAGCGGAGATGGAGGGGAGGAGGTACTGATCTCGAGTATGCTGCCTAGGGGGTTCTCTTTCTTGTGCGATCTGACCAGTGAAATATTGAAATGACCATTTTCTATCCGGGGTAATAAATTTATTTCATTCTAGATTAACTTATTTGATGTATGTGGCACGAACAGATGGAAAGGTCATTTCACACATTGCATGCAAACACTAGCTTATCACAACCTCTACAGACAACGAAATTTCTACGGCGTACAGGTGGGAAGCGAATCAATAAATTATGGAGCTAAGCGAGCTTGCACGCCGCAGTGGATTAGCCAATTAGGATTGGAGGGCCCCTGCCCATGATATTTCCCGAATAAGACGACGGTGGCCTCCCATCATCAGCGCAGAAATTGGCTTTCTATCCTCCGGGATCGAGAGGTTCGTTGGAGCTTTCGGTTGCCGAAACTCGGCTGAACTGTGGACCATACATGCATCCATGAAATGCATGCGTGCAAGTGTGAGAGGATGTATGTAAGAGAAAAATTCACCATTAGTCACTGAAGTTGAGCCGGAGTCTCACTTTGGTCACTGAGATTCCGAATACCCATTTTACGGTCACGCGTTTTGCTTGGGGGTGTTCACTTTGGTCACTGGAGCCGTTTGCGTCCCGTATTTTGTACGTATTGTGCCAAGTGTGCGTTGAGTGTGTGGACAGCGTGGCCTGTAGTCGACAGGGTGGACGTAGATGTGGCGAGGTGGAGGGATTTTTTTTTGCAAAGAGACATGTAATAAAATACGGGACCGGACCTGAACCCTAAACTACATCTAAAAAATTCCCAAATCGAGACCGCCGCCGCCACCGATGGATAGCCGCCGGAAGTTCCCATTCGAGCTTTGGCGCAACGGCGAGCCAGAGCTGCGGCCTGAGCAGGGCCGTTGGGTTCTCACCCCGACGCGCACCACGCTAAAACTGGAGCGGAAGTGGAGGGGGCGGGCGGTGGTTGCCACTGTTGCTGGTCGCCGTCCTCCTGTCTCGCCGGAGGACGTCATGGCGGCGCTGGCGGCGGAGTGCGGGGTGGCACGGTGCGACGTGAAGGTGGATGTAGCTGCTCCGCCTGCTGATTTCTTCATCCGCTTCCGCCACGAGGAGGATTGCTCTCTCGTGGTGTACAAGTCCTGGGACCTATACATCTCCGGCGCGCCGCTCCAGTTAGCCCGCTGGCACCCTGCAAGCGGTGCAGAGCTGTCCGAGCTGCCATTCTTGACGAAGCTGACCTTCGAGAGGTTCCCGCGGCAGGCGTGGGAGCCGGACGCGGTTGGGCAGTTCGTGAACAGGCTCGGCGGCCATCCGAAGAAGATGCTGGTCCCTACGGACAGCTGGTTTCTCTCCGTCGATGCATGGATGAAGAATCCGTGCGACGTGCCCAAGAGTCTCGTGATTGAGGTGCCAATGGCGCGGCCGCAGCTTGAGCCAACCTACATGGACTACGAGTCAGAGGAAGACTGTGGGGACCCCGGATTAGGTATCCGAGATACCCGTTATGTTTCCTGCAACAATCCCATGATCAGTCTGTTGTTGCACATAACTCGAATTGGTATCACAGAACACCCATAAATACCGAATAAATTTACTTACTTGATTGAAGCCATAACTTCATCAGGTACTCGCAGCGGAAATCACCAAGTCAACGTGGAGCCCAAGTCATTTGCCAACCCTACAGGCAGCTGACTGGGAAGTGCCCTAGTTCGCATTGACGTTATTGAAGTCTTCTTCTTCGAACTGTTCTTCTTCAAAATCTGGCTAAGACAATAGCCAGGGACGAAACCAATATGAGTACATTTGAATGTACTCGCAAACTACCCCCGAAATGAGCATGCACTACTCTTTTTATTGTTTAAATAAAACTTTCTTTGCTTTGAAAACTCTATATCCTTGTTTAAAAGGGGAAGGACAGACTTTTGTTTGATAAAACTTTGTTTTGAAATTTCCATATCTTTACTGAAAAAGAAAGGAAGGCTTTTAGATATTTTCCATAAATCTGTTTTTGTAAGAAGTCTCCTTTAAAACTTCTCCCCGAAAATACATCTTTGTTGAAAAAGGTAAGAAGTCTCTTTAATAAACATTTTCCCGGAAAATCACCATTTGTTTAATTCTCCAAAACTCCTCCTTTTTCGACCATAACCCTTCATGGTCATTCAATCCCAACAACCTCATACCAGCCCTTCGGTATAGTTGCCTAAAACATTTTCCACTTTCAAATCACAAAACTCTTCACTTCTCGACCATAGCCCGTCATGGTCAAATCATTCTCCAGCAACCTCATACCAGCCCGTCGGTAGAGTTGCAGATACAACACATCTCCATTTTATTTTCTTTTAAGACTTAAAAACTTTTCCAAAACTTGCACATGGTCAGAGGACAGCCTCCCAACTGTCCATATCCGAGGACTCGGCTATTCGAATAGTTTTAACCCTCTGCAGAGGTAGCACGCTTTTCCCACACCCATCCGGTAACTCATCGTGTCAGCCACGTCCCGCCATACCAGGTGTATGCGAAGTTGAGCCACCGACCATAGCCTCTCATTTGCTCATGCTAGTACAGGATCCTTCCCATATGACACTTTCCATCGACACCCAGTCCAGTTTCCCGTCAGAAACCCTAAGTGTGAGGACTCATAGTTTTGTCCGGCGGTTTATGGTGGAACCTTCTATCCTCCCCACCAATTTGTGTGAGGACCCGGGTCAGGGGTTAGGTCCTCGGACCATCCCCTCATGCATAACGGAGTCATCTCCGTCGATGAGGTATCCCATACTAATAAGAGCAAACTACATGACTACGCCTTTTCCCATATGTGGTAAATGTGGTCGCACAGGGTAGGATTGGTCGTCATAGTACAAAGACACAATGTGCATTTTTCATAAACATCTCCATTCTCCATTCCTCCACTTCAACACCGACATCTCGGCATTCCATATCCACACACAAGTATTTTCAAAGGAGTTTTGAGTAAACAATATTTTTCCCATCCTATAGTTTGAAAAAGAAATTCCAGCTAATATCTCCATATAGGGTGTCAAAATAATATACTTATAATTTGGAAAAGGGTTTTCAAAATCATAGCTTTTGTGGCAAACACCATATAAATAACTTTTGCTCTTTACAAGTAAAACATGTGAACCAAAATAGATGTATATAAATGCAAGCTCAGAGGATAGCTTGCCTGATTTCCTCATGATGTGCCTGGACTTCTCCTCGTTGATCAAAGAAATAAACTCTCATCCTTCTCCGATAAATCCTTTCCAAATACCACTCCAGTAGCGTTTATCTCTAGCGTCGCAACATGAAAATAAAACAACACTCAATAAGCAAACCAAACCACAAGTGGTATACAAACAAGGAACAAACCACAACATAGCACTATTTTAATCAAGCAACAACTAAAAGCTACTTCAAGAACACTTCCGGGAAAACTGCCTTAATAACAAGCCTATCACAATTTATTTACTAAAGCTACCACTCATAAATAAAGAATACAAGTTAGCCTAAAAACAAACACTACACAACAATCACCACATGTAGCTAGATGCTAACAAGAAATTAATCCAACAAGCAAAACATCACATAACCACATGTTTATCTATAAGCTAA
Organism: Poa pratensis; assembly: GCA_947311845.1. Taxonomy (NCBI): domain Eukaryota; kingdom Viridiplantae; phylum Streptophyta; class Magnoliopsida; order Poales; family Poaceae; genus Poa; species Poa pratensis. The sequence continues at coordinate 34,168,204 of CAMZMU010000085.1, read as the reverse complement.
TAAAACAATCTACTTATCAAGCCAATTTACTCAGACAAAATATAAAGGCATTATACTAGCAGGAGTATAACACCATACACTTGCCGAAACAAAAGGGCACAAACACATCCTCAACTAGAGGTACCTAACAAAACCTTTTTCCCTAATCAGGAAATACTTCAGACAAAAGTTAAACTACCAATTAAATTTTATCTGTGGTTAAAACTCTTTACCAAGCTAGGTGTTGATATAAACAACTAACAAGCAGCAAGCATGGTGCAAGATTAGTGTCTAGCAAACATGCTTGACCACTCATAACACTATTTATTTTATTACAAACATGGTTAGGGTAGTGATTAGGCATCTTTTAGGGATTACTATCAATTTGGAAGGCTAAGAATTATTAACAACCAAAATCAACCAGTGGCTAGCATTCTTAGTTGAAAGTGGTTATTTAACTCATATATTCTATTTAACACACCAACACAATCCAACAAGTGTTAAAGTTTTTCAATCACCATTTAGCACACATGCTTTGCTTTAAACAAGTTTAATTCTAACCACTAACAGTACTAACATGATAAACAATAATAACATGCAAGCAACAGTACCACAACAAACATTAACTAGCAAGGCATACATTTAAATCACACACAAATTCCCACATCAAAATAAATAAGCATAGCAAAATTAGGCAGAAATGACCTAAACCTTATAATTACCACCACAGTCAATCAATGACTCCTAAATTCAAACCAATTTAGTGATATGTTCTCCTACACATATAGAAGACAACCCAATTGGATTTGCTCCAAAATTCACCTCCTAAAAATCTACAAAAATCATCAAAGAGCTACTGATGTGTTTTTAAGAATGAATAGAACTTTTGTTTTAGACTTCATTTGCATACAAGACCAACAGATCTAGAAAGGTATCACTTCAGGCTTTCCAGGGAATTTTAGTTTGCAATATTTGGAGTTATAAAACTCTAGATATTAAATAATTAGTGGAAAAGATACTTTTTACAAGTTTTAATTTAGACATCAATTAAAAATATATTTTAGCAAGCAACCAGTGTGGCATGTTTAAGAAAACACACAGGAATACTACAAATATTATACCAAATTTATTGCACACATAGATCCACCACAGAAGAATTAAAACTACACTGCAATTTTAACAGGAATTAAAAACAGGTAATAGATCCACTAAAAAAAAAAGGAAACGGGCCAGGTCTGGAGCTGGGCCAAGCAGCACCGTGCTGGGCCGGCCCGTTTCGCGCGCTGGCGAAGGGGTATGCCCTCTTCTTCTTCCTCTTGACGCACAGAGGCGCGGCGAGCTGGAGCTTCGGGGCGAGGACGGCGTGCTCACCTAGGGCTTCTGCCAGTCGATGGCGAGGACGGACTCGAGGAGAGGAAGGCTTGGGGACGCCGAGAGTGGCAGAAGATCATCTCGGCGAGTTCCCAGTGGACGGCGCGGTCGAGGTCGTCCACGACGGACGCGAGACGGCGACGGCGGCTCCGGTGGTCCTAGAAATAAAACATGATGTCCATGAGGTAGCGCACGAGGAGGGGATCTCAGAGAGGTAAGAATGGCGGGGAATGGTGGACGGAGCTGCTCGCAACCTTCCTGAAAAGGCGGCGGCCGGAGCGGAAGAAGACGCGGACGGGCCGCTCGACTCGCGGCTCCCCGCGGCGATTGCTTGGACGCGAATGGAGAGGACGGTGAGGCGGAGAGGATGGTGGTCTCGGATTTGCTCGGGGCGTCCTAGAACGGCGGCGATGCGTGCGGCAACGGCGAGCTCGAGCTCGGCCGTGGTGGAGAGAAAGGAGAGAGGGAGGGAGCAGGGGATGGACGAGTGGATGAGGGAGGACAGGGGTGCGTCGAGGTGGGGGTCTTATCCTCCTCCTGGACAGCGGAGGGCGGAGAGAGGGGGGGGGGGGGGGGGGTCCGGGCGGCGGGAGCGAGGGCGGTCGACACGGCGACGCGGCCACGGGCTGCTACAGAGAAGACGACGTTCTTCCAGAAAACCCCCTGGGCTATTTTTCCTATTTGCAACTAAGCCCTTGTCTGTTTCTTTTGCTTCCTTTTTAATGTCCAGCAGCTTTTGGGGATTTATTTGAGGTACTAAAACTTTTTAGAAAAATTTGAAAATATTTGGGTAGGCTCCCCTTGCCAAGTAGAGCCTCCACAAAAATTGGTTTTTCAAAATAAAATGTTTTGAACATAATTTGTTCATAGAGTTTAAATATGGTATTTTTGGAAAAAATCAATTTGACAAATTGAAATACCTTTGTAATTGAAGAGTAATATTTTGAGGAGAGGGTAATATGATAATGAAATGGTTATCATCTCATTTCTGGATTTTATAAGATAAAAATAATGGTTATAACAAAATAGAGAAATAGGTAGAGAAGGAATTTTAAATAAGATCTTTTCTTTTAATCAAGATTTATTTTGAGGGTGTGAGTAATTATAGAAGTATTGTTTTATTTTCAAGTCACACTCCCCATTGTGATCAAGTGTGTTTTCAACTTAACATTCAAGTACAATGGTGGGGTTTTTCACCCAAGCAAACAATAAAATAAGAATTAACAATTAATTCAATCAGGAGTCCATTAAGCAAATAATCACAGCCAGATCAACACCACTACCAAGTCCACACAATTCAAACACAAGAATTAATCATACCACCCTTTACATATTTTAACAATACTATCTTATAAAAAGATCACACTTAATTATGACAAGATGATGTTTAGGAAATATCTCCACTCATAGCTCAATAGTTTTCAGAAAGATTTAAAACAGGAAATATGTGGGTGATATATTTCCCACTAGTGTTATTTTCAAATAGAGTAAAAATAGGAGTTTATAAAATGGGAGTTGTATACACCTGCAAAATATCAAGGTTGAAGATAGAGAGGAGATAGCATATAGGTCTCCACATTTTTGGAAACACATAATTTTGGAAATACCTTTACTTTCTCAAATAATGGGTATTAGTTTTGGTTGTTGCTAAACCAAGTATCATTTGAAATGGAGTTGGCCAAAATAAGAATGGAAAAGATACATGGAATATTTTTCTTGTCATGACATGATCACCAAAGTTAAATATATTTTTATATTGGTTGTGTCTTATTTTTACCAGTCAAACAATTTAAACAACAAGCCACACTAGGTTCAACATAGCAACAGGAAGGAAAACACAATCATCAGTGAAACATTTCAAAAAGTTTTTGTTGGTTCTGAATTTTGGGTCTTGTGAAACGAAGTTTTTCTTAGTTTCAAAATTTGGGATGTGGCAAAGACCCTACCACTCCGTCACCACCGAGCTCGCTGACGTCGAAGAAGACAGATGTGCACAACGTGCTGATCCATGTCTCGGAGGTGCTCGATCGCAGCCCAATCATCACCGGCATGCCGCTGTGCTACGAAGACGACGAAGACCCAACGCGCACACATGTCTTTCCACTCGACGTGCTAAAAAGAACTATAGAACAAGCATACCTTTTGCTTATCTGACATGATTGTCCATGGGTATGTGTTTGCTATCCCAAGGTCTCGCTTCAAATTGGAGAGGAAATATTTCCATGACTCAGTATTTTCAACCTCCACGACTGCAAATGAGATTTGATAGATACAGTCATTGGGATCCATCCCTATGGCTGTGATCATAAATCCGCCGTGCTTAGTTTTCAGGTGACATCCATCAAGGCAAATGACAGGCCTACAAGCTTGTAGGAATCCCCTTTTGCAAGCATCAAGTGAGAAATAGCAACTACTGAACCTACCTTGATCAACACCTAATAAGAAGGTGCTGCCAGGGTTTGATTTCTTGAATTCATGTGCATAGTCCCACATACTGTTGTACTGCTCTAACTCATCTCCCTCAATTAATTTCTTCACCAACCTCTTTGCCGTTCTCAGCTTGCTCCTAGAAGCTGTCATGTGCCACTCTTTCTGGATAAGTCTCTTGAAATTCTTGAAATTCTTGATGTTCATGTTCTCATCAGCTTTGAAGGAATCAACATACTTAGATGCAACATATGGAGCAGTAAATGATGTCACCTTCCATTTCTTTGCACAAGTATGTACAGAATTGTACTTCTTGATCATGAAACACTTAGATCTTTTGTCCAGTGAAGCCCACGGATACCAAGGACACCCTTCCACACACTTGGCACACACTCTTGTCTTGTCATTGACTGGCAACTTTATGTCACGCCTTGCCTTACAGCTATATTCTCTAATAGCCTGTCTGACAAACTCAACTGATTGAAATATCTGACCAACTTCAAACTGTGGATCTTCCAAATCATTTTTAGTGAAATATTTGAAGTTCATCTTCACTCCATCTTCATCAGAATCTGGCAGGTACAACTCATCTTCTTCACAGGCATTGTCATCTTCATCCACAGGAGCTTTGCCCTTACCATCATAAACATTTGTGTCAAACAGTTCATCATCTTGTTGCAGATCATAGTCAGAGTCACAGAGCTCTAGAGTGTAATCCTCATCTTCCTCAGAATCTCCTTCCTGTTCATCAAATGGTCCAGGTTTGTCAGCTCCATCCATGTTCAATGCTCTGCAAGCTTTGCTAGCTCTGAACTCATGGTGTATGTGATGCTCTCCTGGTTGAGGTGGTGATGGTATGTATGCTTCATCACTGTCAGACTCTGCTTCACTTTCAGAATGGCTTTCTTCATCTATTTCCATTTCTCCATCTGCTTCTTCATCAGAACCTTGTTCATGTATTTCTGCAGGTGCTTCTCCTTCAGAAACTGGTGGTACAACAGCTTGTCCATGTATTTTCTGCAGGTGCTTCTCCTTCAGAAACTGGTGGTACAATCATCAATTGCCTAATTGGACTAATGCAGGTGGAAGAGAGGCCACTGGATATTGAACAACATCATCGAAGTCAATCTTCAATGGGCCACTCCACTTCACAAGTGGCAGGTCTTCTTCATCAGAGGAGTGCATAATAACAGGCGAAACATAAGAAACAATGCTCTCGTCGTGATCAAGATATATTTCCTGAAAATGAGCCCCATCTCTAACATGTGGCAGCATGTTCTCTGTCATTGTATTGTCACCTTTCTTTATCTCCCTAAGCCCATTCTTGTAGATTATCAGTCTAGGCACACACCAGTAAATCTTCATCCTGCCCTCACACTCATACCCCAGCTCCTCTATCAAATTTTCAATCACATTTGGTGTCCAATTATCCCTTTGACAGTAATCAAACCAGGCGCTAGCACCACCACTGTAATACCTGTTCTTTCCAGTGCAAAAGAAACAACCACCGTGATGAACCACCACAGAGAAATGATTACTCTGTTTACCTACAGAGAAAAACAGAATAATTCAGACAGCAAATTCAGTCTAAAGCTTGCTTTTTTCGTACACAAAATTCGGTAAAGCTTGCATCTTTGGGACAACTAACTTACAGTAAAACCTAAACAGCACCAATCTTTCATCAATTACCATGCGAATGTGCATCTTTTCGACACCAAATTACAGCCCTAACCCAAAATCATAAACCCTAACTAACCCCCAAATTCAGAGCCCAACGGCGGCGACACAGAGATGGAGAAACTGCATGCGCTTCAAACCCTAACTATCTAGAAGCCCATCGCCATCTACGACGCCGACGGGCCGACGCCGCCGTGAAAGAAGCATACCGACGACGGAAGAGGGCGAAGTGGAACTAACCGTACAGAGGAGGGGAGCCGCCGCTCCAGAGGCTTGCCTTTGCGACATGGTGTAGACGGTGGCGGCGCGTCGAAATCGTGCGGCGAGCTCATCTCGCCGACGGTCGCCGACGCTCCTGGAGGCGCCACGACGATCACCTCGAACTCGCCGACCACCTCGACCTCTCCGACAGAGCAACGAAACGACGCAGTGGCAGGGGAGTGGAGTAAATGAGCGAGCGTTGTCTGATTGAGGGGTTTTCTTGCAAAATGACCGTCACGTTGGCATAAAAGCCACGCTGTCCGAGCAGATTCTCCCAACGTGGCAGCCTGACCAGTCAACGCTCAGCCAGCTTGGCACAATACGTACAAAATACGGGGCGCAAATGGGTACGGTGACCAGAGTGAACCCCCAAAGCAAAACGCATGACCCTAAAATGGGTATTCGGAACTTCAGTGACCAAAGTGAGCTCATGGCTCAACTTCAGTGACTAACGCTGAATTTTTCTCTGTATGTAATGTAGCCATGGGCAATCGCGATCCAGTCGTCCTATCATATGATGGACCGGCCGCTGGATGCCCCTGTCCATGCTCCCCTGAGAATGAGATGGGAGTAAACGTACGTGACTATTTCTTGCGTGATACAGTAGTGGCGAGCAGTCATCAGTGTCCATTTGTTTTTCGAAACTCAATCAAGATTTGAGAGTTTGCTGACAGAGCGAAACTCAATCAATGTTGGTTCTGCAATTTCGCTTGAATTTTTGTGGCTTGCCCAAGGCGGAGTTGAAACAACATCGTTGGTTCCGTAGTACTGCTGCACCCTTGCCTAGGTAAAGAATTAGAGTATGACCCCTCTGATACCCAGAGCCTCCTTGCCTATGCAAAGAATCAGAGTATTATTCCTCAGATAAGCAGAATCTTTATCATATCCTATAGTTTCTTGGCCAGAGTCACACACCCACACTTCTGATGACCAGGAGCTACTCTTATCCGTCATCTTTATCCTACTATAGCTCCTTGTGACTAAATTACAGACAGATTTAGTCTCCTGTAATGATTTTCAGCAGGTAGGCCTATAACATTCGAAAACAATGGCAGTAGACCGAGCCCCTACGAGTACATCAAGCTCCATGATCGAGTGACCCACCTAGCTTAGCCAAATTGACAAAGATTATCGACAAAGCGAGCAGAGCACTTAACCGAAACCAACATCATGCCAGGCGCAGCCCAGCTGGCGCGCATGCAGCGCCGCGTAGGCCCGGCGCCGGAGGAGGACGTGTGGTCGAGGCACCGGCGGCCGGGGAACAGGAGCCCTCCGTGCGCCTGCAGCTGACAACAACGACGCCGCTCGTCCGAGGGACACGCGCGCAGGCAGGCACCTGTCGCCATTAATGGAGATGAAATCGTGCGAGACCAGCCTGTGCGCCGTTCAGAGAATCATCAGCCATGGACGTTCAGAGTATCTGTTTCGTTTCCGTTTCCTGCTCACTGTTTGTGACTGACCGCAGTTTGTGGTTCACGGCCGCCGGCGGCGAGGTGCAGTAGAGCGTCCAGAGGGGCAGACAGAGGGAGGTTGAGGGGTCAATTGGCAACAGCTGCTGCTTGTTTGGCTAGTGACGACGACGTCTATGTGCCGTGCGTGCACGACGGGGACACGGGCAGCGCCGACGAGGATCAGCCGACCGTCGGCGACGGCAGCATGGGTCACGTGTGGGTTGCACGGCGCAAACCAGCCTGATTCGGTCTGGGGGTCAGCGGGTGCGGGCCGGTGTTTGATAGCTTCACGGTTCCAACTTGTTCAGGATAAGGTGCGGTGTGGGGCTAGCTCGATCGCTGAAATTTTAGCCTGGATTCCTGTACTTCTGTGTTTGATTGCACGACGGTTTGCCAAGTCCATTACTCTGTGAATGGAACCGATTTGGATGGACAGTATCTTTATGCGTGTCCAATGTCATTTTTTTTTTACTTCTTTTTGTTGAGATTTTTTTTTCTATATCTCGGATTGTGAGGCAACAATCCCCACAACAAAATTTTATTACAAATAATAAAGAGAAATAAAACAATTTACAGGAGACAAACAGTGGGAAAGACACCTGCCAAAGGCTAACCTTATACGACCATCTAGGGTAAATCCATAATCCATAATCCGCCTCTCCTCAGACGGGCTCCTCCTCCCGCCCCACTCCGACGGCTCCTCCTCCCTGCCCCGTTTCGACGGGCTCGTCCGCCTCGCTGTGACGGCGCCCTACGCCCCTCGCCGCCGACTCCGTCCGAACAAAAATTGTGGCTCAGATTTTTCGTTTTGCTGAATTCTAGTGCGTTTGCTGCTGCACTTGTATGTATGTCTCAGGTTCAATTCATTTTTATTGTTCAGATTTTGGTCCCTGGCAACAAGCTGCAACGATGTACTTGTAATGTGTGTCTAAAGTTCAATTCATTTTCTAGTACAAACAATATGTATTGCTCAGATTTTGGTTCAGTTATCTGCTGCCATTTTGGTTCAGATTTGTCTTCACAATATGTCCATGTCCATGAACTGAATGTCCACGTTCCTGAACTGAATGTTCATATCCCTGCCCCTACTACCGGAAAGAAAATCGTGTACGCCGGAACTAGTTGGAGGGTTCCTGAACTGAATGTTCATATTCCTGCCGCTACTATCGGAAGATGGGGGCGTCGGAGGGTCCGTCCGACGGGGCGGAGAGAAGTCGGTGGGTGCAGGCAGCCTGGATCTTTTTCAGAAGCGGCGGCGGAGGTGCAGACAGCGGTGCTCCTTTCCCCCAGAGGCCGGACCGGCAGAGCTCGGGCAGAGAACGCCAACGAAGCCTTTCTCCTCCTTGAACGCGAAGGTCCGCGTGTGGTTGTTTGGCACTGAATCGTTTTGCTACCGTTGGATTCGAACGGGACGGTGGATGTTGTGCCTCGAGGCACAGCGTGCCTTGCCTCTGGCGAAGCACCGGATCTCAGTCCTCGAGCCAGGCCTCACACACCTTTCCTTCATGTAGGCTAGCATTCCGTAAGCTGAACGCACTGTAAACAATTACCCATTTTATCATGAAACCACGCCCAAAATTCTGTCTAGTACAACTTCATAGTTATACTTGCATCAATTATTTGAGATTAGAGGGAGTAGTGTGTTTGTTCACATCCGACTGGTCACTGCCTACTCGACTGGTCGATAAAATCAGCCACACTGTGAGGGGGCATTTTAGAAATAATCAATTGTTTTTTTTTTATCAATTGGTAGTGTCTACTGTTTCGAATCAAGCAGCTCTTGGGCCCAACGAAATGAAAAACAGCATGAAATGCTAGCAGCTGCGCCCACAGTACTAGGTCTATTAAGAATGGGCCGAGCCAATCGGGCTTTCCGCACTTCGAGCAATGCAAAACGTCGTGGATGAATTTGGCCCACATCAGTTCGTTCATAAAACAAGAGGTTAATTGCAAATTCCAGCAATTAGCTATTTAGCTGGCCAGTACTAGACTGCGAATTACGTCCCCGACATGAGAAGACATGGAAGATTCTTGAAGAGAAAGTCAGCATCGATCTTTATGTGTCAATACATTCATCTCGTACTTGCAATGAACAAAACCAATAGAGTAAAGATTGCACACTGCTTGGCCTCGAAGGCTCCAAACTCGATCTGATCCTGATTGCAAAGAAAGGCAACGCATTTTAACCCTAGAAATAGCCTACTCGTCGCAGATTCAAAATCACACCAGCACGTACGACATCTTAATGTGATAGAGTCTAGGAGATAGATGGAGTCAGCTCCTAGTGGCCTCCATCTCCGAGGCCATGTTCTGGTTGTCCTCCTGCTAGCTCTGATGAGCTTGGCACACCGCTCCATGGGAGCAAGGAGGCTCTTGGAGCTGTACAAGCCCGATCCCAGCGAGCTCCTCACGTACCACAACGGCACCGTGCTGAGCGGCGACATCCCCGTGTCCATCCTCTGGTACGGGCGCTTCACGGCGACGCAGAAGGACATCGTCTCCGATTTTCTCCTCTCCCTCTCTGCCGCGCCGGGAGCATACCCCGCCCCGTCCGTGCCGCAGTGGTGGAGCAGCATCCTCCGCATGTACCTCTCCAAGGTAAATGTTGGTAGTGAGATGTAATTAGCTAAGTATTCAAGGTCTAAAATGTAAAAGGGAGCTGATATAGAGAGGATCGATGGAGAAGGATCCAGAAAACTCCTTACTCCTTATCTCTCCTCCCTCTCACAGTGTACTCAAGTTCCACACAAAAAATCAATCTAAGAGTTCTTGATGTTTTCTGAGTGAGATTCAATATGGTATCAGAGCAGGCCGTTTCTGGTGCGTCTCCCCTGCGTTTGTGAGCAAATTTGGTCGCCGGAGAGGTGCTGTGTCGCCGTAGCCGCCGTCGCCATTAACCTGCTGAGTGGAGTGGCTAATCCTGCTCAAATCCCTTGAGATCTGTTAAGCCTGGTCGCCTCAGCTCCTTCCTGGTCATCGCCGCCAATCTCCGCGGTGTCTGCAGTAGCGATTTTGAGCTTTGCTCTGTGGCCGCAACGATCTACTGCATCTGGCCAATTGTGTGAGAGGCTGAAAGGTACTAATACCGACTGTATCTCTTACTAATTGTGACTAGTATTGCCTGTGGGCATTTGAGGTTGAGAATCACTCATACTAGTACTTCAGACTGACGGACTGCCACCAACATTAGTACTTGTCTGTTGCTGCAAAAGACAAGTCCCGTGAGGCTGCTTTGACATCTCGTTATTCATCACAAGTGACTAGAACGTGCCACTGCTAGTTTCTTTTTGCTCTGAGTAAAATTAGCGGTTCAGAGCATACTTGTTCATTGGTATATTTCCAGGCTGTGAATAATGTCAGAAACAACAAGTGTTGACAAAATATATGAGATCTTCAGTAAGCTGTTAGAGAGGCAGGAACAACAAACCAGAGTAGCTCCCGAGACAGTAAAATATGCACTCGAACAGAATCCAGTTAAGTTGTCGGGTCCAACCAACTATGTCAGCTGGGCACGTCATGCCCAATTAATCTTGAGTTCTCATGGTTATGAAGGCTTGCTTACTGAAGATGAAGAAGAAAAGAAGAATGGTGATCCCCTGGCAAAACAGACCAATGACAGGGTACTTGTATGGTTGTTGGGAAGTATGGAACCAATTGTTCGGCAACAGGTCGAGATCATGCCAACAGTGCACGAAGTTTGGGTAACTCTAGAGAAGCAGTTTGCTGGAAAGTCAAATAAAATGCAGGCCACTCGTATCATGGACGAGCTTACTCATTTGAAGCAAGGCACAAAATCAGTGACGGAGTATGCTGGAGAGGTGAAACGGTTGTACAGGGACTTGCATTATTTTCATCCCTTTCAACCTGTTGATAAGCAAGATTTAGCAGTCCATCACAAATGGTTTGAGTCACTTGTAGGCAAGTTGTTTCTTGATGGATTAAATCAAGAATTCAATTTGAGGCGACAACTTATATTTTCTCAATCTGAATGGCCCAGTCTTGATGACATAATTTCAAGTGTGCTGGAGGAAGAAACTCGCTTAGCTCAGCCGAAGGAGGATAGCATGAGGTCTGGAGATGATCGTGCAGCCTTGATGATGCAATCTCGTCGACCACCTCGCCAATTTGCAAAAACAGACAAGAGCAGATCCTTTTGTGATTACTGCAAAAAGAGTGGGCATACAAAAGAGGCGTGCTTCAAACTGCATGGCTATCCACCTTGGTGGGAAAAAGGGGAAATTCGGCCAGCAGGAGGAAACAAGAAGCAAGCAGGCCACATTGCATCTCTACGGGAGCCACCAGTTGTAGATGTTCGAGCTCTCGAAGAGTTCACTTCCAAGCTTAAACTCTCTGAAGGCTCGTCATCCCATCAGAGTTCCCCTATGGCTGAATCCAGTCTGATTGCCACTTCCAGTCAAGGTACAAGATTCGATCACGCTAACAATACCACAACCCAATCAAGATCCTGGATCATTGATACAGGAGCCACAAACCATATGACAGGTGCATCTGAGATGTTTACTTCTTATACGCCTTGTTCAGGCAAAGACAAGGTTCGTGTAGCAGATGGCTCCATGGCACCAATAGTTGGACGTGGATCCATCCGCTGCACAAAATCATTGTCATTATCTCCAGTTTTACATGTTCCAAAATTCCCAGTCAATCTCCTATCTGTTAGCTCTATTACAAAGTCACTTAATTGTGGAGGGTGGTTTGAACCTACTTGTTGTGTTTTTCAGGAGCTACAGACAGGGAGGCTCTTGGGGACTGGAACCGAGCATGACGGGCTCTACTACCTTGATGATGGAAGTGATGAAGTGGCTCTCGCATCTTGCCTGTCACCATGTCAAGAGTTGGTATTACATCATCGTAGGCTAGGTCATCTTTCTTTTGCAGCTATGTCACGTATCTATCCTACTTTGTTCAAGTTGTGTCCTAAGGATGTCCTGGTATGTGATGCTTGTGAACTAGCTAAGCATACCAGGGGCTCCTACCCAAGCATCGGTTTGAAAAGTAAGAGACCGTTTGAAGTAATTCATTCCGATGTTTGGGGACCCTGTGAGGTCGTTTCTGTTTCGGGACATAGATGGTTCGTAACCTTTATAGACTGCTTTAGTCGTTACACATGGCTTTATCTTCTGAAGCATAAGAGTGATGTTTTGTCCGTCTTTAAAGATCTGTGTGCTCTTATTAAAAATCAACATGAAGCTACTGTTAAAATCTTGCGCACGGATAATGGAACGGAATATGTTAATCATGATTTTGATCAGTTTCTTGCCTTAAATGGTATAGAACATCAAACTACATGTGTTAGCACGCCAGAACAAAATGGCGTGGCAGAGCGAAAAAATAGACACTTACTTGAGGTTGCAAGGTCTTTGATGTTTACAATGAATGTTCCCAAATTCCTGTGGGGCGAAGCAATTAAAACTGCAACTTATTTAATTAATCGTATGCCCCTTCGTGTTTTAGCTCATAAAACTCCTGCAGAGTGTCTTTTAAATTCAAATGAGTTTCTTGTCCCTCCAAAGGTATTTGGGTGTGTTTGTTTTGTTCATGATTATAGAAATTCAGTTGGTAAATTAGATCCACGAGCACTTAAATGTGTGTTCATGGGTTACTCCCCCTCAAAAAAGGGTTATAGGTGTTGGTGTCCTTCGGAGCATCGGTTTTTTGTAAGCATGGATGTTACATTTCGTGAAAATGAACCATATTATGGTTTGTCTAGCGAATCTGGTATTTATTTATCTCCACCTGAAGAACAGCAAGAAAGGGGGAGTGTTCATGATGAAGGTCCTACAATTGTTCCTGTTCTTGCTCCTACTTCAGGTGAAACTCAAATTCGTGACAACACTGTTAGTCAGGGGGAGGACTACAATGACGGTGATAATGATATTAATGATATTTTTTATCATGAAGGTGAGCAGGATGTGACAAGGGATTCATCACTTCCATCACAAGGCGTGGAATCTACAGTGCATAGAGTCCCAGGTACCAATAGTAACTCTTATGATCCCGTAGCTCCTATTAACACTACAGGGCAGAGTGATAACCAACCATCTATTTGTTTAGACAATTTGCCTATAACTGTACGAAAATCCACTAGAGCTCGAAATCCCCCTGGATATCTCAAAGACTTTGTTGGACATAAATATGATATAGCCAATTATGTTTCCTACAAATATTGTAACCCATCTTTCCAAAGCTTCATTGCTTCCTTGGATTCTGTATCTATACCACATGACTGGAAAGAAGCCTTAGAGGACTCGAAGTGGAGGGATGCAATGCTTGATGAGATGAGAGCTCTAGAAAAAAACAAAACTTGGGAGCTCGTAGATCTACCGCATGGTAAGCAACCTGTAGGGTGCAAGTGGGTCTTTACTGTTAAACACACACCTGAAGGAAAGATTGAGAGATATAAGGCTCGTCTGGTAGCGAAAGGGTATACACAAACTTACGGTATAGACTATGAGGAGACCTTTGCCCCGGTGGCAAAGATGAACTCAATTAGGACACTCATATCTTGTGCTGCCAACTTTGATTGGAATATCTATCAATTGGATGTTAAAAATGCCTTCCTACATGGTGATCTTCGTGAGGAAGTCTATATGCATATTCCACCTGGCTTTGAATCCAGTCAAACCGAAAGAAAGGTGTTACGCTTGTGCAGGTCACTATATGGTCTAAAGCAATCACCACGAGCGTGGTTTGACAGATTTAGACAAGCTATGCTAAAAAGGGGATATTGTCAAAGCAATGCTGATCATACACTATTTTACAAACACAATTGTGATATGGTTGCAATTCTAATAGTGTATGTTGACGACATTGTGATCACAGGAGACGATTCCAAGGAAATCCTAAACCTGAAACAATATCTGGCACATGAATTTGAAGTGAAGGACTTGGGGTTTCTGAGATACTTCCTTGGAATAGAGGTCTCACGGGGATCAAAAGGTATTTTTTTATCTCAAAGAAAATATATTCTTGATCTGCTTAAAGAGACGGGTATGTATGGATCACGTCCTGCCGCTACACCTATTGAACAAAACCATCGGCTAAGTAGCAATGAGGGGATATCTGTGGATCGTGAACGTTATCAAAGATTAGTAGGGAGATTAATATATCTTTCTCATACCCGTCCTGATATTGCCTTTGCCGTAAGTGTTGTGAGCCAATTCATGCATGACCCCAAAACAATACATTTGGAGGCCGTAAATAGAATCCTAAGATATCTTAAAGGATGCCCAGGAAAAGGTCTATTATATTCAAAACAAGGAAATATACAAGTTGAATGTTATACGGATGCTGATTGGGCAGGATCCTTGGACGATAGGCGATCTACTTCCGGTTATTGCACTTTTGTTGGGGGAAATCTAGTTTCATGGCGAAGCAAAAAGCAAAGTGTAGTTGCCAGGTCAACAGCTGAAGCCGAATTTAGGGCAATGGCTCAAGGTTTATGCGAACTTTTGTGGTTACAGATTCTTCTATCTGAACTGAAGTTATATAAGCATAAACCTTTAATGCTTTATTGTGATAACAAGGCTGCCATAGATATTGCTAACAATCCTGTTCAACATGATCGTACAAAACACATCGAAATAGATCGCCATTTCATAAAAGAGAAGCTTGATAGTGGTATAGTTTGTTTACCATATGTAACTTCAGCTAGTCAAGTAGCTGATGTCCTTACAAAGGGACTTCCAGAGAGGCTGTTTTCCAGTTTTTGTAGCAAGATGGGGCTTTATGATGTGTTTGCCCCATCTTGAGGGGAGTGTTGGTAGTGAGATGTAATTAGCTAAGTATTCAAGGTCTAAAATGTAAAAGGGAGCTGATATAGAGAGGATCGATGGAGAAGGATCCAGAAAACTCCTTACTCCTTATCTCTCCTCCCTCTCACAGTGTACTCAAGTTCCACACAAAAAATCAATCTAAGAGTTCTTGATGTTTTCTGAGTGAGATTCAATAGTAAAGGCCGTCGGCAAGAAGAAGACGCGGGTGTTCCTCTCCGGCAGTTTCTCCGACGAGGGGTGCTCGCTCGGGAGGAGCCTGACGCTGTCGCAGCTCCCCACGCTGGCGGCCGCCGCGAAGCCCGCCAAGGGCGGCGTCGCGCTGGTGCTCACGGCGCACGACGTGGCCGTGGAGGGGTTCTGCATGAGCCGGTGCGGCATGCACGGGTCGGACGCCAAGGCCGGCACCGCCTACGTGTGGGTCGGAAACTCGGCGGCGCAGTGCCCCGCCCAGTGCGCGTGGCCGTTCCAGCAGGAGAAGCCGGCCGTGGTGCCGCCGAACGGCGACCTGGGCATGGACGGCCTCGTGATCAACGTTGCTAGCATGCTCGCGGGCGCGGTGACCAACCCGTTCGGCGACGGGTTCTACCAGGGAGAACGCGAGGCGCCACTGGAGGCCGCAACGGCGTGCCAGGGTGTATATGGTAATGGCGCATACCCCGGGAACACCGGCGTGCTGTTGATTGATAAGGTGACCAGAGCTAGCTACAACGTCAACGGGGCGCACCGGAGAGGAAGTTCCTGCTGCCCGCGCTGTTCGACCCCTTGCCGTCCCAGTGTGCCACGATGGTGTGAAGAGCAACGCGTGGTCTCTTGAGTACGAGCTTACCATGGACATGTAATATGGAAATTGTGTGAACAGATGTCTTCTACGATCATCAGTGTGATGATTCGCTATGTGCACCCAAATATTACCAAGTCATGTAAGTTGAACATCATAGAAATCCGAAATTGCATGAAAAATGGTGTGTAGCTTTATGTATGTGTGCGAACATTGCTCTTTATCGAAAAAAGTATAGAAGTGTACAATTGTCATGATTTTCTGGAAAGTCACTCTAGCTTGTTGATACCAAGCTCTATCGATGCTTCGAGCAAATATCAACCACAACTATCGTGTCAAGTTGTGTCACCAAGCCCAAATGTCGATTTTAAGCCGTTAGACATTCTTTCCGACATCTTGGGTCCACGGGTCACTCGTGTAATATCCCGTATTTCAGAGACTCGAACGGGGAGAATTTAAGTGGTGTGCATTACATTCGTGCCTCTGAAAATTTGGAGAAATTTAAAACTTTTTGACTATGTTCTAGAGTGATTGATGATTGATCCAAAGATTAATTAGCGATTAGGTTCTTTTGTCGAGGTGTTAATTTTTTTGACATGACCTTCACCAATTTTATGACATGAAATAAATAACATTATAATATTCACGAAGTGCATGAACCACAATTCATCACAACAGTAATCTAGAATACAATACAAATATCCTATTCAAAGACCTAAAAATCAATAAATTTAAATAATACAAATAATACAAGTCTTGATTAAACATTGTGTATTTTACAACAATTGTTGAGATATAAAATGCAAAAGGAAATAAAAGAATATTACAAATATAAAAAATTCTGTTCAATCTTTTGTGAATTTCTTTTGTGATCCTGTAATTTCCTAATTAGTTGGCTGTTTAGGGTCAAAGCCCATAGGTGAGGGAATTTCTTCTTAATTGTTCTATCCCCCAATCGTGTTTAATCTTTTGTGATCCTATAATTTCGTAGGAATGCAACAGAGACATATCATTCAAAGGTTTCTTCAGTAAAAGTCTAGTAACATAAGAAGTTGTACGCATTTTAAACTTAATGGATCCGGTTCTCTACTAGATTAAGTTTGTGTCGTTGCAAATTTATGTATACTGTTGTGTACTTTGGTTGCAATATAGTGAAAAAATTCGCAATTCAGCACCCCATTTGCTCTGTTTCCAGCTCCACCACAGAACCAAATGTTAGGTATGAAACCGCCTCCGGATGCAATGCAAACATCCAAACGAAATACAGTGTGGTTTTGTTTTTGCGAATAAATACGGTGTGGCTCAAAATTGGCCGAATCCACACAGGCCACACAGGGCATGACGGGTGCAATGCGAAAAGTGGCAACCAAACAAATGAGTAGAGATTTTTGACTCCCGAGCTCCAGTGCTCCCTCCAGTTTAATTTTTTTGAAAATCATATTTATGTGTCTCAAATTTTTTTGAAAAAAAAATCAGGGTCAAGCCAGTAGTATATACCACGAAAATGCAAAATATCAAGTTCAAATCCTTTGTATATTAAGCTATACAAAAATGACAAATTGTGGATCTAAATATGCCTATTTTTAAATCTCTAAGTTTTACCAGATTTTGTTATTTTTGTGTAACTCATAATATAAAGTATTTCAAATTAAATTTTGCATGTTCGTGGATACACCATTGGCTACACCCGTGAATTGTTTCAGATTTTTTTGAAACTCACAAATATATTTTTCAAAAAAAATAAGTGGAGGGAGCACTGTAGCTTGGGAGCAAATACCACTTTTCGCCAAACACGCCCATATAATACATACACTTGCTGTAAACTAAACCAGCACAAAGAGTAGACCATCCACTATGTGCTCTAAAAGCGAACCAAAATGGCCTATGTTTCGGTTCCTCACATAGCATCGATGCATGTTGTCAGATTAAAAAAGCGACTCATCTTTTTGGTTCGCTTCTTTTCTGACACACACAAGCTGAGCGGGGGCATGTGAGCGCAAGGAGTCCTGCTCGCGAGGGAGAAGAGGAGGACATGCATTAGAAAAGGAGTTCTTTTACTGTTTTCTAGGCCCCATTCTTGTATGCAATTGATTCTACACATAACAAAGAAATCACAACGATTCCAACTTCTGACAATATTTTCTTTGAACTGATTTCACATAGTGGATGGTCTTAGAAAAGGAATTCTTTTACTGTTTTGTAGGCCCCATTCTTATATGCAATCGATTCTATACATAACAAAGAAACCACAGCGATTCCAATTTCTGAAAATATTTTCTTTGAACCGATTCCACATAGTGGATGGTCTAAAGCATTCCAAAAAAGCTGGACCAGTCCTTGATGTGACAGACAAATAAAGTACAGTCTGAACCAACTCATACACAGTGTGATCACTAGGGCGCGTTTGATAGCCTGCAGCCCACTTGGCTCGCAGCTGGGGAGATGAAAATGGGATGTTTGGTTGCGTGCAGAGGCTTCGCGTTGTGGCCAGCGCGTTTCTTAAAGCAGCGTCGGGCCAGACCTAGCAGGTACGATCAGATCGACCGTTCCCGTGGAGCCAGCCCTGCCAGCTGCAACCGCGTTGCTCACCATGGCTTCCCCTCACCCTCCTTAGACTTACTTCTTCTTCTTCCTCCCAACTGATGCTACAATGCTCAAATCAAAATACGCTATACACGAAAATGATCCGCACTGATTATGTGCTTCCATTCTGACAATCGGTTTCGACTTTCGTTAAGTCTTAACTTCTAATTTCGTGTTCATGCGTAAATCCCTTTGTGACGAATTTCGCCAAATTAACCACACACAATTGACGGTTTGAAATTTCCTTTTAGGAGTAGCTTCGCATCACCATTTCTCACAACTTTCATGTTGTAAGTTTTTCGTTTAGATGCTAGTAGATGAATAAATCATGTACTGTATCTATGCGTATTTAGACTGTTCTTGTTGTACGTCCTTGCCGCCGGTGAGCTCCGACATCTTTCATCGCCACAACCTCCCGCCGTCTCCGTCAGCAACCTCCGTCGCTGTCAGTCTGTCGCTGCCGCTCACGCTGCTGTGTCCGTCCGCGTCGTCGCCGCAATGGCCTTCGTCGCTGCCACCCATGCCGTTGTCTCCGTCGAGCTATTCCGCTGCCATGCCGCGCCTCGGTCGACCTCCGGTGCCGCCATGCCGCGTCTCGGTCGACCTCCGGTGCCGCCATGCCGCGTCGCCGCCGTCCACCTCCGTCGCCGCCATGCCGTGTCGTCGTCGCGACCTTATCCAAGCATGGTGACGGATGGTAACTTCACCTATGTGAAGAAAGGTGAGACTAACAAAAACTTGCATACAACCAAACGGTGTGCAGAAAAGTGTGCTAGCGATGCGATGCTGGCTACCAAACGAACTGCAGAACCAGGCTGAGAGGGTGACTCAGCCAGACCAGGCCCTGCCAGACCAGTCCCCAGGAGATGAAATTTGGGTGCAGCCTACCAAACGCGCCCCTAACAACAACCCCACCTGAACTGATCAGAGCGTTCCGCAGCCGTAGTCCGGCATCATGAGGAGCCCCTTGGCGAGCACCCCGGCCAGCAGCTTGTCCCGCACAAACCTCACCACGGCGTTCTCGCTCTGCTGCAGGAAGCCCACCATGTAGGACGCCGCGATCAGCTGGGCGCTCCTCCACCGCCTGATCCCGGCGTACTTGAGCAGAGCCGCTTCGACGCTCTCCCCCTTCCCGTCGCCGCCGCCGACGATGGCATCACCGAGGCACCGGGCGAGGACGACGGCGTCCTCGAGCGCCGCGCACGCGCCCTGCGCCAGGTCCGGCGTCGTCGGGTGCAGCGCGTCTCCGGCCACGCACAGGTTCCCCTTGGCGATGCTCGCTAACAGGAGCGACAGCGGAGGCCGGTACCGCAGCGGCGCCACCAGGACGTCGTTCATCTGGCTCCTCTCCACCGCGTCCAGCACCTGCGGAGGCGCGTTGATGCCCCTCAGCTTGGTCAGCACGAACTGCTTCATCGCCGCCGCGCTCTGCTCAACGTCATCCTTGCCTGTGACGAACGACAGAGATGACATTCAGATCTCCCACACTTTGATTGGATAAGATTCAGATGGGATTTTAACTAACCATCTGCATTTTCACTGGAAGGAGACCATGTCAAGAACCAGTAGACGTCCGTGTCGCCGCAGGGCACCAGACCGGCACGAAAACCTTTGCCGGTGAACTGCATGAACTTGGGCTCGAAACCGTGGCCGTCGGGGTACTTGACGTGCCCCCGCGTGGCCCTGCGCCCCGAGTCGCGGGGGCTGGCGAGCCCCAGCCATTTCGCCACCACCGAGTTGATGCCGTCGCAGCCGATGACAACCTTGGCTCTGAGAGTGGAGCCGTCGGCGAGATGGAGGATCTTGGCCTCGCTGCCGACGTCTTGGTCGATGGAAACGATCTTGGAGGAGTAGCGGATGGTGCCTCTCGGCAGCTCTTCCTCCAGCGCCTGGAGCAGGACATTGCGCTGCACGCACCGGGCTTCGTGCGGCCCTCTGCATCAAGGAGTGCAAGAATGAATTTCCTTCACAGAAGAGCAGAGTTGTTCAGGCGCGTGTAAAACAAGTTCGGATTGAGGTGGTGGGTTGTTGTTCTTACAGTTTTCCTTGCACCCGTATATCGATTTCTCGCACTAGTTCGCCGGTAATCGAAGACATGACACGCACCCTGTCAATGAGGAGGACATAGAGAGAGACAGCACTGTCATGCAACTGGCATCAAAGACTGAATGGAAATACAGGTTGAGTGACTAGCTAGGCTAGATCGAGCTGTACCCCTGAACCTGCACATGTTGGCTCCTCATCCTGTCTCCTACCCCAAGAGCATCAAGCGCGCGGAAGGCGTTCGTCCATGTCATGAACGCAAACCCGGATGTCCGGAGCTCCGACGACGATTCCAGCACCACGCTCCGAACGCCCTTCCTGTGTCCAGTTCCTCCATGTTCAGTTAAATCAGCCACACACACACGAATTCAAACAGCATGCGTCAACAGCACGAGGAACTCAACTGATTCCAGACATACCTGTGGAGACCCAGGCAACGCCGACACCGGCCAAGCCGGCGCCAACAATGACGACCTCTTCGGTGGTGTCCTGCGGCTGCATCTTTGCACTACTGATCTATATGGACTGTGGTGTACTCGATCGCGAGTTTGATCCCTTGAATTGATTCGATGGCTAAGGCGTTTAGGAAATGAATGTATATATGCCTTCAACCTTTTGGTGTGGAGTAAGGGACTGAACCCAATTGAAAAAAAAACAGAAATACAAAGTGAGGAAGCGCAGGTGAAAGGGGATTTGACGTCATTGCTGATGATCCAAGGTGGGGGTCGTAGTAGAACAATGGTCAACTTGACAACTTGCATGGGAGATCTTTCCACTTTGGTAGTTTTATACTACTAGTACTGTGTTGCCTGAGGGTTTGGGGGAGCCAAGTGAGAAATAAAAAAGATTAACAGTCAGATCCATCAAAATATCTTCTTGGCCATTGCTTTGTTTTCGGTCCACTGACACTGGGTTTCACTAATCTAACTATATGGACCGTCATCTGGTATCTCCCTTCAGCGAATCAGCGTTGTGTTGTACTGATCCCTACCCGGCGGCTAGGGCGAAACTCTAGCCGCCTTCGCCCCCAACCTTGCTCTCCCCCAATCGCACATGGATGCCGGAGGAAGCCGGCGGGCAAAGCCCCGCGCGACGGATGGAAGTCGGCGGGCCTTCGTCTCCTTGCCTCTTCTCGCAGCGGAGGACCTCCAGGAAGAGCGCGGCAGTCGGCCCTGGACAACGGTCGTGCTAGGCGAAGCTTGGACTCCATGTCGGTGACACCGGGACGGTGGTGGGTAGGCGGACGCGGCCGTAATCCGGATAGAATGTATCACTATCCATGTTGTGGTGTGAACTGTAGGAAATTTCACAAATGTATGATACCATCACGAATGACATCTTGGGCAGCAATGACTGGTTGTGTAGTGTGCAGTTGTGATGTGATGATGTGCTTTTGTAGGTGTTGCGCTCATCGTGAACGACATCCGGATTACTTTGAGTAAATGACAAAAAAACACCACATTTGGGAAAACTGTGACAAATACAGTCGTTTCCCCAAATCTGGTGGTTTTTTTACACACGGGTGTCACAGTTTCCCCAAATGTGGTGGTTTTTGTCATTTACTCGGATTACTTTTGTAGGTAATCCGGATTGAATGTATCACCATCTCCACTTGTACTTTTTTTTTTGAGAATTCTCCATTCATTCATTCACAATTTTGGGGATATCGCTTATCGGGAAGTTATTGGTCGATACAAGATAAGGAGTAAATCGACCGGTTTATCGGCATATCGACCGATTTATCGGTCGATTTATCTCATCGGTAAGCGATAAATCGGCCGGTATCTTTAACAATGTTTATTCATAAAATAAAAGTTTTAAAAAGCCCTAGTGGCGGAGCTAGCAGGGTATAAACACGGGTCCATCGGACTGTAAGATTTGGCCTAGCCCATATACAGCTATAGAAAAGAAAAATATAAAAAGCCCAGCCCAGATCAAGTGCATCCCACCCTAGAAAAATGGTTTGGATCCACCACTGTCTAAAGCTATGATTTGTAAAATTTATCCATTCTGTAGAAATGACACATATGTTTTTTGCGCGATGCCAGAGGTTCGATCGGATCGAGTTCACGAGTCACACTATGAAGATCAATGTAAGTACATGCACGTAGCCGCGTTGCGTCCGGGCGAACATTCTTTAGCTTGGCCCGAGCGAGATGCTTCATTAGCCTTTAACTTTTGGGGGGGGGGGGGGGCGGTGGAGTGTCAATGTGACGGCTGCGACCGAGAATATGGTCGTACTCAATGGCGGAGGCAGGATTACTTAAATCTGGATGTTAGGGGGGGGCGGTTAGAGGAAAATCATCAAAATCAACACTGTTCATTTTTTTTTTAGCAGTAAATCAATGGTGTTAGGGGGGGGCCAGGGCCCCTGCTGGTCCCCCCTGTCTCCGCCAGTGGTCGTACTACTACGCTTGCTCCTTGGAGGCAAACGAGTACAAGTTGGCCAGTGATTAGCTTAGGGCATCTCTAACCGATCCCCTAAAATCGGTTAGAGGAGTAAAAATACGCAGCGGCGGCACCTAACCGATCCCCAAAACGGTTAGAGGAGGGAATTTTTACTCATCGGAGGAGTAAAAGTGGCGGCCGACTCCTAAATTTACTCCTCCAAAACCAGTTCCGAGAAAAACTCCCGCCGCTCCGCCTCGTCTTCCCGCCCTCCGCCGTTCTTTCCCGTCCGCCTCCCCGCCGGCGCCGATGTCGCCGATTCCGCCCGGGATCGACGCGCAGCTCTCCGGCGCACCTTCTCCGCCCATCCTTGGCTCCGGAGACGACCCGACGCCGCCGCAATCGGAGATTTCCGCCGCGTCCGCGTCCGGAAAGAGGTTGGGGGCAAAGAACGTGGTCCGGCCGCAGGCCGGCACGGTCAAGGCCTCCGGTAAGGCCGGCGGCAAGCGCGTGGAGGCTCCCGAGGTGGCGCCGCGTCCTCCCGAGGTGGCTCCTGTGGCCGGCCGGCGGCAGAGCAAGCCGACTCCGGCCAAGGTGGCGCTCGCGGAGGCGGCGGCCTCGAAGAAGAAGAAGGCCGAGGCGGCGCTTCCGAAGGCTGCAGCTGCCTCTTCGACGCGCAAGGCCTCGACGGCCAACCCTCCCCGAGACCGGCCACCGCGGGCGGCCGTCGTCAACCTCGACGAGCCCGAGGTGTTCGATGGATCGTCGGCAAGGTAAAAAATTTCTTTTTCTCCTCTCCTCTCATCGGTTGGCTATTTGTAGACACACGGTGATGTTGTTTTGATGATATGTAGTGTGGCGGAGGAGGAGGTGGCCACCTTCATGAGCCAATTGGAGGGTAGCCATGCCGCCGGGATCGACGACATGAACTTCGACGATCAAGACGTTGAGGTGGAGGAAGAAGTGGTTGAGGAAGTGGAGGTGGAGACACAAGGAAGCACAAAGAAGAGCCGAGCCTCCAACTATAGCGAGAAAGAGGACGTCACATTGTGCTATGCGTGGATGAATGTGTCAATCGATGCATCGGTTGCCACCGACCAATCGAAGGATAGGTTTTGGGCTCGTATCGAGGAATACTACAACAACAACGTGGAGGTGCCGATCACTCGCACACAAGGCTCTCTTGGCCACCGGTGGGGTGCCATTCTTGAGAGTTGCAACCGGTGGTCCGGTTGTGTTGATCAAGTGCACACCAACCCGCCAAGTGGAGTGCCCTTGACGGAGTTTGGGCCACTCATCCAAGACCTCTACAAGATGCGCAACAAGAAGAATGGAGGCAAAGCTTTCACCTTGCACCATTGCTACAACGAGCTTGTTGGCAATGAAAAGTGGGTGCGGAGGAATTGGGAGACCACTCCAAAAAGGTCTAGGGTGAGCATCTCCATCGATGCCAATGATGAGGAAGACGAAGACCCGCACAAGAGGCCCGAGGGGCAAAAGCTTGCAAAGGAGAGGAAAAGGAGAGGTGCCCAAGTTGGAGGCTACAAAGAAGAACTATGTGCCATGGTTGAGACCAAGAAAGCCTTGGCGGCCGAGAGGAGGGATGAGAAGGCGGCAAGGTGGGCCGAGCTCAAGGCAATGGAGGAGGAGAAGTCGAAGAAGAAGATGGAGCTCGAGGATAGGAGGACCCTTTCCGAGGAGAGGAGGGTTGCACTTGAGGAGGAGAGGGTAGCAAAAGAGAGGGAGATCGATGAGCGTGCTATCATGTTCATGGACCCAAGCAACATGGATGCCACGGCTAGGAAGTATTGGGAGCTCACTCGAGCAAAGATCCTTCAAAGATCTTTTGGTGGAGATGCTCATAGCCATGGAGGTGATGGTGGCCGAGGAGGAGGAGGTGGTGGTGGTGATGGTGATGACTTCTTCGGAGATGGTCTTTGAGCTCTTCGATGGTGGTCCACAACATATGAGATCAAACAAGGTCGATAGCTTCTTTTTGGTGACCTTGATCGATGGTGGTGGTAGAGTCTACTTTTGAATGAACAAATATATGTAAGATGTTTGAATGCATATGTGGAGTGGTGGAAAAAAATGGGGCAAAAAAGTTTTACTCCTCTAAATATAGGAGTTCGGTTCCGCGCCGTCCACCTTTAGAGGAGTATTTTTACTCCTCTAAGTTTTAGGAGTCGGTTTACTCCTCTAAAGTTTAGGGGATCGGTTAGAGATGCCCTTAGGTGGTTAGTTAGGCCGCAAAGGATATTGTTTTGGCTCGACAGCAGGATTTACTTTCCCCGTCAGATGCTCATAACAATACAACGCAGCTTTCAGCAAAGGCAGTTTCCCCTGTTCGAGTACAATGAAATGAAACAAAAGTCAGGGGTTCAGCGAACATAACATTCGCACGGGTAGTGCAAAAAAACATTCCCACGGGTTATCGCAGAAAAACAAAAAAACAAATCCCTCATAACAGACCGGACCCGAATGCGTCACATAGAAACCCGGGCCTCCATGAAGCTCTTTATGCGAAAAAGTCAAAAGTATTATTTGTAAATTTAAAAAAAACAGAAAAATATATTTCCTGGATGTACATAACTATGAACCCTATTAAGGTGCAAAAAACCAATGCAAATTTTGAAATTTTGTCAGATTAGTTATTTTTGTGTGGCATAAAATATAAATTATTTCGTATTGATTTTTTTTTGCAAACTTGGGGAGTTTGATGTTATCTAAATCTAGAGTTTTTCTTCTCACATTTAAACAAGTCAAACTGGAAACAAACATTATTTGAACCGCGTAAGTTTTATCGACAAATGGAAATCTCTCGGTTTAGCGGTAAGAGAGGAGAGTAACGCCCATTTGTCCCATATATTTACGACAGAGTCACTAGTAGAAAATGGGCCTTTGGTTTGGAGCTTTAGTCCCGGCCGCATTTGGGACCTTTAGTCCCGGTTCCAATGGCTAGGGACGCCGCCAGCTTTAGTCCCGGATCAAACGGGACCTTTAGTCCCGTTGGAGATACCAACCGGGACTAAAGGGGTTGCGGCAGGATGCGGCCGGTGCGAGCCCGTTTAGTCCCGGTCGGTGTCTCCAACCGGGACTAAAGATAGACCTTTAGTCCCGGTTGGAGACACCAACCGGGACTAAAGGGGTTACGACAGGCTGCGGCCGTTGCATTTAATATGGAATAATTCATCTCTTTAAATCCGTAAATCAAAATTTAACAAATAAAATGTCTAAATCGATTAGAAAAATGAGAGGAATTCAAATATGACAAATATATCATCTTTTGGATCACAAGAACTCATTTAACTAGATGAAATTACTTTCGAAAAATTCGAATAAACTCATTTTTGCCACTTAGAAAAAGGAAAATGATATTTATAAAAATAATTTGAAAAATCCCTTCGGAACCATTGTTTCCTATACCAAGATACACCTATTAGTCGAATATGAGAATTTTATCACAAACTATGACGTGGGAATGGTCATAACTTGGTTATTTGACTTGAAATTTATAGATGTTTATACATGATAGACCTTTTTGTGAAGATTGTTTTTGAACAATTTGTCAAAAATCAACTTTATCATTTTTGATAGCAACTAGTACACATAAAAGGACTCCATGCTAGAGGATATCTTTTTTTGAGGTTTTTTCACTTTATTTGATTTTTTCAAAAAAGTCAAAATGGCCACCATGACTATTCATCGAAAGAGGTCAAATTCTCTGAAACTATCGATGTTTCTGTGATATAACCACTAGTTGTGTACCTTAAAATGATTTTAAAAAAAAATTCAGACCAAACTATCAAACACTTGTAGTTCAAATTTGGATTACTTTCGGAAAATCAGCATAAACTCTTTTAACTAGGCGAAATTAGATAGAAATCAAGAAAATTCCTAATACTTGGGGATTATCCATAAAATGTGGACTACTCTTTGTGAGAATTAGATGGGTGCCATTTTGCACCATATTTTTTGTACTTAGTTCTAAAAAAAGTCATTTTTCCACTTAGAAAAAGGAAAATAATATTTATAAAAATAATTAAAAAAATTTCTTCGGAACCATTGTTTTCTATACCAAGATACACCTATTTGTTGAATATGAGAACTTTATCAAAAACTATGCCGTGAGAATGGTCATAACTTGGTCATTTGGCTTGAAACTTATAGATGTTTATACATGATAGACCTTTTTGTGAAGGTTGTTTTTGAACAATTTTTCAAAAATCAAGTTTATCATTTTTCATAGCAACTAGTACACATAAAAGGACTCCATGCGAGAGGATATCTTTTTTGAGGGCTTTTTTTCGCTTTATTTGATTTTTTTTTCAAAAAAGGTCAAAATGGCCACCATGACTATTTATCGAAAGAGGTCAAATTCTCTAAAACTATCGATGTTTCTGTCATATAACCACTAGTTGTGTACCTTAAAATGATTTTAAAAAAAATTCGGACCAAACTACCAAACACTTGTAGTTCAAATTTGGATTACTTTCGGAAAATCAGCATAAACTCTTTTAACAAGGCGAAATTAGATAGAAATCAAGAAAATTACTAATACTTGGGATTATCCATAAAATGTGGACTACTCTTTGTGAGAATTAGATGGGTGCCATTTTGCACCATATTTTTTGTACTTGGTTCTAAAAAAAAGTCATTTTTTCCACTTAGAAAAAGGAAAATGATATTTATAAAATAAATTAAAAAAATCCCTTCAGAACCATTGTTTCCTATACCAAGATACACCTATTTGTCGAATATGAGAACTTTATCAAAAACTATGCCGTAGGAATGGTCATAACTTGGTCATTTGACTTGAAACTTATAGATGTTTATACATGATAGACCTTTTTGTGAAGATTGTTTTTTAACAATTTTTCAAAAATCAAGTTTATCATTTTTCATAGCAACTAGTACACATAAAAGGACTCCATGCCAGAGGATATCTTTTTTTGAGGGCTTTTTTTCACTTTATTTGATTTCTTTCAAAAAAGGTCAAAATGGCCACCATGACTATTTATCGAAAGAGGTCAAATTCTCTAAAACTAGATATAACCACTAGTTGTGTACCTTAAAATGATTGTTTAAAAAATTGCAGACCAAACTACCAAACACTTATAGTTCAAATTTGGATTACTTTCGGAAAATCAGCATAAACTCTTTTAACCAGGCGAAATTAGATAGAAATTAATAAAATTCCTAATACTTGGGGATTATCCATAAAATGTGCACCACTCTTTGTGAGAATTAGATTGGTGCCATTTTACACCATATTTGTTGTACTTGGTTCACAAAAAAGTCATTTTTGCCACTTACAAAAAGGAAAATAATATCTATAAAAATAATTTGAGAAATCCCTTCAGAAGCATTGCTTCCTATACCAAGATACACCTATCTGTCGAATATGAGAACTTTATCACAAACTGTGTTGTGGGAATTGACATAACTTGATCATTTGACTCCATGCTAGAGGTTTTTTTTCATAGCAAGTGTATCGATGTTTCTGTGATGCAAAAGATGATATGGATGGCATATTTGAATTCCTCTCATTTTCTAATTGATTTAGACATTTATTTGTCAAATTTCGATTTACGGATTTAAAGATATGAATTATTCCATATTAAATATTATTACATAATCACTGTTATTTATTCAAAAAATATTATTACATAATCATTGTTATCTATTCAAGAAAATATTATTACATAATCATTGTTATTTATTCAAATAAATTTTGAAAATTTAAACAATAAAAAAGTGTAACATCATGACGGAGGGGTTAATATGATCAATAGGATTCTAATATAAGTAAGTTCTAATTTCTCATTTGGAAACTAATTTGGAAGGAACTCAAAAGTTAAGCGTGCTTGGGCTGGAGCAATCAGAGGATGAGTGACTGGGAAGTTTGACCAGGGTAAGTACTTTGACCTGAGATTAAGTCTATAATTAGAGATTAAGTGTGTGGCTAAGTGGGAAATTTCGGAATAGAATTACGAATAGAATTAAAAAAATCCCGGTTTCTGGAGCAGTCCTTTAGTCCCGGTTGGTAACACCTCGAGCCCCAGCGCTCGACCGCAGCCACGTGGAGGGCCTTTAGTCCCGGTTTGTGGCCAACCGGGACTAAAGGGATTTTGTAGTTCCGGTTGGATAACCGGGACTAAAGCCCGTTCCCAACCGGTACTAAAGGCCCTTTTTCTACTAGTGAGTAAAAGCAACCACACACCGTCCTACATAAGTAGCTTGGATAGCCATTCACTAAAAGGGTTACTGTTTAAAACCAAGGACGTATTTGTTCATTCCGTCTGACCCTTATATACTCAAAGGATGCTCCATTATAGTCAGTATACTTACTCTTATGTTGATTAGACTGCAAAAATAACCTCAAAATTGATCAGAATCCGAAAAACACATGAAAAAAATGGAGAGGTAGCTTCATACCGAATTAATAAGAGTCAAACAACCGCTCTAGGACATGTTTTGAGCTCGTCGGCTACTTAGTCTCTTCTCAAATATATCCTCAAGTTTAACATAATGTATCGAGAGGCCGCTGTATTTAAATTTGAAGGATTCTACCGTAAAATCGAAAAGTTTGGAGTATGTTGACGCTTGTTTCTTGGTTACCCCTATATAGGTCGCTATTTCATAGGATGGAGTGTTTCAACGGAACGCCTAAACTCTATAGTTGTTAGCCTTTGAAAGTTCTTTCCTTGGTTTGGCCCTACAACCCTGTTGTGACCATATATAAGTTCTTGTAGGCACCTTTTCATGGACTGGTGTTTTGGCTCACTGGAGGATCTAGTTCCATTATGGAAAATACGTTTCAAAATTATTTTAAAATGTAAAAAAAATGATATAAATTTTCGGGTGTATACCCGAACAATTTATGTTGTCACATAAATTTTCACGATTTTTTTGTGTACTGTAAAAAACATATTCGGTGCTCCAAATGACTGTTTACAAGGCATATTTTGTCTTTTTACAAAGGATACAAAACTTGTCTTTTTTGGCGAAACTTTGTGTGCATTAGAATTTTTGTTCACTATTTTTGCACATTTTAAATATATTTCCGTGATAGGAGCATCCAATTCTGCTAGCCAAAATGGATTTCCGCCCTTTCTTTGTTTAATTATTATAGTGGGAGCCTCTCTCACGTACCTTCGATATGGGGTGTCGAGGATCGCACAGATTGAGAAGACTGACACTCTTTACGAAGTGCACTTTTTTTTCTCATGCCAATATTCCACGCAAATGGCAATGTCTACTAACACACAAGGAGCCTCCTATGCTTATTAAACATCCTACTAATAAAACATGGACAATTAACTTTATGTGATGTGTGAACTTTTTACATGTTGGTCTCGAGGATGTTTGAAATTTACTTAATGTTTGCTTGCAGTACTTGTCAAATAGATTTCTAGAAACCATCAAAGACCACGATTATTCATCCTCTTAACTGTAACATATCTACCTCTCTATGAAAGGTGGCACCAGAGAAAGCAGTGAGATCGATTATAGATTATGTAGCTCAAATTTTTTATGCAATGTCGTCACACTACAAAAACAAACCGTGAAAGGAGGGGTGAAGATCTTTTATTCATGTTTCACAATATCTGTCTTTGACACATAATGTTTTGTCAAAAGTTTTTTAGCTTCAGAACAATAGGTATACACATGGGAAATGCACGAAAGTTAAAAATGGCATAAATGTGACCCCATAAGATGCTTCAAAATAGTGGCAGAGCTGCCAAATCTCTGTGGCAAGAAATACAATATATGAGTTCTTTGGGGGGGCGGGTACACAAAAATTTCTAACCTAAGCTCTCTCGAAAATAAAATAAAATCTTCATGCATGTGCCAAATCTGGAGAGGGGGGCTGTGGCCCCCCCCCCCCCCCCCCCCCCCTGAACTGCTCTAAGCTCTGTGAGTTGTTCAGATGCAACACCTTTTCCATGCCTTGGTAGCCTAGTAATTTACAACAGAAGCTACTGTACACTATGATCTAAGTGTTGGTCTTTATAGGTGAGAAGTTCCCACATCATAATGCTGAATGAGTACACATCACCTATAAAAACGAGAACACGTTGAGGTGCCCTAGAAAGGCAATTAAGTATGGTCAAGAGGAAAGATCTTGCTGATTATGAACCTTCTGAGAAACAAGTCTTCCATCCATCAGCTCCGGTGCCATCCAAGGGAGTGTTCTACGCACTTCCCTATAAATGAATGTCTGACATGTTACCTTTGATAGGCCCAGGATACTAACCTCCAACAAGTCACATTTCTTAGTTTATTGAAAAACATTCCAACTTACCATTTGAAGTATGTGGAATCTTACCTTCCATATGAGGTGTCGAGAGTCTGACAGATTCAGAAGATTGTGACTCTTTAAGTCAAAGTGCAGTTTCTTTTTCTCATGCCAATATTCTATGGCAATGGAAATGTTAATTGCCACAAGCAGCCTCCTACGCTTATGAAACATCCTACTAATGAAAAAGTGGACAATTAAATATATCTAATGTGTGAAACTTGTTAGGTTGATCTCCACACGCGTGAGTCCAACGACTCACCGTGACCCCATGATCGCGCCCTGATCGGGGGCGCCCAACCAAACCCTGGTTGGTGGGCCCCTGTTGCGCTGCCTATATAAAGAGGTGGGGGCCGGCGGCACTCAGTACGAGGTTGACTAGTGCGCCAGGCACCCCACCAAGACCCCCTACCGATCTAGGGTTGTGGCAGTAGCAGCGGGAAGCTCCACCACCGCCGCCACTCACTGCCATCTCCGGCCATCTCCACCATGGCCGGCACTACGGGTTCGTGCTGCAAGAGGAGAAGGTGCCTCCATTATCTCTCCTCCCTCTGTTCTACCGATTTGATCTAGACCTAGATGATCCCATGGTTTTAACATTGGTATCAGAGTCGTGTTTCGGTTTGAGATCCGAATCGTGTAGAAGAAAAGAAAAGAGAAAGAGAAGAACATCCCCACCCGAAAAGATCTCTTTCCCCGAAACCCTAATCCAAAAGAAAAGGGCAAAGAACTCACCGGATTGGCCCTCGGGCTCGCCGGCAAAGGGGGCCGCCGCAAGGCCGCGCCATTTCTCTCGATCCGATGCGCACCCGAGGGGGCACCGGACGAAGAACACCCCATCTGGGAAAAGGACACCACGGCCAAATCCGCTCGACGGCGGCGCGCTCACCACAAGGTGAACGCGCGACCGGCGAAGGGGTTGGCCACGGCGCCGCCGTCATCTTCCCATCGTTTTTCGTCGGTGGGGTGTGCGGTGGAGAGAAAGAGAAGAGGGGAAGGGTAGGCCGTCGCCGCGGCTGTGCGTACGCCCGTCGCCCGTCACTCAACAGGTCTCCTCCGCCGTCGTTGGCTTGCCGGCGGCGCGGCGAAACCCTAGCGCCGCCGTCGGCGGACAGAGAGCTACGGGACAGAAGGGGGCAAAGGAAATGAGCTAGGGTTCCCGTGGGAGCTGGCGACGCGTTCGTTTTGTTCGACCGACTAGCGCGGAGGGCCGTCGGATCTAATCCGACGGACAGGAGCACGCGCCAGCATGCGCAGGCCGTGGGTTGGGCCCCGCTGGGCTGGGCCGTTTTCTTTCGAAGCGGGCAGCGCAGCGCGCGCGCGGAGCAGGCAGGCCTTGTGCCGTGTCACAGCGAGCGACGGATAAAAAGAAATCGCTCACATGGGCCGCAGAACAGCGCGCTGTGCGGCACGCAGTAAGCAGGCCGTGGGCCGAGCTGCTGAAAGATTTTTCCCTGTTATTTTTTTAACAGAACACAGTTATAATGTTTTTTGTCCAAATTTTGGGCAAATTTCATACAGCTTTTTCTATTCAAATTTATCCAACGAAAATTTTGTTTAGAGAACTGAAAAGTGACAGAAATATTTCTGAAAAGTACAAAGTTTATGAATTTTATTCATTTTTCCGCTGCAAATAGTTAAAAGTAATTGCTTAAAAGCAATAAAGTGATAATTGAATTTTTTTTTTAAAGATGTGATAAAGTCAATATTAAAGTTCATGGAATTTTTATTTCATGTTTTCCGCTGCAAATAGAGAAATGTGCTCTTTTAAATTTAAAAGGTCAAAAGAATTAAAAAGTAAGAATTAAAAGCATGATTAAAGTGATATTAAAGATGATTATGATTCTGTTATTAAATGACCAACGTTGTTAATAGCATGATCATGATATGTTTATTATGTGTTAAAAGGTGCATTTATTTCTTTTATTGCCCAACGGTGATACAGTTTTAATTGCACAAACAGTTGTGTTTAGAAAACAGAAAAGTAAAAGTAATGCTTCTGAAAAGTACAAAGTTCATGGAATTTTTTATTTCATGTTTTCCGCTGCAAATAAAGAAAAGTGAAGGATAAAATAGAATTAAAGTGAGAATTAATTTTTAAAGAAAATGTTAAAGAAATTATTGAAACAATTATGATTCTGTTATTTTATGACCAACGTTGTTAATAACATAATCATGATTTGTTAAATGTTAAACAGTGCAATGTTTGTGCAATACAGATAATATTTTACAGTTTCTGCTGTAAAGTAAAAGGACTCTCCTCTAATTAAATTGGAACCAACGGGAAAATTTAATTAGAGAGGAGGAAAAAGAGAAATACTTGTTTAACAGATTAATTATGTTATTGTTATTTTCTGAGCAACGTTGATGATAGCAGTACTATAATTATATGATTTCTATAGTTCAAGAGCATTTCCGCTGAAATTGAGTTGATGATAATGTTAATTTCCAAACAGAGTTCTTTATTGCAATAGAAATATTATCATCATGTTGTTTATGAGTTTTATACATTGATTCTATTTCTGCCCAACGGTGATGTAGAATTAGTGTAAAAAGATGATGTTTTAGAAGAAAGTTTTAAAGATTTAATGTGCATATCTTTAACCAGACCAACGTAGGGTTATTTTTATGCTCATTATTGTTTATTATTATTGAATATTTTCTCAGACAAAGATTCTCATGTTTTCATTCGTGAAAGCAAAAGAATGGGTACTTGTGACCCGAAAGATGACCAAGAAAGGTCATAAAGTGAGAGAGTATGTTCTCTCTAAAGAATGACTGCAAAAGAAAAAGAATTCTTGGATGTTAATCCAAGAATACAAATAGATCATCGAGAGTCTTGTTTGACAAATGTCTTTCATGTACTCTCCATGCAGAAAACAAATAAATCATTCAGAGTTTTGTTTAACGAATTTCTTTCATGTACTCTATGTGAAGAAATTTTTTAAACGAGCAACATGAATGCTTAATTTGACTAACGTTGGATTAAGCATGTGTGTAAAAGAGTATTCAGATTTATTTCTGAATTTGATGATTGAATATGCAGTCTAAAGAGCCAATTGTGGCATCTGTGTCTCTTAATTACCCGCATGACGGGAAAAGACGATAATAATACCCACGTGGTGGGAAAAGTCTGGGAAAATACCCGCATGGCGGGAGAAAATTTTGACAAAGGACTTATCCTGTATGACAGGAAGAAGATGTGATGACTCATGTGTTTTTATATCGACCGCACACCTTGTGTATCATAGTTATAAAACACTTAATGAGTCAAAAGAGAATAAAGTTACAAATGAACCTAAAGATAAGAATGTTATGCAAGTGTGACTTGCAGTACCATTGAGAAAGAACTCTTATGAGTTTTCAAAAGGAATGAGGAAAAAGTACTCCCATACATTAAAAGACAACTTCATTTTGAATGAAGTAGATAAAAGATAACTTCATTTTGAATAAAGCAGATAATCAAAGTTTCGAAATTGTGGCAAAAAGGTTCTTGCCACATTTCGAGGGGGAGATAGAGAATGTTACAGAATAAACTCCCCTAAGTGATCTATGATGAATTGTGATCGTCTGGGGAGTACGACGGTCATAATAATGATACCCCTAAAGAAAAGAAATAGATATTCTTGGATATTTTACAGCTCCGAAAGGAGACTAAGGACGGTACTCAAAGTGCCATAAAGAAAACAGATTGACAGGTTAACAGAATAAACCCAAATAAAAAGGATTAAGGATACACCATTTTGGAGAAAATGGAGTAATCTGGGGGAGCATGGTATGAACATACCTAAGGCTCGAATAGATTTTATCTGGGGGAGCTTGTTGCTTTATAATAGAGATGAACAAGTAAACATGGATCTTGTGATTTAGGTCCTTGTAAGAGCTATTGCCTTTTGGCGATAGAAGACTACAGAATTAATTGCCTCTAGGCAATGACAGAGCAACAACATCCCCATATGAGAAAAACAGATGACTATAAAGTCTATATCAGAGAAATTTAAATGAAGGTTGATCCCACCTCATTTACAGAGATTATAAGCAGCGCTCAATCGATTTTGACAAGTGTCTACTTGTCTTAATGATTAGAGACTATGTGAATCCCGACGATGTTTGGGACTCATAAGTAATTTCCAATGGAGCCAAAACAGTAGGCTATAAAGGGTCTACAACACCAATGTGACTCCAAAGGAAATATGTAAAAAGCGATTTTAAATCGAAAGATTTGCGCTAAGAGAATAAACAGATTATAATGAGTGCTAATGGCACATAATGATCTGAGTTACATCAGATGAAAGTAAAGATCACAAGGGATCTTATGGACTAGAGCAAGTCTCTAGAATCAAAAGTTATTTTGGGTTAAAGAAAATGAGAGGACAATCGCATTTGTGCAAACTTATAGAATGGGAAATTCATTTCCTAATCCCGTGTATGTGGATGATATCCTACTTGCTAGTGGTGATGTCAATCTACTACCGGCAGAGAAAAGAAGTTCTTGTCCTCAAAAGAGTATTCTCGGTAGAGTGTCTCTCGTTATAAGTATCGAGATTTACTGAGAAAAGAAGAAAAGGGGTATTAGAAATATCACATGGACATGCTGAGAAGAAGTCTCTATAGCATGCATGTCGAGAAAACCTACGCCTGTTCTTATTGACAAGGGTAATGGAATTGGGAACTTTAGTGTTCCAAGAGATAACATAGAACGGATCAAATGGATATGGTACCATGTGCTTCCGCTGTTGGTTGCTCAATATTACCCTGACAATTCATGTATCCGGGTTGTTTTGGCAATGTCCAATCCAGATATAGATCACTGGAATGGAATCAAAGATATTGGCCTCATGCTAAAAGAAACAAGTGCTCTCAAAAGGTTGTGAGTACAAAGATAGATCTATAAGAGTGCTCTCAAAAGGTTGTGAGTACTCTGAAAGAATTTGTGAAATGTATAGCGAAATCCACAATTGTCGCTAAATTTTCACATTTGGAGTTTTTGTGTGGAAAATCTCCAAAGAATTAAAGTTTTGACATCAATGTGATGTAAAGATATGTTATAGCATCATATGAGGCTGAGGGATAGGCAAAATGGTTAAGAAACCTGTACCCGGAATTGATAATGGTTGACAACAGCAATAACCATTAAGTAATTCACTCCTAAGACAACGAGTCAAGTGTGGTGCCAAACACATTGACACAGAGTTATACGTTGTAAAGGAGAAAGTCCGGAATTATGTTGAAATGCTTGGAGCATAAGAGGAATAGATAAAAGAAACACACAAGTGTTTGCAGATCTGCTAATTAAAGGCTTACCGCCCAGTGTGTTTTGGAGAACACATAGTCGACATGGGTTTATGGTATAGTCTATATTATTTCCGGACAATAAAGAGGCCCAAAAAGATCAAAGAATTTGTTTCAAAACAAATAGGTATATTGTAGCTGTCTGATTCTATCGGCAATTGAGCTGAGACGATGAAACATGCTCTATGTATCGATCTGTGATGAAATGAGTAAAAGTGAAAAGTTGAGATCAAGGGGGAGAATGTTAGGTTGATCTCCACACGCGTGAGTCCAACGACTCACCGTGACCCCATGATCGCGCCCTGATCGGGGGCGCCCAACCAAACCCTGGTTGGTGGGCCCCTGTTGCGCTGCCTATATAAAGAGGTGGGGGCCGGCGGCACTCAGTACGAGGTTGACTAGTGCGCCAGGCACCCCACCAAGACCCCCTACCGATCTAGGGTTGTGGCAGTAGCAGCGGGAAGCTCCACCACCACCGCCACTCACTGCCATCTCCACCATGGCCGGCACTCCGGGTTCGTGCTGCAAGAGGAGAAGGTGCCTCCATTATCTCTCCTCCCTCTGTTCTACCGATTTGATCTAGACCTAGATGATCCCATGGTTTTAACAAAACTATTTCATGTCGGTCTAGAGGATGTTTGAAATTTACTTCGTGTTTGATTGCAATACTTGTCGAAGATACTTCTGTGCATAGAAAACATCAAAGATCCTGATTATTTATCCTCTTAAGTGGAAAATCTATACCTCTCTATGACATGTAGCACTAGAGAAAACAATGAGATCGATTATAGATTATGTGGCTCAAAATTTTCTACACTATCATCACACTACAAAAACAGATTGTGAAAGAAGGGGGATCCCCCGGGATCCTCCATTATGGTACATATTACTAACTAAATAGGAAAAATCGATGATTTGTGTGAAAGCTAATTAAAATTGCTTCATGTGTCTTTGCAATCCTTGTTTAATAGAACAATCTACTATGGCATATTGTACACGATCCGCTAGGCCGATCAATTGTAAGTAGAGTGTTACACAATTCGATAAAAAGGAACAAGCTTCACACTTCCTTCGTTAAAAAAAATGTACAAACTCCATCTATTTTTGATTCCTCCCTTTTAAAGCCTTCATTTCTATCATATAATCAAAACATGTGCACTTCTCCGTCAACGTGGCGCATGAGAAAATATTTGGGTTGGAATGTTATTATGTGCCTCACCTTCGAACAATGGTATTTATTTTGTTGTACAGAGGTAGGCCCTAACTCTTTTGATGAAACTTGCCTCGGATCTACATTTTCAGTGGTACATACTGTTTGAGGCATGCGCTAGAGACAATAATATTAAGTTTTTATTTATCTCGAAGTTCATCACTAAGGTTTTTATTTATCATTACTAAGTTATTTATTTAAAAAGACATATTCGTTGCTCCAAATGACTTTTTACAAGACATATTTTATCTTTTTACAAAGGGCACAAAAATTGTCTTTTTTGGCGAAACTTTGTGTACATTAGAATTTTTTTCGCTATTTTTTGACATTTTAAATATATTTCCTGTGATAGGAGCATCCGCTAGCCAAAATGGATTTCCGCCCTTTCTTTGTTTAATTATTATAGTGGGAGCCTCTCTTACTGTCATTGTTTACTTTTGTGTGTTTCTTTCAAATGAAAAATAATATTGCAACATGATAAATATTTTATAACTATAAATAAATTTATAGAATTGGACGGAAAATAGGAATTTCTTAGTCGTCTTAGAAAATACTACATTAAATGCACAAGATGGAAACATTATTACGACCGGTGATTTTTTGGTATGAATATGAGCTGTTTCGTAAAATCAAATGAGAAATATAAATATCTTATTTTACTAAGTTGCCCCGCGCATTCCCTACTCTATTCGAAAGAGACAAATTTCAAGAAAAAAGAGATTGATCCTTGAAACTGTAGGACAAAACCCCTACAATATTAGCTAAATTTGTAATGATCACAGGTTATTTTTGTATTTTACTTGAGGGGACCAAAACAAAGAAGTAAAAAAATGATTTTCCTGCCTTCTCTAATTTTGGTCGTTCGAAAAGACAGCTTTCAGTCTTTCCACCGTTGATATACATTGAGCCTACTTCTTCCAACGCTGTAGAATTAACAAGAAAAATATGCATGCATGATTGACATCGAACATATCAACGGATGGGTACAAAGGACGAGCTGCATCCATCCAGAAGCGAACAATAGATCCGACACTTGAAAGATCTCTTCAAAGATTTGCTCGCCCTTCTCAGCTGCAGGGGTCGCTTGCCGTGATCGCCATGACAAGCCATAGCCTTGCATATAAAAGGAAAACCCGTCCGCTCCCAAAGATCCTCGGATCGAATAGACAAATGCTTTCGTCGAGTCATAGGAAATTGAAAACTGTGGTCGCGGTCATCGTTTCCTGCGCACCTCCCTACCCCCGGAAATTAAACAAGTCTACCATTGATCCGGTGAATCTCGGAGACGGGATGAAACGGAGGGAGAATTCCGTGGACAAGCCATGCCCGGCCAAGCCGGCCGCCAGAGGATCACGTGTTCAGGCCTCCAAAGGACACGCCGCCTGTATCTTCCAATACGTACGCCGCAGTAGCATACTCCATTGGAATAGCTTTTGATTTTGTCAATGTACTGTAGTTATGTTTTGATGGAGAAGCCATGTAGCCAGACCAACTGTATGTGGTCACGTGTGCAGCGCACCGGCAAGGGATGAGATCTTCCCCACCAGGCTCCGGCGAGATTTTGTTCCGGAGGACACGATCTCGTCCAGTAGACTGATGAATATATTCATGGTGACCGAATCCATGGTAACATCACCAACAAATCCGCTTCGAGAACCGCGACGACAAAGGCAGGCTCTCTCGCTGAACTATTTATTAGTGCTTCCGAACCAGCTCCTCTTTTGACTACGTTGCTGGTCTGAGCTAGGAGCTGGCTAGAGCTTACGCTGGGGAGTGAGCGAGCGATCATGGAGGTGGAGAAGAGGGCGCACGCGATGCTGTTCCCGTTCCCGTGCTCGGGCCACATCAACCCGACTTTGAAGCTGGCGGAGCTGCTGCACTCCCGCGGGGTGCACGTCACCTTCGTCGACACCGACCACAACCACGAGAAGCTGCGCCGGCCGCGCGGCCGGGATCATGGGTTCCGGTTCGAGTCCGTCCCCGATGGCATGTCCGACGAGGACCGCGACGCCCCCGACAAGACGGTCAGGCTGTACCTGTCGCTGCGGAGGACCTGCGCGGCCCCGCTGCTGGCACTGGCGCGGCGCGAGGGCGTGCCGCCCGTCACCTGCGTCATCGTCAGCGGCCTCGTCAGCTTCGCGCTCGGCGCCGCGGAGGAGCTCCGCGTGCCGTCGTTCGTGCTCTGGGGCACCAGCGCCGTCGGGTTCGTCTGCACGCTCCGTCTGCGCCAGCTCCGCCAGAGAGGCTACACGCCGCTCAAAGGTGAACCATTTGATCGATCGATTGTTTGCTTGCATGAGCACACGTGTCGCTTAGCTAGGTGAAATGTTACAATCTCTCTGGCTTATCCTGTTTCTTGTTGGCTTGGCAGACGAGAGCTACCTGACGAACGGGTACCTGGACACGCCGATCGACTGGATCGCGGGGATGCCGACAGTGCGGCTCGGCGACGTCTCCAGCTTCGTTCGGACGCTCGACCCGACCAGCTTCGCCCTGCGCGTGGAGGAAGAGGAGGCCAGCAGCTGCGCCAGGGCGCGGGGCCTCATCCTCAACACCTTCGACGAGCTGGAGTCCGACGTGCTGGACGCGCTACGGGACGAGTTCCCGCGGGTGTACACCATCGGCCCGCTCGCCGCCGCCATGCACCGTCGCGTCGACCACGCTGCCCACTCCGGCCTGAGCCTCTGGGAGGAGGACGCGGCCTGCATGGCGTGGCTGGACGCGCAGCCGGCGCCGGGCTCCGTCCTCTACGTCAGCTTCGGCAGCCTCGCCGTGCTGTCACCGCACCAGCTCGCGGAGTTCGCGTGGGGGCTCGCGGCGAGCAACCGCCCGTTCCTCTGGGTCGTGCGCCCGGGCCTGATCGCCGGCGATCGCGGCATCGACGCCCTGCCGGACGAGTTCGTCGCGGCGACCAAGGACCGGTGCTTCATCGCCGAGTGGTGCGCGCAGGAGCAGGTACTGCGTCACCGCGCCGTGGGCGGCTTCCTGACGCACAGCGGGTGGAACTCCACGACGGAGAGCATCTGGGCCGGCGTCCCGATGATCTGCGCGCCGGGGTTCGCGGACCAGTACATCAACAGCCGGTACGCGTGCGGGGAGTGGGGCATCGGGCTGCGGTTGGACGAGGAGCTGCGCCGGGAGCAGGTGGCGGCGCACGTCGAGGAGCTCATGGGGGGAGGCGAGAGGGGCGAGGAGATGAGGCGCAACGCCGCCGAGTGGAAGGCTCGGGCCGAGGCGGCCACGGCGCCGGGCGGATCGGCGTACGAGAACCTCGAGACGCTGGTGAAGGAGCTGCGTGTGGAGGAACCGGACGCCGACAAGGTTGCTACGGTCACGCACGGCCGGTGACGATGACAAGGCATGTGTAGGCTGTAGCACCGTTGCCATGTCCCTTTTGATGCCGGTGTAATGTAGTTTGCCGTGCTTCCTCTTGATCTCAAAACCTTGGAAATTACTGGCGTAGTACGTTCAAAGCTTGTGCTGAGAAATTAGCCACACAAATTGTGAGGTGACCAGGCTAGACAATCATTTATCGAAAAACAATTAGACAATCGTTCCGTAAACCGCGTGTGCTTGAGACGGATAAACGTGGCGAATTCATGTGTTTCTTATCCATGATCGAGCCAATTATGAGCTCCGACCGGTTCATGTCCAACATCAACACACCTCAGGAACGGGAATAATCTTTGGCCCATGCCGAAGGGCGCCCATGCGCAATCTGGGCCGTCGGATTCAGCTATCTGACCTTCCGCATGAGCAAAATCCACGTGCACAGCATCGCTTTTGACTTGCCGTGCCAACCGGCCAAACGGATCCATGTAAAATAATTTCCAGCACCTCATGTCTAATAAGTTTGGCAGTGGCAGGTGAGTATCCAACATACTCCCTCCGTTCGGATTTAATTGACACACGTTTGTTACACACGGATGTATCTAGACAGAGATGATAGCATAGAACTACCACTTTACGCGTTAAATTCTGAAAAACTACCACTTTATGTTTCAATCGCACAGAACTACCACTCTACGCTTGATTTTTTGCAATGTTCGCACATTTGTGTCTAAGCCAGAATTGACAGCGATTCTGACAGGTGGGACCCACCAGTCAGGGTTGACGTGGCAGCACACGTGGACTGTTTGCTGAGGTGGTAACACGTGTGGACATGGGCCCACCTGTCAGACAATAAAAAAATTAAATATCTCAAAAATAATAATTTAAAAATATTAAGAATCAAAATATTAACAAAAAATAAAAAAATAAAAAAAGTCAGCGCCGCCGAGGCTACCCGACGACATGTCCTTGACGACGCGATGCACGTCGAATCCGACCTCCGTCCGCCCTCGATTTGGACTAGCGCGGCCTCCCACATCATCTTGCGGGCGGCTACAGGGACAGGGCGACGCCGGAGGCGAGGTCGGCCCCACCTCGCCGCACTCCACAACGGCGCCGAGGAAGATGCGCGTCGGTGGCGCCGTACCTGTGTCGCCGAGCTGGCGCGAAGAGGACTGCAACAGATCCTGGCGGCGCGCAGAATCGGCGCGGTGGCGGGGGAATCGTGGAGGTTCGGGGGCGATGGATGCCGCAGAGCAGGGGATCGATCTGGAAGGTGATGGCGCCCCGTGGCGGCGCACGGAGGAAGGAGACGGAGGGGCCGTGGCGGGCGGAGACGAGCCTTGGCGCGAGCGTGAGCAGGTGCTTGGCGGTGCAGCTGCTGAGGATCTTGTCGAAGGCCGGGAGCACGAGCTCGCCGGAGGCGGCGGTCATCTGGACGAGGATGCCGCGGAGCGTGTCGCCCTGCCTGTACGGCCTCCTGCCCAGCGCGCTGTGCCGGTGGCGCTGTGCCGGGGGCGCGCCGACCTGCTCGTCGCCGTGCGCCACCGCGACGCGCTCGCCGACGCGCACGCCGCGCTCGCCGGCTCCCTCTCCTCCGTCTCCTCCTCGCTCCACCTCCTCCTCTCCACCCAGCCGTGCCTCACGCTCCCGGCCGCCGCGGGAAAGACCGTGGACGACCCTCCGCCGCCAGCGCAACCACCCTCCTCGCCTCCGCACTCCTTCAAACCGGCGGGTGCGACCTATGTGTACGGAGGCGAGCCCACGGGCACGCCATCAGGCAGGGCCGGTCGCGCCCACGCCGTCGCCACCGAGGGCCAACTCCTGGAGCGGAGGGATTTTTTTGATTTTTTATATTTTTTTATTCAGCTGCCATGTGGGATCCACGGTTGACCAGTAAACAAACTACAAAATATATAAATTTTTATTTTTTATTAATATTTTGTTTTTAATAATTATTTTTGAGATATTTTTTTATTGTCTGACAGGTGGGCCCATGCCCACACGTGCTGCCACCTCAGCAAACAGTCCACGTGTGCTGCCACGTCAACCCTGACTGGTGGGTCCCACCTGTCAGAATCGCTATCAATTCTGGCTTAGACACAAATGTGCGCACATTGCAAAAAATCAAACGTAGAGTGGTAGTTCTGTGCGATTGAAACGTAAAGTGGTAGTTTTTCGGAATTTAGCGCGTAAAGTGGTAGTTCTATGCTATCATCTCATCTAGACACCATACAAATATAGATACATCCATATTTGGACAAAACCAAGTCAATTAATTTAGAACGGAGTGAGTACATGCTACACGATTCTTCGTCAAAGGTCGATTAGCTTAACCTAAGGAAAGTCAAAATCGTCCATGAAAAGCTACACCTTGAGGAAGAACAAAATATTTGTTTTGTAACAGTATGGGCCCTCGCTCACTCCAGGTCAGATTTCACAATTTTGATTTTAAACGCATCTCCTCTTGGTAATCCTCGAGCTATGCATCACCTTTGCTCCCAACACCACAAAAAACCTTCACAACACAAAAAGAGAGTTTTCAGAGGGAAATCTTCTGATTAGGATTTTAAAAACCCAAGAGTAACAGGTTGGAAAGAGCAGATTTAAATCTTCTCACTCAATCCATAGAAGGTATCAATTTTGGGTGGCTCAAGTGAGGGATCTAGACATTTAATGGCCTTAATGGAGGAGGAAACAGGAGAAGCCGACTCAACTAAGGTAGGAGAAGGCCATTTTATAGGACCGAAAAATGAAGCCGTAGTTGTAGTCGCGTACCGGAAGTTCTAGTCCATCGGAAATATCCGGTGTAATTACAGACAAATTTACAGACCAATCTCGGAGAGTTGCACCACTCTGGCGCAACATCTTAACCAGGGTGGAAAATCCAGACCGGAAATTTCCGGTGTCCAATTTCGGAAGTTCCGGTTTTTAACCACCAGAAGTGCCGGTTAAGGACACACCGGAACTTCCGGTCTACCCGCGCATCTGCTGGAAGCCTGGAACAACATTGACTTTGGGGGAATCTCTCACTCCACAAGAGATGGGAAGGCTACTAGGTGCAAAATGTGTTTGTGACTTTGTGTACATGCAAAATTTGATTCCTCCAAACTTCCAAAGTCCATCCCTCTTGATAGTACAGAGTTTCTATGATATAAGAAGCATAAGAAAACTCCCGGACTCTGTCCTCGATCTTTTAAACTTTGAGGGGTAGATAGCCGTCTTATGCAATATATCAATTCAAATATAGAATAATTTAGCACACAGTTAGATCACTAATTAACCCCAAAATCGGTTAGGTAGGAAAATGCCCTTTCACTTAACATGCTAAAGTGAAAGACGTCCAAGAGGTAATCTAGACTAATATTAAAAGACCCAGAGGGCGGAGATTCAGACGATCTGGACCGTACAACACGAATATCCTACGGC
The DNA here is from genome assembly GCA_947311845.1 of Poa pratensis. NCBI lineage: Eukaryota > Viridiplantae > Streptophyta > Magnoliopsida > Poales > Poaceae > Poa > Poa pratensis. The sequence goes on along the minus strand of CAMZMU010000085.1, from coordinate 34,123,890 downwards.
CCACGACGCTTCAATGTTTAACGCAAATGTTTAACGCAACGTTTAGCAGTAAACACAATTCAATTCAACAGGGAAAAACCTGACGCTATCCACGACCTCCACGCAACGGCCGCTCTCCACGACCTCCTGCACGATTCCCCGCCTCGCCCTCTGGTCTGAGCTCACGGCCGCCGTCTATCAGGTCCCCGCCGTCTATCAGGTCGCCGCCGCCTCTCAGGTCGCCAACGCAGCCACCGCCTGTCAGTTCTGTCGCCCCTCAGTTCGCCGCATCCGCCTCTCAGTTCGCCCCCTCCGCCTCTCAGTTCGCCACCTCCGCCTCCGCCTCTCAGTTCGCCTCCACCTCTCAGTTCGCCATCTCCAGAATTTCCACGTCTATGGCGTCGCCCAGGCCGTGCTGCTTCTCAGCAACAACTCAACAACGATATGGATGTGTGTTCTACAGGGGAACCTTGCTGACATGATCGGCTGCCCTGCCTCCATGCCCTATTGGGAATTTAGCCGCCCATCGCAGCACACACAAGCAGACGAGAGAAGAAAAGGCGACCAGCCCTGTACGTGCGCGAGCGCCGTCTCCGTCCGCCCCGTTCCACCCGTCCTGGACGCGCGCCGGCGCCGCCTCCGTCCCCCGCCTGCTCTGCATATGATTTCCTCCGTCGCCGCCTCCCTCGATCAAGGTTGATTTCGCTTTATTTATTTATTTGCATTCAGTATGCAGAACAACGAATTGCATTCAGTTTAGATCGGTTGTTCAAGGTTAGTTTTAAGCGCATTCAACTTACAGATAAATTAACTACATTTAGTTTATTGTTGCTCCTATGTCATGTGTACGTGAAGTCTCTAAAGTTATCTGATGGTAAACATTTGCCAAAGAAATCATGGGATATCTATTTTCTCAGATTGATTCTTCGCTAATTTCAATTTTCTTGAGGCTTCTTTCCAAAGTAAGCAAGCAAGTCAATTATTTGACTTCTGAAATTTTCTCTTCCTTTTCAGCTCACTGTTAATATAGAGTAGTTTGACCCAACAAAAGTTATCCATTAGTCATGCTTCTTCAGTGGCACATGACATTTAAAATAGTTCTCTGAATGCAGATGTCTATGAGCTATACCCCATGCAATTTGTTATGATGCTTAACATTTTTTTATGGATTTGCTTGTTAGTATGGAGTGCCCATAAATTAGGCATAGTTAGTTATTCTTATTTATGTGCCCTGATCTTCTTGAGATCTTCACATCATTTGTATTGTGAATTAGAGCATTTTGTAGTCAGTTTACTACTCTGTAGAAGTTTCTTTGTTAGTTGCATTGATGGACTGAACAAATAAATTGATGGCAAACTTTTGATCGTCATTGTGGCAGGTGTCATATATGGTTGTTAGCACATACCAAGCAGCAAGTAGTGCTGGTGCTGCAGCCATGAAAGAACTCAAACTTCAAACTCGAGAGGTGAACTTATCTCCCCTACTATGTTGCTTTTGCTGCTAATTCAGTTATGTTGCTGACATTGTACACTTTATTTAGGTCTTGGAAAGAAAAGGTCAACCATGTAACATTTTCAGCCAACAGGTTGCAACTCTAATACCTGTGCACATGGTGATTTGATTTTTTTTATCATGAGACAGCCTGAATATATTTTTGCATCTGCAATATGCTTTTAATATATTTTCACAGAAGCAGCTTTCTTGAAAATAGCTATATTGAGGAAGATATGAAAATTTTGTGTGCTCGACAATGGAAGTTCATCCTTAAATCTTCTTTGTTCATACTCAAATCTTCTTTTTTTCCTCTTCCCTCTTTTCAGCAGCTCAAGCTTTGCTCATGGTTGCCGGTTGCTGAGGTTCACATCGACAAGCACTGAGAATACCGTCATGCTGGAGAAGTTGTAAAGCCTACATTTATTGTTCTATAATTTGTATACCCCCGATGACTAATGCTCTTACATTATATGAAAAAAAAGAATTCTCTTGGAGTTTATAAAAATGCTGAGCAGATTGATCTGAAAACAATCCTTTCGGCCACTTTGCCTAGGTAGATGTTAACATAGACCACAGCTCAAATTATCCGGTAACAAATATTCTTATATAGCCATTTAGTTCGAACATTTCATGAAACGTGCATGTGCACGTGCTCGATTACTAGTAACACAAAGTACTCACATCCTATAGTGTAAACAACGAAAAAATGAGAAAAAATCCAACTTGAGTGGAACAATGGGACTACTATTAGGATACTTTGAAAACTTATATTACTAAATACTATCAGAAATTGGACACCGGTCTAAAATAAATTCTCTGTGGTTGAAGAGGACATTCTCGACATACCACAATTATCTCTAGAGAAGAATGCCTTTTTGTTGCCAACTCCATCGAAAAGGAGGTACATGAGGCTATAACTCAGTTGGATCGTAATAAAGCATCGGGACTAGGCACCTTTCCTTCTGACTGTTACCCAAAAAATCTAGGAGGTTGTAGAAGAGTACTTGATGTCCATTGGTGCTCAGTTGCAACGGGGTGAGATGCATTGTTTCAACTGAAGTATGGAGTCACTCTCTTTTATTCGAAAAAGGAAATGCAGTTCAAATACAAGAATATGGTTCTATTTGTGGCTATAATGTGGACATTAAAATTTACGAAAGTAGGCATAAATTGCACCAGTCGGATTTCACACGAGGTGACAATAAACCAAAAAAATTAATAGCTATATGCTTGTACTTCGTAATAGTGTATGCAAATAAACATTGTTTTCATAAACTAATTATGCTATTTTTGCATACAAGAAAATCATCTCTAATGCCTGCAACAACACGCTGGTCAATTATCAACTACTCCCTCCGTCCAGAATTAGTTGCCATTGAAGTGAGTGTATCTAGAGTTCTAGACGCGTTTAAGTGTGTAGATTCACTCATTTTAACGACATCTAATTCCGGACGAAGGGAGTAGTTGTAACAGATGTCGAGCAAGTTTCACAACTTCACGCCACATGTCAACAACTAGAGTAGGAGCAAACAGATCTTTACTATAGTAGACCTACCTCAAGATATTACCGGCATATCCGCTACTACCTCTGTTTCATGAAATAAGGCATGTAAATTTGGTCAAAGGTCAACTCTTGCTAAGTTTGACCAAACATATACTCTCTCCAATCCAAATTTACTATCGTGAGTTGTACGATGGTGTTGTGCTTTGAACGTTGTTTTTCCACGACACTTAATACAGACTAGAGGAAGTATAAGAAAATACAGTATTAATTTTACAATATTTGGTGAATACACTATGAAAATAATTTTTGCGGTATAGCTATTGATATTGATTTGGTACTGCAAATAAGAAATTTTTGTCTATAAATATGGTTTACATTTAGAAACATTAAGTTTGGACTTTTTTTAATCAGAGACTATTTGTTTTTTGAGGGTTGACTAAATTTATTTGAGAAACGGAGGGAGTACATGCCAACACCGCTCCGGCCCGCACACGTTCGTGCTGCGGTTTCCCTGCTCTGTAAAGTTGCGGCCCAGCTTTGGCCATGGGTTAAGTCAGTTATTCCGTCGTTCTCGCGGCCTGTGGCCTTACTTTCGTAAGCACTCTTCAGGCCTTTGTATCAAGCAAACAGCCCAGGTAAACCATGAGGAAATGTGAAATTCGGTTTTTTCCACCGAAAAGACAACTGAAACTTATTTTCCGAACAAATATGTAAGACCAAAAAATGAATCGGGAACAATTACAGGACTAAATGTTCAAGGTTCGTCTTCCTAGTCAAAGAATACAGAGAGACTTCCGGCAAAAAAAAGTCATCCTGAGAGACTGTTACAGACCATCAATAACTTCGTCCGCAGCAGATCGATCGAGATGGAAGTCACTTTAATTAGCCACATCGTTTGTTTGTTGCTCCCAGCCCCAGAAGAAAACCAGTCAGTTCTGAAGGTGGTTCGAATCAATCAGAAATCCAGCCTTGAGAACTGGTCATCATCAGGCACCCTGCTGATGATTGGTGTTGTTTGTGCTCGTCGCCGAAGCTGCAGAGTAAGCCTGTGCTCCGGCTGATTGCAGGTCTGCATCCGACATTTAAACATCACTTATCACGAGAAAAACCAACTTACAAGCAAAATTCAGTTTCAGAACAAATATCATCTTGCGAAGACAGGGCATACCGGTTGGGGTGGGAGGGAGCATTGTGGACAGTGCATGAGGGGGCAGCTGCAGCGCGAAGTTGTGAGGAAGAGAAGGCACCTGCAGGAAGGAGTCCTGGATGTGCGCCGTCGACTGGAGCGGCACATACGGCTGGGCGGCGAGCTGCTGCGCCGGCGAGATCACCGTCCTCGGAGTCGGAGACGGCATGTACCCGACGTACTGATGATGATGGTAGGGTGTCGGCCCTGTCGGAGAGGCGAGGCCATACAGCTGCGCCTGGGCGTAGTAGTTCTGCAGCACTTGAGGGTTCATCATGGCCTGCTGATACACTCATCAGTTGTTGTCTTCCACAAAAATTTAACGTGTCCTACTCACTACTCAGTATTATTACCAAATTAAGGAAATTACGACATGCTTGTGTCAGAAGAATTAGCACTGATCATGACGATATGATGGTGTAATTAAAGTGTTACACTAATTGTGCAGATCTTAGAATGTCTATGATCTGCATCATTGTGCATTCCTGAGCTGAGACGGTTTAACAGTGTGATTTTATCTAGGCTGTCGAATGACTCGCCGTGCATGTGCCTGGCTAGCTCGCAGGTAGCACGCGCTGGCTATGTGTGGATGTTGCATGTGATGAAAAGTTAAAATAGAGAAGATGGGCGTTGGGGGACATGCTTACCTGTTGGTATTGATAGTCAGGTGGGTACCAGTACCTGCACAAAAAAGATATTTGCATATGCTTGTTCAGTGAGCGAGCGATAGATATAAAAAACGCGGGAAAAAGATTGGGCCGTACTAGTTATCCATTGTACCAAGGCTGTAAAGTCCAGAATCTAGATCATTGACCTACATAACATACCTACCTCTAGGACCATTGTGCTCAACAATTTCTTTTCACTTTTTAGCACAAAACTTGACAGCGAGAAAAGGGTTAAGCTGCTTTGAGAGAGAGAGGGAGAGAGGAAGAAATGATCTAGACCAATGACATTTGACCTAAATACATCGATGAAGCATTAGTTTAGTACTAAAATCCAACTGGTAATTCATGTCCTACTAATGAAGACCCAGAACTAGGAGTGGCAAGCTGGCCGCAATAGACCCAACCCTGCAGCAAAGCAAGCAGGAGATGTTGGGAGGCGAGGCAACACCCTGCATGGCGAAAGAGACCCACGCCAGCACCACAAAAGGGTGGGGGACCGCCTCCACTCCGGTCTCCCCTTCTTTGTATCACCCATGCATCGATAGCTTTGCTCCCTCCCAGCCATGCATGTGGAATTTGCAGAGAGAAGACGACGAGAACGAAGAGGTGCTCACCCGTATTGCGAGGGGTAGATCGTCGGAGCGCCGTGGGGAGGCTGTGGCAGCAGGCCCATCTGCGGCTGCGGAGCCCTGGCGAAGTAGTGCTGTGGGCCCTGCAAGTGGGCCGGCCCCGGCGACGCCCCCCTCCCTGTGGAAATTCATTCATTCATCCATGTTAGTTGCAGTCGTATTTGCAGTGTCAGTGAGACGATGAAATGAAAACAATTCACATCTGCCATCAGTGCCATGTATTCATTCATTCATTCATTCATCCATGTTAACTGCAGTACTATGCATTTTAAAGTGTCAGAAACGAAACAATTCATTTATCAGTGCCATGTTACTGGCTGCAGGGGAGCGCGAGCGAAAGCAACACGACCAAATAAATGAAGCACGCAGAGCGTGGTTCAGTTCAGACGTACGCATACTTGTACTCCGACGATCTGTACATCTATGTGTTGGGCGGGACGCGATACGAAATTACACAACTGTTGTCTTTTCGATCTCTGCGTCAGAATATAACTGAAGAAAGGACTCGCCATGTGCGCTGCGTCTTGACACTTTGGGCTCTCGCAAATTCTCTCTGAATCGATGAGATGTTATATAGTAAATCACTGGTACTACAGGAGCATCAAACTCTGGCTCTCGTCGTGGCCCTCCTGGTGTTAAACTACTGGGCTTTCTGAGCAGACAAGATACTCCTAATTAACGAGATCAGCAGTGAGACCGGTACTAAACCGGTCAAAGGGTATATACGGCACGCTGGAAAGGGTCATGGATGCCTGATCCTCCTCCTCCGCTCCGGCCGACAGTTATCTTGTCCTTTACACCTCATCCCGGCCGACCATCCAGTCAAAGCTACCGGTTGCCCTAACAGCCTCACTCATTGGTGCACACAAAGAAGCTACGACCAGCAGCTGAGCTCCATGTGCATGATTAGAGAATCGGATTAAGCAGAAATGTTGTGTTGTTATCTTACTAACTGTCAGAATATATATGGTTTAGGGTTTGTGTGGGATTTTTATTGATTAAGCCCTAGGCTACCGACCGACCGATGGAGCCCATAACTGCCGTTTCAGAATTCTAATTGCCAGTTGGATTCTAGTACTAGTACAATAATATATGATCGGAGTAATAAAGAATCAGTCGAACAATAAGGGCTAGATTAGCTGTCTGACAACAAAAAATGTGTGTCTACATATATAGAGGATTTGTATCTGTAGACCAGCCCAGCGTGGTGGTGGTGGGGCACACGTACTACCGGCAGCACAGCACGCACCGAGGCTGCCACTGGCAGCGGGCTGAACTGACAGGCCAGCCTGGGCAAGCCGAGCCTCGCGCCTCGCCACACTAGCCGCTCCCGTGCGCTGGCAGATCAATGGCCGGCGTGGGTGGTGCGGCCGCGCTAGATCGCGTCAATGGCTTCCATTTGGCGCGCACAGGAAGATAGTGGAAAGATGCTTTGGATTGGAGGGAAATGGCCATGTACAGAATGCGCGCGCGGGGCAACGTCGTGTTCGTGGGAGCCCAAAATTTGGGGGCGTGGCGGGTAATAAGGAAGAGACAAATTTTGTTCTTGTTTATGATTTTTTCCTTGATTTCCTTGTGATGCTCGATGGTTGGATTCACTCACCTCGAGGCGGCTGCTGGGCGGGCCGCGGCGGCCCCAACGAGGCAATGTTGCAGTTGGCGCGCCGCCCAGTGATCATCGGGTTCGGCTCCTGCACCGCCCGCCGCGCCGCGTCCGCCTCCCGGAACGTCACCTGCGGACAAGAGGAAGAAGGATCAACCGCATGCTCGTGCTGCATGTATGCGGATGCCGAACCCGGGTTAGAAGAGCAGCGGCTTACGAATCCGTAGCCCTTGGAGCGGCCGGTGAGGCGGTCGGTGATCACCACCGCCTCCAGGATGTCGCCGTACTGCTCAAAGTGCTGCCGCAGCCCCTCCGACGGCGTCTCCCACGCCAGCCCGCCCACGAACACCTTCGTCTGCGTCGTGTCGCCGAACCGCGAACGGTACGGGGACCCCGCGGGCGCCGTCGACGACGACGCCGCCGCCATCACGCCCCGGCAGCCTTGGAGAGCTGCACACTAGCGGCTTGCTGCTCTTGCACAGAAGCGAGCCGTTGGTGATCTTGCAAGCGCGCGCGCGCGCTCGGTTCGGTTGGTTAATTCGTGCGCTAGCTAGCTCTTCTTGCTGCGTGTCTGCTGCCTTTCAGCAATGGCGAAGCACACTACCTACCATATATTGCCTGGGCTGCTGTGATGTGCTGGCTGAATGATCACAAGAGGAGGAATCTCGTCCGAGAGTGCTGTTGCAATTTGAGGTGGCCGGTGGAGGTGGGAAGAAGGGGGAGGAGAGACAGGCAGGCGCAAGGCGTTGTGCGCTGTAAGAGACGGTTAGGGTGGGGTGACAGCTATCTGCAGCCTTTTATACTGTTTCCTTTTTCTCCCCCCTTCTCTTTCCCTAATGGGTGGCTTCTCTATATTTTTGTTCTCCCGGCTCAAAGTCTCAATTTTATTTCAAAGAGGAAACTCTCATATCTCATTATCTTGAAAAGAAAACGTCACACATCCATTGCTAAGAAAAAGCCTTGATTCCTTTTCTAATTTACAGCCACAATGCTTTGAATTTGGAAGTAACCCTCACATTCACATGTTTTCATCAATTCTTCTCGTCTTGTAGCGGTGGCAAAAATGCCGAAAAAGGGTGGAGCGTTGCGCTTCTTCTTCCCCGTGGCTTGCTTTCCTCGACCCCCTCATAGTAGCACCCTCTACAAAATCACCATTTCCCCGCGGAGCTATGCTTGGAACCCACTACAAAACGACGAAGGATGCGCGAAACACGCGCCACGGACGGAGAGGGTGAGGGGATGTGGACATGTGGTACAGTCTAGAATGAGGAGTTCTCTACACCCCTCATTGCAAATGAGTGCAGGGAGCGCTGCAATGCATCTTTTGTGTCGTCAATTCCAATGATCGGTGTACTTACAATTTGCATAAGTGAGCCTTGTCCTGCCAAGTAGGGCTTATCCTTGTTTAATAATCATTTCTCTTACAATAAACTTATTTTACATTATGACATATATAAATAAATTCGGTAAATAGAAAAAAACAGATATATAACCAGCATCAAAAGCCCTTCGTGCCTCCATGAGATCTCCAATATGAGCATTGGTGTCAAGGGTATCAATGGATTTGGGTAGAGGTGACTGACATCTTGATCAAACATTTAGCATATTGTGAATTGAATGTTTTGAACAACACATTCTCTTGTTTCATAATGTGTCCATTTCCATGATTTTTTTTTGAAGAATTAGTCACAATATAACATCTAGAGTCGAACACAGAACTTCCCGGTACACGTCACAGTAGCCTCTATAATATTCAGGAACATTTTCCCCATGTCTATTGTTTCCATCAAATCAGAATTTAGCACATTACACGTTGAAGGTTTACAACACCTCCTCCAATTTTCTAGCGCGTCCATTTTCGTGGAATTTTCAAAATAGAACATTTTTAGGTCGAGGATCACATGTTTATGTATATTGTAACAAAAGTATCCAAGCTATTCTTTGTGGGGATCCCGGTGAAATTTCTCAATATATGTGTAGAAATAATCCTGGGAATTGCATGCAATCTTTCAATTCTTTTTGGAAACTTCTTTGAACGGCGCGAGAGCACTCAGCACAGTGGCGGAGCTTGACCAACATATTAGGAGGGGCCAAAATAGATAACATAAGAGCTGAGGGGGCCAGATTTAAGTATTTTGTGTTTTATATGGTCAAAAGTGGTAAATATATAGTACTAATATGCAAATTTTAATTAAGTTGGGGGGGGGGGGGGCATGGCCCATGTTGGCCCCCATGAAGCTCCGCCTGTGACTCAGCACATCCATTTCACTATTTATGCATCTGTGTTAGCTAACCTACATAGATAAAACGGCCGCTTAGTTAGCTTACGTAGACAAAATGCCGCTTAATTGTCCAATGTTGTGAATCTTTCCTACATATACAGTACAAATGATTCTAAACGCTAGCCTTTTGCTTCGTCGGCAAGCTAGGCAGAGCATGCAACATGGTGAAGATGCCATGGAGAATACCGGCAGATCGATTGCGCCTAGCGGTATATCAGAAACGCCAAAGTATCACGTCAATTTCAGTGGACTAACGCATGCAGCCGACTCACGTACACGATCGATCCAGCGGACACTCTTGCAGTGTAAGTTACCATCGGGATTAGCCGGCCAGAGCCAGCCATCAAACAATGAATCCCATTACACACAAATGCTTTGGTGAGAAGTTTCCGAATTTCGATTCTTGCGTACGTATATACTCCCTCTGTTTTTTAATATAAGATGCTTTAGGGATTGCACATGTTATCTATAAACATACTAAATTAAGTGCACACACGTACTAAAACATGTCTACATATACATTTGTACACATGTGAATGTGGACAAATGCTAAAACATCTTATATTAAAAAACGGAGGGAGTACGCGCCAACTCCGCTGTATATGTTTTTCAACTCGACGTGCATGGACGGATTAGTGTCGCTGCCATCGAGGTAGCTTGATGACATGTATCCCATTCAGGAGGCATTCATATATTACAAATTTCATCGTACATTTCCAAGGTAGAACAATTGCCTTGAAATGTCTAGACTTCATCTCATCCCTGTCAGTGACACGTGAGTTGATTCATACGAGATTTTAGTCACGATGATGTGGCTTTTGTACGCGCGTAGGTGTATTATCATTATTTATTGTTATCTCTCGTTGGGTGACGACGTAACGTGCTACTCTTCCTTTTGTGAGTTCTAGGCTCCTTTGTATTGCAGTTGCTCGATCGCCACAGTATCGCTGGCCGACGGATCGAAATCATTCAGGGACATGATTCGGTCGGCCGTGGCTGCTGCCTTGTTGAAACGGTGCAATTTTCGTCAACTGGGTGCAAAAACATGGCTAGGCATTAGCGAAGTCGGCAACTGGTTCATTGACCATTAGAGCGGATTTTCATATCTCTGCAATCCGAGTGGACTATTTTGTGACACAACCCGGAATTTCGAAAACGTACGTCAAACTTGAGACTAAACTAGCTTCGAACCAAACTTAACTAAAACTTGAGAATATATAAACTTGCTTTCTAATTTTCTTTTTTTTTTAAACATGGCAAATGGCCGCATTATTTGACAAAAAATCGCATGGGCGAGTTTCAACTCAATACATATGTGCGGGATTTTTAAGATCCTATAATTTTTGTCTAAGATCTAAAAAATATGTGCACGGAGAGAGAGATCTACTTTTTGGGCACTGGTCCCTAAATAGGATTGGACTAGTGGGTCAGATGTTGAGACCAACTGCCCCTGGGATCAAATGCATAATCATTTCAGTGATCATGCCATCATGGTAATATATATGGTTAGCCTTTGGATCTCCTTGGTAATACCCTAGTGATTTTTTTAAATATGTCTTTTTATATGTCGCCCTGAAATGGAGCAAAATCTCTATTGATACGGATACCAGTTGGTAGATTGACATCACTACCAAGGTTTTGAGGAATAGGCCAAACATATCTGAGGATTGTGATGCATAAGCTTTTGAACGGGTGTGAACTTTTTATTTTAACATAAATTTCCATATGTTTGAACACTAAAAAGAGCAAAAAAAGTTTGAAGCTTTTTATTCTGGCATCAAGTTGTTTAGGTTTGTCTTAGGAACTAGAGCACAACATTTTCACCCCAAGAAAGTTTAACAACCAAATTCAGGTTGGACCGGTAAGGTTCCTCCACGCATAGGGCATCATAATATCAAACCATGAACTAGGAACGACATAAAGAATTAGTGGCTCCCAATTGTGAAACCCCGGTTCCTTTTTTAGGGTAAAAAAAGAGCCCAGTTCTTGGCTGATACAAAAGCTTTCCTCTGCCCTCACTCTCTATTTTGAAATAAAAAGTAAAAAGCTGGATGAGCTGGGTCAATCATTCGGAATAGTTCAAAATGTATCTTGCACTTTCATTTCCTATTAGTATTTTCTGGGGAATGTTTGGTTTCAAGATTAAGAAAACATCGTAAGTATTTTTATTAAGCTATTATCCAGTTAAGTTGGTCTGTAAGGGATAAAATGGAATTGACTTTTTTTTAGGAAAATAAGATGCAATTGACTGAGGGCCATTTTCAGCCCATTCATGGCCCGAAAGAATCAATATTGTTGGGTGGTATATTTAACAACCTTTTGGGTCAAGAGCGGGCTGAAATCCAGTTAGTTCTGTTCACAGGAGGCTAGATCAAGATAGATAAAGCCCATCCATCTTTTCCAAAACGAGTACCCTATATGCATCGTAACCATTCCCGTGGACGAAGAGAAATCGATACCGTTCGATGTTCGCATATCCAATCAGATTCGCCGTCGCCGTCGCCGTCGCCTGCTCGACGCCCATGTTTGGCACCGCCGCCGCCTCCCGCGTTCTGTCCGAGGCCTTCCGCCGTGCAGGTACTCCTTTGGTGCTCGCGGCGCTCTCTCTGCGATCGGATCTGCGTCCTCTGTGTAAGCCACTGGAACAACACTTTCGCTTGTTTATAGTCCAACTTTGGTGTGGTCCTCGTGTCTTTGGTGCCGCTATTGGCTCGTCGACGCTGTTGACATCCATGGGTTCAGGGGTATAGCCGATGCTGGTCACGGGGTACGTGATTGACATCGAGGTTTCGTTGGAAGCTAGCTATTCGCACAGGTCTGTGTGCTTGGCAATGCTAGATTGCATAATCTCTGTGCTGTTTTAAGTCGCTCTCCTCGTCTCTTTGTTCTGTCGTACTTTGCCTGTTGTTATCATTTTACTATTTTTTCGAGGACCCGCAGAAAGAGCTGCTCGTTTCTGTTTAAGCTTACAAGATAACAACAACGTCAAAGAAGGGTTACAACGCCTTTCGGCAAATCACTAATCAAAAGATTAACCACCACTCACACAACGCCAACAACAAAAACTCGCCATGCCCAACATGAGCATCAAGACCACGTCTCGACCTACACCTACACCAACCAACTCTGAAGAAACCACAACATCTAGACTAATCGTGCCGACGAACACTCCACACTTGAATGCCAGAGAGAGTCGGCAGGCGAGAGGCAGTGCTTGGCTAGTCTTGAGGAGGGGCCAACTTAGAGATGCCGGGAAGGCGTACATAGCGCCCTAGAGAACCATGGCCTGAGCAATAGCAGTCACCGCCGCGGCACCAAAGAACACCGTGCAGCACTGCACTTGTCTCCAATGCTATGCTTTCAACATAGTAGCGACGCCAAGACGCCACCATCGCCTATCCGGGAGGCCGGATCTTGGTTTTCACCCGGAGACAACACCTCGAGAATGGGGTTGGGGGGGGCGGGGTGTGTCGTCGTTTCACAGCGACGCCTCCATGGAGGAACACGACGCCCGAAGGCGCCGTCGTCGACGGCACAACGCAAGTTGTGCAGGACTTTCGTCCGAGACTCCGCATGCCAAAACCACCACACCCGTAGCTCCACAAAGCCCAAAAAATGGCCGTTGGAGGACTCGCCGGGGGGCACGGCTGGTCGCCACCCAGCCACAACCCTGCCGCAGCGGCAACCCTTGTCGTCGTCATCGTCAAGCGGTCTCCACCACCGCAGCTAGGCCGCCGTAGCACAAGAGATGGGTGCGGCCCGCGCAGCCCAGATCGGGCCCGCGACGCCGTCCGCCTCCGCGCCGGCACGCCGGCCGCTCCACCATGCGAGGCGGCCCCGCGCCGAGAAAGGCCGCTGTCTTCCGTCGCTGGAGCTTGCGCCGCCGCCACCATGTCGCGCCCGAGGGAGGCTGTCGCGTTCACCGCCGTTCTCCCCACACCACCGCTTTTTGGAGGCGCAGGGTGGCAGCAGCGACGGGGAGGGGCTCGAAGGAGGGGGAGGTAGTGGCGGCGGGCGGAGGCTTCCCTCGTGTCGCCCGTGAGGGACGACGCGAGGGACGGGAGGGTTCCGTGCTCCAGAGAGAGAGTAATGTTTCTGTGAAAACATTCATTTTACTATGAACACATGTACTTTGCCTAGACGGACTATGACCTCCCCGCGCGACGTGCAGCTGGTTTTTTGATCGGCGAGGCGAGCATTCACGCTAGATTATCGTTCTACTTTTATTAACACAAATTAGCACAGTGGCCCTCGCAAATGCGAGGGCATCATCTGCAGTTGGCTGAAAGTGTTAAAGAAACAAAAATTGGCTTGTTGATATCACATTATTTCCTCTATGTGACACCAAATAATTTTTTGTACAACTATCACAAATGTATAGGTAAGGAAATATCACGTATGCGAATAACATCTTTGGCAATCTGAAATTTGTGGGAAAATGATTATCATGCCATACGTTGAAACACCAATTTTAGTGTTATTGAATTTGTAAATTTAACTATAGTTTGTACATGAAGTTTGACAATACGTACGGTTAGATATCTTTGATAATAATAATCATTAGATTAAGATAAAACAGTGTGTACTCCTTAATAGGTATGTCAAATTAAACAATGTGAGTCATCTTGTTCTGATTTTTTCCCTCTCATTTACACACTTCATGTGACAATGTGCAACCTTATAGAAACATAAACATGGCGAAGAATTGGTCACTATTTTTGTATAAATATAATGTTAAAGATACATCATTTTATTCTAGGCATATTTCGTTAACATGTTTATACATATATATTAAAATTTACATAAGTACAATTCTAAGTCTTCCATACTATTAACTTATCCTGATCTTCGTTCGATGGTTCTACACACCCGGTCACATGTAGTTTATGTGTTATGCAAAATGACTACCCGACTTTGACATCATAGTTCAAGACTCTTAATTAGTCATCAATTTTACTGTGCCAATGGAATGACATGTGCCCTTATGTTGATTTTATTACATGGGAGAAAGACACATACAATAGTCCAAATATGTAAACCGTACAGACCAAGCAATATCCGCCAAACATTCATAAGAATTAAGTGATAAAACACTCTATCCTCTTAGTAGGTAGGTCTCATTAAATGGTGTGAACTATCCTGGTCCAATGTTTCTTCCTCTCATTTACATACTCCATGTCACAATGTGCAACGTTTTAGAAACATGATGTGCTAAACTATGTCCAATATATTTGTATGAATATACTGCTAAACATAAATTATTTTCTTCTAGGTTTATTGTTAACATGTGTATACATTCATAAGAAAAGTTACAGAAGTAAGACTCTAAGTTTTCCAGACTCTTATTTTATCCAGATCGATATATTTTGTGTTATGCAAATGACTACAGGGATTGGATAGTTATTCAACTTGTGCGATAGGAATGACATGTACTTTTATGTTGATTTTGTTACATGATATAAAGACACATACAATAGTCCAAATATATCTACTATACAACCAAGCAATATCCGTCAAACAATTAATTACAATCAAGTGTATGCTTTTCAGGTACTTGGATTAAAAGTAGTATTGACACACCGTTTGGATACAACATGCAACATATCAAGCGTAAATTTGTGTTGACTTAGCCCTGTTTGCGTCATTAAGACAAAATATTTTATAGTGTATGGGATGTTCTCGTCGATAGTGTGTCGACTAATGTTATATCTTCATCAATTTTGAAGGTTTGGTGCTTTGTGACTCATTAAATTGGAATATTCCTTCAGTGTAAAGAAATTCTCATCCTTGCAAGAATATGTGTTGACTCATCTCTGTGTGTATAAATTAAGCTGGCAAGTTTCTTCTAGGAACACAACATAAGAATATTCCTTTACTTGAATAAAATATGGAGTTGTGTTGTATAAAATATGGAGTTGTGTTGTATAAGTGAGCATGAATTTCTTATCATTCAATGAGCATCTTGTATTTCATAAAAATTGAGGGTTATATAATCCTTACGTAAGGGCCACCCTATCCAACTTTCAGGCATTAGGATACGCTTAAGATGCGGATGATTATCATAAGAGATTCCCACCATATCAAAAGATTCGCGTTCCTGAAAATCGACACTTCTCCAAATAAGACAGACAGAATTCTAGGATTATCCATTAATATTAAAAGTTTAGGACTCTAAACTTTCACATGTGTTTCGTGAGAGTGTTGATCTAATGCGAGTCAAATATAATTTTCATTTATGCGTACTCAATTATAGAAACAATGTACGTAATGCGATTAATTTCAAAATTCTACGGCTGCAGACTTATGCTATAATTTTCATTTATGCGTACTCAATTATAGAAACAATGTACTCAATTATAGAAACAATGTACGTAATGCCATTTAGTTTCCACTCTATAGTTCTATCTACAAAAAAAAACATACCAAAATGATAACAAAATGCAACATCAATGGTTTACAACCTATTCAACAACAAAAAATATGGAATTTTTTTTTCAAAACGATCAAAGAAAAAAAATACTAACTACTTACAACAAATTACAAACATTGTTTGAAAATTTAAATTTAACAAATATTTAAATAAAACCTAAATACATTCCCTCTGACTAAATGGATTTGAATTTAAAAGAAAAAAAATACTTACGCACTGTATTTCCTTTAATTGCATACCTTCAGTCACTATTTAAGACAAATTACAAATATATTATACTATATAAAAATGGGTCATGTTTACAGATAAATATAACTAAACTCTCTCTAAAAATTTTTTTTTTTAATAAATGATCAAATTGGCGAATATTCTTGATACAATCATAATGTATTTCATCTGATTATGAATTTACATAAAATATTTATAACAAAATGGAAAACATATTTCACTATTTCAATTTAGTTAACATATTGGATGTAATATTTCACTATTTCAATTTAGTTAACATATTGGATGTAATATGAATAAACTCTTCCTAATTGTGTACTTCAATTTAAAAATGTTTAAATAAATGGATATTTAAAGTAAATGCAAATTCACTCCCTCTAATTACGAACTTAATCCAACAAAAGACAATACAAAGTATTCCCTCAGACTACGAAATTCAATTACAAATGTACGACAAAAAAATTGTTCATAACCATAATATAGTTCCTCTAATTATGGTGCTACATAAGAAAATCGTAGTAAAATAAAACCTAATCATTCCAATTAAGCTAACATATTGAGTGTTCACATAACTTAAACCTCTCCAAGTATGAACTTAAATTTTAAAAAGGTACGTGGACAAATAAATGTTTGAAAAAAATATAAATTCATTTCCTCTAAACATAGATTGAATTTTAATTGAACTTAACAAACGCTAACAAAATGTACTACCTCCCATTGTTAAGTCAAATTAAATATTTACAATAAAACTTAAAAAATTAAAAAAGAAATGGTAACTAACTATAACATACAATCAAAATTCAAATACGCACAATTTAAAACTTCAAGCCATTTTTGAATACATACATTCCCAACATAAAATTTATCACAAGAACACAGCGTATGCCTCGGGGAAAAAAAAATATCATAACTAACACACAAAATCCGAAATTTCAAAATACAAACATTTTCTATCATTAAACTTTATTTGCATTCCAATAATTTTTAATCCTGCACAATTACCAAATGTAAACATTTCCAAATACAAATTTTACCAGACATACATGTCAAACAAATTTAAATATTTCAAACAATTAAATACTTTCCGAAACTACCTATTTTACAAACATAAAAAAAATCTTCTTATCGCCACGAGTGCGGCATGACGCCGCACCACAATTTGAATCAAACCTTAACAACTTTCCAATTTGATTCTTTCAAACATGATCATTTTGTAAACACTAAAACAATTTAAATTTGAATAACTTCCCCTTAACATATCAACATGAACAAGAAAAATAAACGTTGCCTATTTGTGGCATATGATCAAACTCCAGATTTGATTATTTCAAACTAAAATGACTTTCAAATTTAAGTATTTGACAAACGTTAAAAAAATGCAAACACGAATACCTTTCCAATTTTAATTTTTTTAAAAATTCGAATAACTTATAAGTGTAAACTTAATTTTACAAATTACAACAGAACAAATATAAAAACAACTTAAATAATGCTTGACTACATGCATATTTAAAGAAATCACATATTCATCTCCTCTACAGATGGATTGAATTTAATAAACATTAATACAATATATTTTTTTCTTCTTTTGGTTTGCAACAAAACAACATCAGAATAATAATCACCATGAAGCCAAATAATTTTAGCACATTTTAGCTTACAAAACAACTGTAATTTCCCTTTTGAATTCCAGTTTGTTGTAGTAAAGTTGTAAAAAACATTGAAATTAAATCTTTCTATTTGTTTTTTTTCTTTTTTGTTTCTTACTTTTCTTTTGCTTCGCATTACAATAAAATTGCAATAATGATAAAAAAACACATTTAAGTTTGCAAAACAATTATAAATTCCCTTTTCCAATTTCAATTTGCTTTAATAGATTTGCAAAAAACATTTAAATTTATTTATGTTAAAACAGTAAAACTATTGTTTTGTTTTCGCAATAACTCAATAAGTTCTAACATTTATGCAATGATAAATGCATTAAACAAACAATTTCATCATTTCTATTCACAAAATATATTACGTAACCAAAACAAAAAAACAAATTATATTTACAGAAATATCCACTCAGGGCGCGACGTGACGGCGCGCCTAAATTCAACTAGTTTCTTTAACTCCACTGAACTACAAATCCAGAAACAAAATGCCTTTACATTATGCAGTGTTTTGCATAACAACAACTGAAAATTAATACCAGTTTGGAATAAACAGATTTGTGAGATGCCTACGATTTGCGTATGCATTTGATCTACATATGAATTTGCATCGCATAATTAGAATATGCAAGGGACGTGATTAGCACCTAAGACGAAGCATATATATGCTTCAAAAGATTTATCTGAAATATAGTTCAACAACTAATTTCCATTATGCTCTGATTTATTATGGTGAAATCATGCCCTAGCATGCGGAGTGCCGCCGCGTCAGGACTCATATACGAGTTAAATTTATCGCTCCTTGCAAACCTGTAGTTTTTCCGTGTTCTGTTAATTTTAATCGTTTGTAAAATTACTTAGTTTCAGTTCTATGAGTGAGGATATGTTTTCTGAATCGTTGATAGAAATGAAATTGCTTATTTTCCAGTTCAATGAGCGATGCTATGATAGAATGACGATTGGACAGTCGAAAACGTAAAGGCACTATTTCTCCATCAAATTCAGCTATTGGAGACGACGACAACAGTGCTCATATACATACCATGGGGATTGGACACAAAGTGCTCACGTTTTGTCAAAAACTACCTCTACTCATGCGGCTATGCCTGTCTAGAAGAGATTTATTTCGAGAGCTATCTCTACCACGACGCTTGGGCTTTATATTTCTGAGATTTTTTGCTTTTAGATTAGAAGTCAGCGGATCTTTCCTTCCCTCTCCAACTCTTTCCTGGTATAAAATTTGTACAGCGATGACGCTAAATCTCTTTTGGTTGAAAGCAAAGAGATAAGATGTTATTCTAGAGAGACCATGTTAACAGCATTTACAGTCACAGATCTGTGGAAGAGAAACATGTATTCATAGAACGAGAAGTAAGCTGTTATTGTAATAATACAAGCCACCCAAGATCTGTCATAATCCACATTTCCAATAGATTAGTTTTCCTATATTATGTTCCCTTCGTATTTGAACAGTTAGAATTACTATTTCTTTTAATATGTCTGATGCCTTAAACTTGCGAGAACAAGATGGTACATTAACAAAACAATTTACTGTTGTATTGCACGTAGAGCTAATTTGGTGCATCAAGAATCAAGATCAATGTGCAACCTGCCTTGCGTACAATTTTGTTCCACTTTCTTCTATCAAAAGACATATAAGCCGAGAGTGGATTTTTGTAGCCCGGGCTACATGGAGGCCGGATTTTTCAAAATTCGAAAATGGAATATTAAAGTTTCAGAAAATTCTGAAAACAATCGAAGATGTAGATGACGATGTATTCTAACAGTGTGCAAAAATCCAATTTGAAAAACTCTATATTTTGGGCTGTGCAAAATTGACAAAATCGCGTGGATCTGAAAAAATAAACAGTGCAAATTTTGAAACCTCTAACATTTGTCAGATTTTTTCATTTTTGTGTAGCCAAAAACACAAGGTATTTCACCTCTTGCGATTTTTCCCGTTGGTAGAATGCATCATTGGTGGCTTCTAGAATTGTTTTCAAAAAAATTGGAACTTCAAAAATGTCAATTTGAAATTTGAAAAATATCACGAGCCATGTAGCCCGGGCTCCAATATAGGTTTCCGATATAAGCTGTTCTATAAGCTTGAGATCTAGTTTTTCTCATGTTTACACATAGCTATTTGCATATTTGCTTATTGCATGCGAGCGTTAGCCACTCTCCATTTTTACTTGCAACCGTGCAGATGGAGTAGTGGAGACGTTTGTTTGTCATAAAATAATTTTAAAACAATTTTGTGGTCATTTGAGAAAAAATTACCTGTCTAAGTTTTTGAGTTGTTCATTTGTCGTTCGTGTTAGAATCATGTTTACCTATTAGGAACAACGCTGATCTTTTCTTGTCACTCCCTATTGCTGGCGGGCCATAAATGTACCTCTCCATCACTCCATATCGATGTTTCTTTCTCTTCGAGCAGGGTGTCATTCTCCAAAAGCAAGAAAAAAAAACCCAAAGTTTCTAAAACATCACCGTTGCCAAATAAAAACGTCACACGCATGGTTACGACGGTAGACCCAAAATGGATGGTCACAACCACCTTCAAAATGGACGAAGAACAGGGACCCTGCGTACATGCCTCGGCTAATTAAGCTCCCTACTTCCATCCACCTCAAACAGAGCTCTCCCAGTAGTGATCGAATGTGACTGTGATGCAAACCTTTTGGCCCGCATTTTTTTTCAAGAGTACCCAAAATTGGTCCGCAATTTTTTTCAAGGTACGCCAAAATTGGCCCGCAATTAACGGGCAAATAGCTGCTGTGCGACGTCGTTGAGGGGAATTGTCCAGGCAGCGACGACATTGACGGAAATAGCTCCTGTGCGACGTTTATTTCTAAGCGTGCAAATAGCCCAGGCAGGACTAACGGCTAAAACGGCTGTGTGCCACTTAACGAAGGGTGAGATTAGGTTAGAACATGGTGGTTATGTGCTCCGACAGGTGGGTCCAGTTAGTTGTCATGACATTGACCCGACTTGACCGTGCTCCACTCCCACTCGACTCGCCCGTCACTAGTAGGAAAAGGCTTATAGCCACCAGCGTACCGCTGGCGGACAACAGTTTCGTACGCCAGCGCTACGACCGCGGCGGGCGGGTTTTCGTGTCCGCCACTGGTTCTGGACGTATCGCTGGCGGACACTAGGAACGCCCGCCAGCGGTAGGAGTAGAAATCTGGGAGGAGGCGGCGCAAACTACCGCTGGCGGGCACAACACATGCCCGCCAGCGGTACTTAACGTACCGCTGGCGGACGCAAGACAGTGCCCGCCAGCGGTAGTGGCAGCGGATGAGCTCATCCGGGAAAAAAATGGAGACAGTACCGTTGGCGGGCAGAGTGCACCGTAGGCCAGCGATCGGTTATGTACCGCTGGCGGACACACTAGAGCGTCCGCCAGCGCTAAGTTAGCCTGTAATACAAATAAGTAGGAAAACTATATTTATGAAAACAATCTATAAATTTACTTAGGAACCATTGCTTCCTATATCAAGACAGATCTATGTGTCGAATACGAGCACTTTATCACAAACTATGCGTTGAGAATTGACATAATTTGGTCATTTTGATCGAACTGAAACTTGTAGATGTTTCTACATGATAGTGCTTTTTGTGAAAAATGGTTGTGAAACTTTCGTCGAAAATAAAGTTTGTCAGTTCACATAGCAACTAGTACACATAAAAGACTCTATGCATAAAGCAACATAGATCAAATTAATATGCAAAAAGTATCACGGTTACATCTTTATTTAATCTCCGGTTACAGCTGGATCGATCGTCCTCATGCCATTTTTATTTAACTAACTTCTGCCTCGTACTAGGCCGCGGGGTGCATCACGGGGAGCGCTGATCACCCAAAGAGTAGGAACCATCACAGGGTCAATACTCGCATGATAAGAATTCCTTTGCATTGCCTGCCATGTATTAGTATACCTCGTATCCAACAGATGCATGTAGCGACGGACGTGCACACCCTCCTCCCTTACACGGCAACGTACCACCTCCTCGGGGGCCGGCTCCCTCTGGAAGCTCCCTGGCCCACGCGACCTCCACCAAACAAGATCCGGGTCGGCGACTTCGCCCGGATTTCTCACCAATCTACGCGTTCCGGAAGATAACTCCCAGTGCCAGCCCGGCGTAGCCCAATCCCGCACAGGGCCGTTATTGTCCAACGGGTGTCCGGCCGCGGCCATCGCCGACGTATATGCCCGAGATCTAAAAACAATAGTGGGGAATTTGATCAAACACCTAAGGTACATGCAACCTACAGAGGGGAGGAGGGGATCAGGGAGAAAGGGTAGCGTACACTGGCATGGGGACGGACTAGGGTGGTCCACGGAGGCGTGGAGGGGCGCCGGCGGAGGCCACGGGCGCGGAGAGGTCGTCGAGAGGCGCGGACAAGGGCGGCGGCGGTGTCGGGGGAATACTTTCTGGATTAACCCGCGGCCCAGTGCGACTTAACTTACTCGCACGGACAAAGGCCCACTTGGGAGCAAGCCCAATATTGAACCGCCATAAGGGGAAAGATCTAGAAGACATATCCCGGAGGACGTGAAGACCAAGTAGTCTCCGAGTAGGCCTCTGTGGACGTATTCCTTATGGGGAAGTTTCCTTTTGTAACCTAGCGAGCCTCTGTGTATATAAAGAGGACTCGCAGGACTTAGAGCGGGTCAAGCTATCAAGCCCTAAACCCTAGCTCATACGGCGAGTACCAGATCGGATCGCCTCCATTGTAACACCTCGATTATCATATCAATACCAATCTAGGGTAGGCAGGAAGTAGGTCTTTTACCTCACATTGAGGGGGCCGAACCTGGGTAAATCTGTGTTGATCTTTGTTCCTGCGATCCCAAGCTCGGAGATGCTTGACTCGCGTAATCCCACACCTACGAAGTCATCTATGACACCTGACGTGACAAACCCACGACAGTTGGCGCCCACCGTGGGGCCTGCGGTCAAGAGCGTCACGTTCCGCGCAGGATCCATGAAGGGAGCTGAAGATCTTGTTGTTGGCCGTATCATCACGGTCAATGGCACACCCCTCATCGACGATTCAAGCTGGGGGCCGGAAGCAGATTACTTGGAGACCGGCCACGTCATCCCCTTTGGATCCATCAACGTCTTCGTCGGCTTCATTGGCGGCGAGTCAGAGGATCCATCGCAACATGGCGACTCAGAAGAAGGAGTCGCGGTAACAGTGGACCAAGAAGAAGAATCTATCAACTACGAGTCGCTGCCTCTTGAAGACGAAGAAGGCCAATCCATTGAGTATGTCCTTGAGGAAAGGCTATGCGGAGGCCCTGTGGATAGTGGCTCGCCCTCTGTAGAAGATCGGCACGTTGAAGGGGTCTACAGGACCACAGAAGCGGACGAAGGGCTGGGCATGCCACCAGGCAGCTTAGCCCCCACACCGCCGGAAGCAACAGAACAAGCCGCGCTAGACGCATCAGGAGTCGCGGCATCCGCGCGATGACGCCAGGAGTCGCGGCCTCAGGAGTCGCAAACAGAGAGACTCCACCTGGAGTCGCGCCTGCGGAATCAGGGTCAAGGGTAGCCCCCAACGCAGCGGTCACGCCGCCACAGGGAAGCGTGTTGCTTACGCCAATATCTGCGGTTAACGCGGCTGCTAGGGTGACAGAATTGGAGGCTACCAGGATCGGGCTATATGATGAAGTCCAGAGAATCGCGGATGAGAGAGCCAGGCTGGCGCGTGAGGAACAGCGCCTCCAACAGGAGCAACTGCGACTCATCGAGGAAACCAATACTCTGCAAGGAATACAGGCCACCTTGCCACACAGACGCCACGCGAGTCGCCTGCAGCCAGGAACAGTAAACCCTATGGAGCTGTTCCAATCGCCTACCGCTGAACCAACAATTGCGATCCCATCAGTCGCCACCAACACAGCGCACCCGGTCGCATGGTCAGGGGTCGCACAACCTTCAGTCGCGGTACCCACACACATGGCACCATCTGCCATGGTTATGCGGTCCGTGGCCCCGTTAGCTGCGCCCGCGGTTCAAGCAATCGCTGTACCATCAATCGTACCAGCGGTTCCATCTTTCGCAGCACCAAGAGCAGCAGAGATACCTGGATCAAGGGCCATAGTACAGGCTAACAACAGGGCCATGATGCCCCCGCCATTGACGCAGCCAACCTTTGTTCAGCAGTCGCCACAGCAGCCTCAAAGGTTCCACACGCCGCAAGGGCATTATGTTAGCCCAGTGGAGAATCTCTTTGCGGCCACAAACATCTTGGCCAGGTTAGCGCCAGCAGGAAACACGCCAATGGACAGAGAGGCACGGCGTGCCATTGAGATGCTGAGCACAGCAGTAATACAGCAGGCAAATATGTCCGAACACGCAGGACGGCTGCACTCCACCCCTTACAATAGCAGAGCAACGGCGGAGAGAAGCATCCACGCGGAGTCGCCACACGTTGCGACTTCGAGTTCGGCTAGGCGACAAAGGGAAGATCAACCTGCGGCTCAAAATCAACCTCAGCAAGTTCAACCCATAGAGGTTGTGCAGCCGCGCGCGGCGGCTAATCCAATAGGAAGGCCAGCTTCGTCCAACCTATCGTCGCGACTCAAAGGCCCAGTCTGTTTCAGCGAAAGAATCAGGTCTGAACCGTTTCCTGCAGATTTCAAAGGGCCTCGCAAGGTCGCCAACTACAACGCAAGCATGGACCCTGTTACTTGGCTCAACAATTACGAGATGGGCATGAGCATCCTAAACGCATCCGAAGAGATCTGCGCACGTTACCTAAACATGATGTTAGAAGGCGCAGCTCACATATGGCTGCAAAATTTGCCACCAAATTCAATAAACTCTTGGGATGAGATGAAGGAAGCTTTTATCAAGAATTTCCAAGGAACATGCAAGCGACTCTGCAGCATAGAGGACCTTGAGCGTTGTGTACAGAAGGAAGGCGAGTCGAGTCGCCACTGGATGAGAAGGGTCGCAGAGATCATACATTCCTCAGATAACATACCACCCAGTTCAGCAGTCCTTGTCATGGAGAAAAATTGCAAATTTGAGCCGCTAGTCCACAAACTAGGTCGCATGAAGGATAAAGTCAAGAGCCTAAGCGAGGTAATGGCGGCGGCCAACAAGTATGCTAGCTCGGATAAAACCAGGGACGCATCTGATGGGGAGGAAGAGGAAAACACTGGCAAGGGAAAGAAGGCCAGTAGCAAGCCTCAACAACAGCAAGCTAGCAATGCCAATGCGAGTTATAACAAGCGCAAAAACGAGGAAGGAAACTCAGGGTTAGTCGCAAATACGAACACTCGTTACAAACAAAGCAGCGGCAGAGGAAGGAATTTTCACCCAGTTAATTTGGAAGAGGTTTTCAACCGCCCCTGCGACATCCATATAGGAAAAGATGGGAAACCACCCAACCACACGAAGGCACAGTGTTATCATTACAAAAAGTGGAAGGATGGACAACCACTCAACACAAACAACAATCATCAAAACAACGAGGAGGTAACCACGGCGGAGGCAACAACAGCAACAACGCCGTCCCAAATCCGCAGCCAGATCAGCCACAGTTCCCAAAACAGTTGGGTCAGTATCATACCATTGTGGTGAATACTTCAAGGAGGGAACAAAAGCTGCGACGACGCAATCAGGCTGTTAACGCCATAGTACCAGCCGTCCCACAGTGGCTAAAGTGGTCCGAGCAGCCAGTAGTTTGGAGCCGCGAGGATCACCCAGGAGAAATAAATGAAGAGGGAAAACTCGCGCTGGTGGTTGCCCCTCAAGTCGCAGGGTACAAGTTGAGCAAAGTACTGATGGATGGAGGCAGCAGCATCAATATATTATACTATGAAACCTTCAAAAGAATGAACCTCCAAGAAAAGCAGCTACACCCATCAAGAACAACGTTTCACGGTGTCGTGCCAGGCATATCAGCTCAGCCATTGGGGCGAATCAACTTGGAGGTCGCCTTTGGGACACAAAGCAACTTCAGGAGCGAGTACATTTGGTTCGAGGTTGTAGATTTCCAGAGCCCATATCATGCGCTGTTTGGCAGAGAAGCATTCGCAAAGTTTATGGCTAGGCCGTGCTATGTGTACCTAAAGCTTAAAATACCAGGCCCCAGGGGAGTCATCACCATCAATGGCGACAAAAGAATAGCTCAAGAATGCGAAGAAGGCGACAAGGCCATGGCCAGAGCAGCTTGCATCGCAGAGAGCGCGCCCATGCGCGAGTCGCAGGAGAATTTTGATGACATCGTGAAGGCTAAGAGGCACCTGCCTGACTTGCGACTTCAGATTACGGCCGCAAGGGAGGCAAGGAAGTCAAAGGCTACAAGCCATTGCCAATAAGGACACATCCCAGGCATCGCGAGTTGCCATCAGCAGCCGCAACAAAATTATTAAGAGTTTACATCATCAAGCTGGCCACTCAGGGCTAAAAATTCAATTCTGATCGCCACCTAGGCGCGATCGACCCAATTCTGGTCGCCACTCAGGCGCGACCGACCCAATGTAACATTCTGATCGCCACCTAGGCGCGATCGACCCAATTCTGGTCGCCACTCAGGCGCGACCGACCCAATGTAACACTTCTGATCGCCACCTAGGCGCGATCGACCCAATTCTGGTCGCCACTCAGGCGCGACCGACCCATGTAACATCTCTGGTTGCCACCTAGGCGCAACCGACCCAAGCATCACTTCTGGTCGCCACCTAGGCGCGACCGACCCTATGTATCATATAATGATTCTGAAATAAAGCATCTCAAACTACCAATTGAGCTGTGAGTCTTTTATTTTTTAATCATTGGTCCCTTGGGGGTGCGGCAGCTTTTTAGCGCGGCCTATTCCTTGGGATCGCCAAACAAGTGGCATTTATCGTGATTATACTCAACCTCTCTTGGATGCGACTTGCACTATGCGGCCAAAGTACTGGGGGTGCGGCGTCAATCGAGTTTGATTGCCTATCATGGCCGCTCTCGACCCTGAACACGCACTTTTTACCTGGGAAATACTGAGCCGCGCAAGGGCCTAAGTGAGGAAAAACCGAGACAAATCATAAGGACCAGCCTATTGGTCGAAACATGTACTGCTGAGAGTACTTAAGCAAACCATAAATTGTCTTATGACACATAAATTCTAACAATTATTACAGGCCGCTAAGGGCCAAGATCATAAAACCATTGTTTTCTTCATTTGTGCGCAGCTTTTGGCCTGGGAAGGAGGAACAGGCGGCTTACCAAGCTTGCCAGAAGGAGCAATCGCAGGCTCGCTGGAGGGCTCTTCAGTCGCGGGCTTGGGGGCTGCAGAGCTGGATACGCCTGGAGAGGGGTTCTTTTCCTGCGGAATCACCGCACTGGATGACGGAGCGGGTAACTTCTCCCATCTGCTTCCATCTGCATTATACTTGCCCATATAGGTCGCAAGATCTATCCCCTCCACCAGTTCAGTCGCGTGGCCGCGCATATCCTTCCAAGTCGCCGCATATTCTGAGGCCGTCAGTTCGGTGCCATCCACCTTCTTCGAGGGCCTACCTTTTGCAACCTTGGCAGCATCAAAAGAAGGATAGTATGTCTTGGCCAAAGCAAGAACATGAGCCGCGCCGGTGCGAGCTGAGGACTCCTTCCAGTCCAAAAAGAACTGAGGCGCCCTAAGCAGTCTTTTTAGCAACCCTTCAGAATCACCGGGGACTGGCTTGGTCGGCAGCAGGCACTTAGACAGTGATTTCATGGCATCACAAGTTCTTCGCGAAAAATCGCGGATATACTCCAGCTGTTCTTGAGTACTGCCGCGCTGCACCTTGGCATCTTCACCTACATCGAGGCATGTCTCCGTCAGCTCTACAACATACAGGCAAAGATAGTAGAGAAAACAGATGCAGATATGAGTCGCAAACATACCAGTTAACTCTTGAGTCATGATGCACACTTTGGCGTGGACAAGGTTATGGGCATCAGAAACTTTTTCAACTTTTTCTCAAGCTCGCCAATGGAAACAGCCTTGAGCCTTGCGTCCTCGTTGGCATCAGCAATGGCGTCTTTCTGAGCACTGACTTGGAGGTCCAGTGCTGGACCCTCTCTTGGAACTTCTCTTCAACAGTTTTAAGCCGCAGCTCGGTGGCTTTGGCTTGTTCAGATAACTTGAAGCTTTCATCAGATAGCTCGCCCATCCTGGTTTCCCTCTTCTTCAGCTCAGCGTCACGCTGGCCAAGGAGCTCGCGCAGCCTCTCCAGTTCAGAGGAGTATCCCCCAACTGCTTTTCCAAGGCGAGTTTGGCAGCTGTTATGGAGCTTAGTTCCTCCTACAAAGAGTACATCAGTTAGTAAGTACATATCAACAGCTAAAAGAGAAGCATCAAGTCTCCCTTTAAGTCAAAGAAGAAACTTGATCCTTGGGGGCTAGAGACAGATAAGTGGAGAGAAGTTTACCTTATAAGCCGCAGACAGGTCAGACAGTGCCTTGCGGAGCTCCATGGCTTGCTTGTCATTTGAGGCAATGATGGCCTCTGACAGTTTCTCAGCGCGGCTTGGAGGAGGAGGAAGCAACCTCAGCACGCAGAATTGGCGACCGCAGGCTGTCAGCCGCTGGCGACTCAATCACTGGCGCATCAGCATCCTTGGCCATTACATCTATGGAGGAGGGTTGACCTTCTCCACGTCTGGATCGTAAGGGGATCCGTTCTATCCTCCAGAGCCACCTCTTGGGCAACTGTGTCAAGAACAGGGACCGTGGCCAAGTCATCAGTGGTGGCCACGCCCTCTACCATGGCGGTATGAGCCGCAGGTGATAAACGCGGCTCAACCGCGGTTTCAGAAACAACTCCAGGATCAGCCGCGGATTTAGCCGCACTTCTGCAAAAAGCAAGGGCATTGTGTGAAGAAGAAGCACATAAGCCAGAATAAAAGTATTATAAGCACAAGGAAAATCACTAACTCTGGAGCCATCTTCACGAAGGCCATAAGCTCGCCACTTGACGGTGAGGACAGGCCTTGGGTCCCAGAATCTACGAGCAGAAGTTTGCGTGTCAATAGAGGAAAAAGAATAAGCATTCAAGATGACAAGACAACAGAAATTACCAGAGTGGGGACCCATGTCTTCTTCAGTTGAGGCGGTGGGTTTGTACACACGCCTGGCAGCGGAGGAGGTCGCGCCCGTAGCAGGTTGCGCGCTTCGTGGCTCAGGATTTCCAGAGCATCAAGCTCTGGCTCCTCACGAGATAGCCTCTTGGAGGCTCTACGGGGAGTTGGTCCAGCCGCGGCAGCAGAACTCGCGGCTGGCACTGGACTGTCATCCTCGTCCAGTTCAGTCTCTTCACCTTCTGAGGCCGCAGAGGCGACAGAGGGGATATCAGCAGTTTCGCTGCCCTCTAGAGTGGGCAGCAACTTCTTTCGTGCGGCACGCTTGGGAGCAGCAGTGCCGGCGACGGTCGCAGGCAGCGACCAGTAATTCTCATCAGCCTGGATCAGGAAGATATAAGTTGCAGTATTAAGAAAGGAATGCGACTCAACTACGAAGGCGAAAAGACAGAGAAGAGGAGTTACCTCAAAAGGCTCGTTGTTAACACTGAAAGGGGCAAGCCCCACCTTGTCAAAGGAGATGTCCGCAGCCTTGATGCGATCGACGTCAGCAGAGGTGCCTGTGCACTCAAGAAAGGATCGCTGTCGTGGACTCACGGGTTGGACGCGCCATTTGGTCCAGCAAGAGAGAAGATCAAGGCCAGTAAGACCATGACCTATTAAGGCGCGGACCTTGATCAGCGACTCATTGATGAAGGGCATGGCCGAGTCGCGAGGCTTTGATTTCAGTGCCTCGGTAGGCACGAAGAGGGTGTTAGACCAGGAGGGAAGGCGAGTTTCGCCCTCCGGTGAAGTGTCTTGGCAATAGAAGAAAGATTTTTGCCAAGCCCTGGGTCGATTCGCCAGGGCTAGCTTAGGAAGGCAAGAGTTTCTATGGCGTTGAAGAGAGATGGCGCCGACCTGAACATAGGCGCCACCCTTGGAGACAAGTTGGCTGTTGCAGGTGAAAGAGGCCAGCCACAGATCGATGTTGGGGGCTATGCCAAGATAGTCCTCGCACAACACATGAAAATTGCTCACCTGGAGCATTGAGTTGGACCCGATGTCGTGAAGACGGAGGCCTAGGCGTTGTAGCAGATTGCGGAAGAAGGGAGAACCTGGCGGCGTGAATCCATGCTCCACGTGCTCCACGAACATCACCAGCTCGTTGGGCTTGGGGCGCGGCTCGATTTCATCGCCTGGCGCCCGCCAGACGCCGTCCTCCTTCGGCGGCAAGAAGCCAGCTTCGGCCAGATCCGCGAGAGTTTCCTCCGTCACCCAGGATCCTTCCCAGTTGCAGGAGATCCTGCGCTTATCGTCAGATGGCTTCGCCTTGGGCGCCATTGCGAAGGGGAGATTGGATTGGGGAACTAGGCTCGGGTCGAGGAAGAAGACGGCGCGGCTAGGGATGAGGAGATTGCAAGGGCAAGTGGATAATGACCTAGGTGGCCGCAGCTTATAACTGAAGGGACCCGTAACTAACGGCACAATCTGCGCTCGCAACCAACGACACAATTTGCGCCCGCAAAACGAGTAACGGTCCACAATTAAAGGAAACAGAATATTTCCAGAAGGGAGATGAGTCGCGCAGATAAGTCACAGCTCTGAATCGCATAAGTCAGAAGATTGGTCAGAACGTTTGCAGTGCGGCTCAGAGACCATTTCAAGAGGACAGAAGATTCTCACCGTAAAGTCCTAACCAATCTTGGGGGCTAATGTCGGGGTAATACTTTCTGGATTAACCCGCGGCCCAGTGCGACTTAACTTACTCGCACGGACAAAGGCCCACTTGGGAGCAAGCCCAATATTGAACCGCCATAAGGGAAAGATCTAGAAGACATATCCCGGAGTATGTGAAGACCAAGTAGTCTCCGAGTAGGCCTCTGTGGACGTATTCCTTATGGGGAAAGTTTCCTTTTGTAACCTAGCGAGCCTCTGTGTATATAAAGAGGACTCGCAGGACCTAGAGCGGGTCAAGCTATCAAGCCCTAAACCCTAGCTCATACGGCGAGTACCAGATCGGATCGCCTCCATTGTAACACCTCGATTATCACATCAATACCAATCTAGGGTAGGCAGGAAGTAGGTCTTTTACCTCACATTGAGGGGGCCGAACCTGGGTAAATCTGTGTTGATCTTTGTTCCTGCGATCCCAAGCTCGGAGATGCTTGACTCGCGTAATCCCACACCTACGAAGTCATCTATGACACCTGACGTGACAAACCCACGACAGGCGGCGCGGTGGTGACACGGTACTGATAGCAAATCTGGGGTTTGCCCCTGGCCCTTTATATAAGGGAAAAAACCCTAGAAGTTACCGCTGGCGGACGGCAGACGCTGTCCGCCAGCGGTAACCCTCTCCTAGTCGCGCGGGCCCACCGCGCACCATCCCTATCCACCCGCCGCTGCCCCCCCACCCACCTAACCCTATCCATTCGCCCCCCACCCATCCCCATCGATCCACCCCCTGCCCCCCACCAACCGCGCCGCCCCCTCCCTGCCCCCGCAGCAGCGACCGCTCCGGACCACCGACGCCGCCGTTCCTCGCGCGCGGCCGCTCCCCCGCACGTCTTGCCGCCGCCGTCGCGCCGTCCACGCGCCCGCGCCGTCTCCGCCCGCGTCGTCCACGCGCCGTCTCCGCCCGCGCCGTCCACGCCCGCGCCGTCTCCGCAGCCGCGGCCGTCCCGAGGTGCTGCCCGTCTCCCTCCTCTCCCTTCTGAAGCGTTTATTTAAATTTTGAGTATGAATTTCGTGCATCTGTTTTATCTGAGGCTACGCCATGCTACAAACTAGTTTTCGGAGTCACCTGAAATTAAGATTGCGGGATGAGTTTATCCAAAATATGTTAGAGATGATTAAGTACCACTGTACAATACTAGAAGTACAACGACTCTTGCTGGTTCAACGTAAGACTTTGTATAATCAACTTTCATCTTCTGAGTGTTATACTATAATCAACTTGTTGTCGCCATTGGGTACCAGTATATCTAGTTATAGATCGACTTTCAGTAGCGGAGCTATTATAGATGGACGTGGAACCACCGAAGTCAACTTTGTGGAATCAAATGTTTGCAGGTACCTTTAGAGACCCTCGAGATTGTCGAAATGTTGATTAACTTCCATTCCGGCAAATTCGGGTACTCATATGTCATATTTTTAGCCAAAGTCATGCCAAAATTTGTGAATTTTGGCATGACTTTGGCCGAAATGTTGTTCTGTTTTGTATTCTTATTAGGTTGTCGATGATTAAAATGTTGTTATGTTTCATCTCATTACAATTTCTACTGTAATTTGTTGTTTAACATTTTTCATTTAACTTGTATGCAGAGAATGCCGCCGCGCCGCCGCTCTATGAGCGGGTTCATTGGCGTCCGTGGCTGCCCATCTGGACGCTGGTCCACGGAGATCACCGTGGACGGCCACCGTTGGTACATGGGGACTTTCAACACGGCGGAGCTCGCCGCGCGCGCATTCAACGCGGCAGCCTGGAGGTTTGGACGGCCGCGTTCCGAGCTCAACTTCCCCGACGTTCCGAACCGGGCGGAGGCTGAGTTCCTCGCGCCGCCCATGGAGATCGTCGACGTAGACGAGGTGAGGCGTAACCGCCGTGAGGGGAGAGCTCGCCGCGTTGCCGAGATCGACGAGTGGCGGATGGACACGCTGCGCCAGAACCGCCCCGATCTGGTGCAGGCGGAGTTGGACTTCTACGCCTCGAGGAACAAGAAGAGGCAGGCGAGCTCCGACGTCGCCGGACCCTCCAGTGCAGCGCCGCCGTGCAAGAAGACCGGCGACGATTCGTCGTCGAGCATGGACTCGATCTTCTGGGATGATCTCGATGGGTCGGACGACTCATCCGACATCAGTTCATGCTGGGGTCATCTCGATGAGTAGTTTTAGGTTAAATTTCAAGTTAGGTTAAGGGATGAACTAATGCATGTTGTTTACCTTATCGAACTTTAGCTTAATTAAGTACTATGTCGTGTTAGGTTAATTTGTGATGCATATTTGTGTGATGAACTAATTAAGGTATCTATGTATAGCACTTTGATCATTTGTATGTGGTCGTCTATATTTCTGTTGTTTGTTTGACGCCTGTATTTGAATTTACTGTACTGTAGATACTGCTGGAATACGATTTTCAGAAAAAAAGAAATTCAAAAAATTATACCGCTGGCGGCCGAGGCTGCACGCCAGCGCTGCCAAACCTCTCGCTGGCGGGCCAAAGTTCTGCCCGCCAGCGGTAACGAGCCTTACCGCTGGCGGACGGCCGCCCGCC
Organism: Poa pratensis; assembly: GCA_947311845.1. Taxonomy (NCBI): domain Eukaryota; kingdom Viridiplantae; phylum Streptophyta; class Magnoliopsida; order Poales; family Poaceae; genus Poa; species Poa pratensis. The sequence continues at coordinate 34,090,910 of CAMZMU010000085.1, read as the reverse complement.
TGCGGTAAATCGTTGCCACTGGCGTAATGACCGCTGGCGGGCGCCCGCCCGGCAGCGGTAGGCCATTTCCGTCCGCCAGCGGTAGGCCTTTTCCTACTAGTGCGTGCTCGACGGCGCTACCCTGTGCATCTTCTCCGGCAACGGCTGCGATTTCTTCTCGCCGGCGGTGGAGCGCCTTTCTGGGCGGTGGCGAAGCTTTCTCTGGTGAGTAATTTCGCAACCGTAGTCCCGTTCCCCCAATTTTGGATGCGTCTGTGGCCTGAAGCTCTGTTTCCCCGCCGATTTGAAATTAGAGATTGTGGTGGCGTCGAGAGGTGCGCGTGGACTGAATGAGATGGAGGAAGGAGAGAGTACTTCAAATCGGTAATGCCCCCATTTTTTGCTATTTTTGAACTCGATTTGGGCCTCGAACCCTCCCTGCACTAGCTGACCGCCGCTGCCCACCATTGATATATAGGGGAGATTCTGCACATACATTCGCAATTACAGTCGAATTCTTTCCTTGTAAGGCCAAGGTAGGTGATGGTGGCGTCTGAGACATTGAGAAAGACACAATAGTGAGGTGGGATGTGGATTGTGCAGATATTGATCCACATGAACTGCAGAGCATGGAGGAGAAGGCCGTGAAGAATTTGGTGGAGAAAATTGGGGAGAGCATTGTTTGGGGTCCAGATCAAGAGGTATCACTGCTACGGTTCCACGATTGGAAGGGTGTTTATGTGAGAATTGAGCATGGAGAAGACATGGTTGCTGAAATTGATCGCCAAGACAGTTGGACAAGCAAAAAAACAACTTTTTATGCGGAGCTCATTGATCAGAACTGTGATTCCAGGGTTGGTTATGTGCCATCAAAGATGGCTTCACAGATGTCTGATGCTGAGTGGGCTGCAGAGAAGCAGATGTTGTTGCCAATGCTTACTGAGCTGACAGTGTTATGTGTAGAAACAGAGGCTGCTGCAGATGCAGAACAAGGATGCCATGGTGCTAGAAAGGTTAATGTTGATTGGAATTTAGTAGAATTAGTTGAACGCACAGATTTGGTCATTGCACCAATAGCTGACACTAAGATGGCCAAAATATTTGGCATTCCAGTTGATGACAGAGATAAGGAGAAGGATGCCACTACTTTGCCTGCTGATGCTAACACAAATTCAGGCCCTGAAGATGTGGATGGAGAATTGATGGAAGATGTTGCAGATGATGTAGATGATGCACATGATGATGAGCTGGTGCATGTATATGACAAAGAGAACCTATCATTGAGGTGGGGAAGTTGTGGCCAAACATGAATGAGTTTAGGATGTGTTCAAGACCTATGTAGTGAAACATGAGTTTGAGGCCAAGACTATGTGGACTGATCGAAGGAAATTTTATGCTAGGTGCCAAGGTTTTGATGGAGCTGCCAACCCTTACAAGTGGTACATATCTGCTAGACGACAACCTGATGGCCATACAATCAGGGTAAATCAAATCCCACATCAGCATACATGTATTACCACATCAGAATTGGTGAGGTTTTAGAAGGGGATAAGCTTCCAACAGTGGTACAATAGGTGGTCAATAGGAGCCGAAATCTCTCACATCTATCTGTTGAGAAATCTTCATTGTGGGGTGCTGAAGTTAGAGAAACAAAGAGTGGCAAGAGGCATGTTGTTGACACTGATTTGCATGAATGCACTTGCCAAGAGTGGCAACAAACTAGAAAACCATGTGAGCACGCCATACTTTTTTTTGGCATCTAAACTCAAGTTAAATATGCACCCATATTTGCATGATTATTACTCAGTGCAAAGATTCAGGGCTGCATATGCAACTCCAATTCCAGCACTGACAGACCAATCGCAGTGGACTGAGGTGGAATTTGAATTTTCCATGTGTCCACCCCTCACTAGAAGAAAGGCTGGGTGGCCCAAACAGAGCAGATTCAAAGCATGGTTTGAGAAAGGTGGGAGTAGTAAGAAAGGGAAAAAAGATAAAGAAGTAAAGCCAAAAAGGCCTCAACAAGGTAACAAAAATAGATGCAAGTTGTGTGAGGAACTTGGGCATAGAATTGGTTCCACAAAATGCCGTTACACTCCGGAAAGGCCAAAGTATGTTAATTTTGTTGTGTGTGTGTTGTTTTTGTTTTTGCTGCTTGGTTCAGTCTAACCAAGTGATATGATTAATTTTTTCAGAAGGAAGCGTGCAGAAAAAGGCCCACCTCTTGTTGAACAATGCTGGCCACAGAAAAAAACAAGACTCAATGGTAGTAGAAAGAAGAGAAGTTTCAGTTCACTAACTAAACCCGTTTTGGAGGCACACGAGCAAACTAAAACTGTTCTGGATGCACAGGAGCTAACTGAACCTGTTCTGCACCTTGGTGAGCAAACTGCACCTGTTCTGGACCTTGGTGAGCAAACTGAACCTGTTCTGCACCTTGGTGTGCAAATTGAACCAGATCTGGACCTTGTTGTGCAAACTGAACCAGATGTTGCTGATGTTGTGCAAACTGAACCAGATGTTGCTGATGTTGTCCAAACTAAACCTCTTGGCCGTGCTGTGGGTAGGCCTAGTGGTTTTGGCAAGAAAAGACAGAGTATCAACAAGTTGTGTGCTGTAGAAGTTGAGAAGGAGAAGAAACCGAGTGGTAAGAAGAGGCAAAATAATAGATTTGGAATGATGTGTGTTGTTGTAATAATTCGACACTTGTGTTGTCGTAATAACTTGGAATGATGTTGTTGTAAGAATTTGGCACTTGTGTTGTTGTAATAATTTCGCACTTGTGTTATGACAACTTGGTCATTTGAATTCAAATTTGAACCAAAATTCAAATTTGAACCAAAATTCAAACTTTTACATGGTATGTCTGCTAAGCTTGGATGTTGCAATGATTTCAAACTATTATGCACTTGTTTGATCTAACTTGGTCATCAATCCGAGGCCTTTTGCTAAGTTCTGAAAAATGTGTTTCAAATGAGCTCCAAAGGTAGGGTAAACAGACCCATTTCTAAGCAAGTTTTTTTCCACCTTGTCTAAATCAGCCAAATAAATTTCCTAGACATCTATTCTACCTATAGTGTCATTCCGAAGTCTCACTATTTATTGAATTAATCTTCATATTATTTATTTTCTTTGAATAATCATGGTTTAATTGAAAATCATAAATAAAACAAATGTATGTAAACAATATTTATATTTTTCTCTCGTTGCTATATGACAGAAGAAGACTATGTGCGCAGGTTTCATATTTTTTTGATTTTTTTGAATTAGTTATGCTCAACCCTAGTCACTGAAACCCTCCTCGTCTCTCCTTGAAATCCATACTACTCTGTTCGAGACATCACATTTGAGTGAACACATATTCGTGCAAATGTATGTAAACCATATCTATATTTTTTCTCGTTACTATATGACATAAGAAGACTATGTGCGTAGGTTTTATATTTTTTTGATTTTTTTGAATTAGTTATGCTCATTTGAAAGTGTTCGAGGTCTCCCACTTGATTTAAGCCTTTTTTGTAAAAATGTATGTAAAGCATATTTATATATTTTTTTCTCGTTACTATACGATATAACAAGACTATGTGCGCAAGTTTCATATTTTTTTGATTTTTTTGCATTAATTATGCTAAACCCTAGTTTGGTCAACCCTCACAAAACCCCGTTGACCCTGCCGAAACCTTGTTGACCCCGCGTAACCCTATAGGCCATTTCTGGCCATTGGATAAGCCCTACGTTGGCTGTCTGATCAAGCGTTCTAGAAGGAAACCTGCAGACTCCCGCGTTTTGGCAGTTGGCCATTGGATCGACACCTTCTAGAAGGAATCTAGCGCGGACGGTTGCGATCGGCTGAGCCACGGCGATCCGCGAGACTCTCGTTCTGCGCTCTGATTGGCTGAGCCACGGCTGGACCGTTGGGCCGTCGTGGTGTCCGTCGTGCTACGCGCCCGTCTAGCCTTTCCATGCATTCGTGGCCTAGTGGCAGCGATTCAGACTTCCACGTCAGATTGCATGCAAAGGAGCGCGCTCGATTCAGACTTTGCATGCATGCCAGAGCGACGTCGCACCGCAGCCATTAAGCATGTCGATTTAGAGGCACACTGACTCATCGCACCGCAGCAATTAAACCACGATTCTGACTTTGTTTCAGACTAAAAAATCAAGCTCGATTCAGACGCCGCAGTACACACGGGAGAGTAACCGCACGCCGATACACATGCCAACCCTAGATTGATCCTCTCTATTTATACATCTCTCTTCCTCTCCTCTCTCCACACAAGCCAGGAGTTCACCGTAGCGACGTTCTGGCCACCACGCATGGTGCCAGAGATGCGCTACCCCCCGGCGTGGTCGTGGAGAGCACCCTCCGCATGTGGGCGATATTGAGGTGGAGGGGGCCGGTCGAGCTCACCCGTGAGTTCCTCGCCGCCGGCTATCGCCACCTCAACCTCCCACCGGGCACGCGGCCCATGTTTCGCCTCAACGAAACCCGTGACGTGCACGGCGTCGTCCTCGTGATGCTCACGGCCACTTTCGCCAACCCGTTCGACGCCTACGTGCTCCTCGGGCAAGTCTTTTGTTGCGGCTGTGAGTTCATCGCATTCACCACGTACAAGATCTACACCAACTACGAGTACACCTTCCCCACCCGCAACCAGATGCACACCCTCCCCTACAACCTCGACGACGAGGAGTGAGCAAGAAGGGGCGCCCGAGCAAGAAGATGTTGGTGAAGCTAGCCCGGAGTGAAGATGGTGCAGCCCCGTTTAAGTTTTATCGTTTTATTTACTTTGTGTCATTTACTTTCCCATGTCGTGTCGTGTCATGTCTCCATCTAGTTTCTACTTATTAGTAATGAGTTGTAAGAGTGTGTTGTCATGAGTTGTAAGGGTGCTACTATATATATCTATGTATTATTCGTGCTAAGATATATATGTTTCATTCAAGTAATATTTTACTTTCTTGATTTTGTTTCTGCATTTTTTGTTCAAGTAATTATTAGTAATGAGTTGTACTTTCTTGATTTTGCTCAAGCATAAGCAACTTGTCCCAAAATATCACATGTGCAACACAAAAGTTAAAGGCTAAGACAAGGAAAACAAGTAAAACATGTGCTAGCTCTTTGCCGAAGCAAAATTTTTCCATGAGCCATGCAAGAAACAGATGTAATTTTTGCCTTTTGCCATGCAAGTAAGAAAATTAAAAGGTTAAGACAAGGAAAACAAGTAAAACATGTGCTAGCTCTTTGCCGAAGAAAATTTTTTCCATGAGCCATGCAAGAAAACAGATGTAATTTTTGCCTTTTGCCATGCAAGTAAGAAAATTCAAAGGTCAAGACAAGGAAAACAAGTAAAACATGTGCTAGATCTTTGCCGAAGCAAAATTTGTTACAACAAGATAAAACAAGTAAATAAGTTTGTTAGAAGTTTCTTTGCCGAAGCAAAAATTTAGAGGGTATATGTGCCTCTAAGCAAAAATTTATTTTAGAGGTTTAATCCAAGCATTTTTCGCTAAACATGTGTGCATCTATGCTATAAAAAAAGGGTGTCCACACGAGGGTGGGCTTTTTTTCTGTTTGGGCCTGGTTTTTTTCTCACGGCCCAACATCAATTCGGTAGCCCAGAAAGTTTTTTTTACTGAAAACAGAACTTTGGTATGAACTGTTCGGCTGTTTTTCTCTCTGGGCCTGTTTATTTTCCCACGGCCCAACATCTATCGGGCAGCCCAATTTTTTTTTTACTGAAAACAGAACTTTGGTCTGAACTGTTAACTGAAGAACACAAACTGTATGAACAACTTTAGAACTTCCCAAATTGCTGCTTCGATTCGATTAAGTTACACGAACTTGGCATGGCGCACAGATCGCGTCCTCTGCCCTAACGACCGATAGACAACAAGTAAAAGAAAAACAGAGCAATGATACGACAATAAAATCCTCCGGCCATCATATTTGCTTGCTTCTGCAAATCAATCATCTGCTTTAGATGTTTCTTGATCTTCTTTAGTTCCTGGTTCAGTTCTGACTCCGCGGGCAGTTCACCATTGCGCGCATTCTTCGTCACGTCTCTGTCAGCACCTATGTCTGAGCTTCCCAAAATCTCCACGCCCACCGGCGGCAACCCCAAATTGAGCTCCGAGGTTGCGGCCCCGTTCGAATCAATGTAGCCCTCAAAATTGAAGCCTCTCTATATAATCATCCGTCCACACGAAATAGCCACATTTCTTTAGGATCTGAAAACAGCAACATGAACCCTAAATCCCAAATTCTCCAAATTCGAAGAGAAAAAACGAAATGTGGTGAAATCAGAGCAAACGGCTGCGAAAGAACTGAGATCTAACCTTGCCATCCCTTCCCGCCTGTGTCTTGCTCAAGCATTTGACAAACTCGCGCCCAAGATTGCCATTCTCATTAGTCTTACTGACCCAACGCTTAAGAGGCTCTGGGCGTGAGCAGTCAGGGCACCATGTAAGCGGCACTACACCATACCGTGGCCATTTTGAGTGCGGGGCGGAGGAGCTAGACATCTCTCGTTGCCGTCGCCGGAGAAGAGAAAGATTGGGGAAAGGGGAAGCAATGGCACGGGCGGGCGGGCGGGCACGGGCGCGGCTCTAGTCTAGCTGCAGTGAGGTGGGTCCCGTGAGGTGAGGTGGATATTGTGTGGGTCCCGCGCTGGCGTGGATAAGTGGTGGGTCCAACGTGACGGTGTGTGGTCGATATGAGGTGGGTCCCGCGCTTACGTGGATAAGTGGTGGGTCCAACCTGAGCTCGCCTCACATAATCATAACAGCTAACAATAAGTTACGTTTAAAGCCCATGTCGCCCGTGGGCTATTTGTGCATGCAAAAACGTTGCACGAGAGCAATTCTTGCCAACGACGTCGCTGTCCATCCATTTGCATGGAAAGACGTCACACAGGAGCTATTTGCCCGCAATTAACTAACACAATCACCGTCACGCCACACTGTCACAGTGCAAGTTGCAACCGCCCCGGCCATTTTGTTCGTTCGCGTCGCTATTTTGTGTGGGGGGGGGGGGGGGGGGGGGGGGGGGGGGGGGGGGTGGGGGGGGGGGGGGGGGGGGGGGGGGGTGGGGAAAGGCACTCGGCGAAGCCTCTGTCGAGTCCCCCGAAAAAAAGCACTCGGCGAAGCGTCGACGCCGAGGCAAATGCCGCCGAGTGTATCTCGCCGAGTGCCCCACTCGGTGAAGGCTTCACCGAGGTGGATTCCTGCCTTCGCCGAGTGTTTTGCCCACTCGGCGTCGATTGATTTTCCCGTAGTGATGCATGGTTACTACGCTAGATCCAAGATGGGTGGTCATAACGACCTTCACCTTTGACGAGGAACAGGGACCCTCCGAACATGCCTCGGCTAATTAAGCTCCCTACTTCCATCCACCTCAAACGGAGCTCTCCCAGCAGTCATCGAATGCGACCGTGATGCAAACCTTTTGGTCCGCAATTAACAAACACAATCACCGTCACGCCACACTATCACGGCGCAAGTTGTAAGCGTGCCAGCCATTTTTGTTCGTTCGCGTCGCTATGTTCTGCTCCCGAGATCGCCGCGTATCTCGGTTTGTTCTCGAATGGAGATGGCTGCGAAGATATTTCACATGCATTTGCACTAAATGCACATGAGCCGTACCATTCTCTCCGATATGGTGCATGTTAGTTATGGGTGTCACGTCAGTTGAGTCAAGTTCGCCTAGAAATATGCGGGTTTGGTACGTGTGCTTAAGGATGACTCCAACGGGGCGACGCATCGAGTCCGCGCGCCTCTGTTTCTGTCCGCGAGGGCCAAAAACACGGCCCAACGGGGCGACGCAAACGGACCGAGCTCCGTTTTTTGGTCCGCCGCGCGTCCGCCCTGACGCATCCCTGGCCTAAATTTGGGCCACCGATGCATCGGGGCGGACGCGCGGCGGAGTGAAAACGCGTCCGCGCAGCCACGCGTGCTGTCCTCCCCCGAGCCCACCTGGCAGCGACACGGCACCGGTCAGCCTCCCCTGGCCCAGTCCTTTTTAATGCGAGGGGATAGGGACGGGCAGCCCCCACCTACTCCACTGCCCACTCCGCTCCCTCTCCGGCGATCAAGCCGCAAACCCTAGCCCCTCCACCACCTCGCTCGCCGCGATGCCGCACCGGTGGCCGGGGTTCGGCAAGGCCAAGAACGACGGCGAGGCGGGGTCATCCTCTGGCCGCCGCCGCTGCTACCGCACACCTTCCCCTTCCCCACCTTCTTCCCCTTCCCCACCTGCTTCCCCGGCGCCGCTCCCCGCCGTCTTCGAGCTCGCGCCGCCGGGCGGCGAGTTGCGCAGCCGCGTCTACGTGCGCAAGGAGGATTGCCAGTGGTACTGGGACCACGCAACCCGCTGCCGTGGCCAGATGTCAAGCTCCCCGAGCATTGGCACCTGAACCCGCAGCGCATCCCGGTGCCACCGATGCCGACGAGTGAACGGGCATGGGATCTGGAGATCGAGCGGCGCCGGCGGCGCCTCCCGGTCTCGCTCCGCAATGAACCCGCCTTCGCGGCCACGTCGCGTAACTGGGCGAAGTGGTTCCGCGACGAGCACGACCTGCGGCGGCAGGCCCTCTACATGCGGGCTCCGACGCCGCCATCTGGTCGTTGGTCACCGCCACCGCACACACGGCGGCGGGACGCACCACCAGTGCCGCGCGCGCTGCGGATTGGGTCTGCGCCGCCGCCGCCGTGCGTGCCGCGAACTAGGCCTCGCGCAAGCAGATGGTCGAGGACGAGGCCAAGCGCTGGGCCATGGTCCTCGCCGACGTTGCCAGGGAGCAGGAGGCGGCCCTGCAGGCGCAGCAGGCGGCGGTCCTGGAGGAACCACAGTCATGGTGGCAGGCCATGGACGTGGACCTGCCACCGGCGCCTCCGCTACCACAAGGCCTGCTAGGGCAGCGCTGGGTCTTCAATGGCGGCGCCTGGGAGGTCGAGGAGGCGGAGGAGCAGGCGCAGGAGCAGCCACCCACACCGCCGGCCGTCGTCCCACCACCGGCGCACATCTGGAATCAGCCGGACTACGTCATCCTCGATCGGGATGACGAAAAGGAGTAGAAGCCCGCGAAGGGCAAATATTCTAGTTTATATATATTTTTGTTTTTAAAAATATTAGGTAAAAATGCCGTTTGTGGCCCACCCCCTATATATGAATGAAAAAGGCCCATATATGGCCTGTTTAGGTAAAAAAAAAAAATTGCCGGGCGGACTCAATGCGTCGGGCCGTTGGGCGCACTGCCACCAACGGCGGAGAGGGGCGGACTGAGCCTGTCCGTTTGCCGACGCAAACGGACCAAACGTGGAGCAAACGCGCGTCCGTTTGCGTCGGCCCGTTGGAGTCATTCTAACGAGCCTCTCACCGTCGATCTATACAATGCTGGATCTATGTGTTCGCTTTCGACCGATTTGGTGGTCCTCCAAATGGGATAGATCCCGAGCTACGAGCACATGCCAGTAATTGCATATTGCAAAGAAAAAATCTTACGATATATGCGCGCTGATATTTTTTGTCTATATGTTTGTTCAAAGTTGAACTTGACCAAACCCAGAACACAGAGTAATTTTGGACAAAGGGAGGAGTATGTATTTCCACTCGTGGCTGTTTCTATTTTCCTTTGAAATATGTCGGTTGTCTGAACATTAATTGCCCAATGTGCTAGTAGAAGTCTGCACTTGTCTAAGCAGCACCCAATTTCTAAAATTATACTGTAGTTGCCTAATTTTCATCATGGTGCTCTACAACCTCCACCGTTAATTGCCTAATATACACTAGCAAACTGCCCGTGCGTTGCAACGGGTGACCAAAAAAATCAACTTTTAGTCGATCAACCGTCACAACCTAGCTTCAGTTCGCCATTTCCCTATTCTCTCCTTTAGCAGAGCATAGGCGGTAACTGAAGTTGCAAAATTATCTATCTAGACCAACTTCTGAAATTCAAGCCTTCCCTAACATTATGGCAGCGACTCCGTTAACCCAAATGGCAACTACTTCATTACTTCTTAAGCAATCTAAAAGCACATAACGAGAAGCTAGTGTCAAATGGTGGTACAAACTAAAAGGCTGAGAAAAAAATAGGATTTGATTGAGAAAATTTATTTGCCTGAAGACGCCTCTCCACAAAATCTGTTAGTTACTATAGTATATATGAAGCTTTTCCAAGATCGTCACATGGCGCAATATCCAGCTGCAAATTAAGGGAATTGAAGCATCTATTAGCACAAACGTTCTTATGGAAAACTTAAGCTCAACAAGTATAATTAAATATATTAGTATAAGCTAAGTTTACCAAGGAAGAACCGGCCTCACTGAATTTCTACAGGGCAGTTTGGATTTTGTCTAGAGTTGCAACTGACGAACAATAGGATGTAAGTTTTTATTTTGAGAGGCAAACACTCATACATTCAGAGAGGCAGGGTTAATAGACCAAATGAGTAGAGATTACAACAATTGCATATATAGCAGGTGGCATGGGTGGTAACGATGTGTTACCAGAACCTGAAGATTTCACAAACTTGGCTAGCTAGCTGGAGGCGCGGCAGCAGCGTTGCGGCTTAGGGGTTAGGAGGAAGAATAGGAAGCATGGCGGCAGCTATTAGCAGCAGAGTTCAGTCCTTTTCCGGCAGCTTCTCCCTGGCGGCTGAGATGTCCCGTATTCACCCAGTTGCCCTACTCCTCCTCGCACGCGGCCGCCGCCAGCCTCCTCCCGCGAGGCCGCCTTCATCCCTGTGCCCTCCGCCTGCCTAGACTCCGGCGCCGCCCCCCTTGGCCCGTGGGCGTTTACTCCAGTGCCACGCCCCGAGCCCTCTGTATAATAAATCGTGCAGCAAAACGATCTTCAAGAGCAGGAGCAGCAGACGTTGGTGTCCCTTCTGGAGATGGCGGAATGAGGCGGATGTGTTCAGCACTGAGAGGGCGCATCCACCGTGCATCGGAGCTGGCGGCAGGAGGCAGAACTCGGCGGCTGGATGCAGATCTCAGGGCGAACGCACGGCCGCACGGGCTGGATACAGACGGCGGCGGAAAGCTCCGGGCGTGCGGGAGAAGATAAGGGTAATCGGTTTGCCGCTGGACTTACAGGGCCGCCGGTGCTCCGGAGTTCCGAGCTGATGTTTTCGCTGCCGCCCAATCGCGAGAGCAGAGAGATGCTCTGCGATTTGTGTCTGTGGACTGTGGGTCAATATCCTAATTTCATAACGGCTAAACTGGTAAAAAGCAGACGACTAAGGGTATCAACACTATGGACTGCGGGTTGATTTCCTTCTTTCCAAGGGAATAAAGGGGAAAAAGACACGACGCACCCAAATTCATGGAGGTCAAAGGAGTGACACCAAGTAATTAAGAGGAGCTTAGTTGAGATAGAGGGACAACGGCCCACAAACAGACGTAATCGACGCAGCGGCGAGCGACCACAAGCCGAGGCTCGTCCGCACCGTTGAATTCCACATAGAGCCCAAAGAGCCTCGACGGTAGGAACCAAAGAGGCGGCAGCTTGGTGATCAAGGAGGCGCTAAATCTTCTTAGCGCGGTGGCAGAGCAGGATGAGTGCCTAGCACTCTAACATTGGTAGGAAGACAGCGGCGCTTGACAAGCCAGTTAAAGATCGCTCTTGTCATGTTAATCCTTTCTATAATTTCTCTCAAAAAAATCTTGTCTAATTAGGCTGACATAATATACTTTATGGGGAGCGTGGCTCTCTCTCCCATTGGTCCCATGCAAACTCGATTAGCACATGGAATTCATTCTGGATCACTAATCGATCTAGGACCAAACAAAGGTGCTGCTGCTTGTCCACGAATTTGGAGTGGTAAAAGGAAGCGACGTGGGACTGTTCAATAAAAAAATATCCCTGTGAACCGTTAGGAAAAACGTTTTCTTTAAAACGTGTGTACCTCGCGGCCCATAGGTTAAACAGTGCAGCGATATAATGAGCCCATTTAGGTGCGACGCGCCTATACGTCCAAGTCCAATTGTGCGCTCGAACTCAAAACTTTATTAATACCACCTCGACTAACTACAGAAACGTTCGGAACGCACGACGATGCTTGACGTACCAAACCAAACCAGGACGACGTACGAAAAAACGGACCAAAATTGGGAGGAAGAAACACTACTCGTATTATATAGTAGAGATACCTCGTTGATCTAGTCGGTTGTGCTAATATACATACCTCGTTGATATATGTCAGAACGTACGTACAAACAAACATCGATCCTTAGGTTTAACAAGTCCATGATATATACGACCAGAGGGCCAGGCAAATCGTATATGAATATCGTATTTCACGTTTCTTGGACTCCAACTTGGAGCATACTATATGAGAACAATGCCCCCTTACACAATACTAGAATTCATGTGAATGGCCATTGGCAATCAGCACATCGCCGTCGGTCCATCCCACCCTCAACGAACTCCGAACCCGACTAGAGGCGCTAGCTGCGCTTGGCGCCACACACCCCTGGCCGCTGGAGCCCGGCATCTGCGTGCGCGCTTGCGGTACATGCCTCGTCTATATAAACCCAACACCCAGATCCTCATGCCACTCATCTACTCCTCTTGCTCACTACAGGAATCTCCACAGATGCCTACAGCCAGATGCCGTCGGCAAAGGCACAAATGCCGTCGGCATATATGCCGACGGCCAAATGTGTATGCCGACGGCCTTTGCCGTCGTCTTCTGCTCCCTCGGCATACAAAGGAAAAACTGTCGGCATATACTTGCCGTCGGTATATGGCACCTATGGCGACGGTTTTCTTTGGCTGTCGGCAATGCTTGGCCATCGGCAAAAAAAAAGTACATCACGGCCGTCTGACGCCGTCTGAAGCTATGCCGACGGCATTGCCGTCGGCATACAGTGCCACGTGGGACAAGCTGGTGGCTCATGACACGAACTATGCCGACGGCCAAACAGAGTAAAGGCCTACGGCAAAAGCCGTCGGCATACTTGATAAGCAAAACCAAAAAAAAAACAATAAAAGGCTAATTACAATGACACAATTCAACATTGGAAATCACACTGAAATAACACTGAACAATGGTTAATCTACTATACAATTTACCTGATAAGTTATAGTATGACATAACAATTAGAGCATCTCATAAAACAGGTAACTAGAAATACCGGTTCCAGTTCTAACATGGGCTTATCATAGAGTATCAGGTAAAGTCTGAGAACCAATAAAGTTGTCCATTCTTGCTCATGAAGTAACAGAAGCAAGGAAGTTTCAGACTGAATGTTTCAGATTCATACAGAAGAAACACCAACCCACACGTTTAGAGCCTACCACGAGGTCCATCACCTGACCTCAGACCTGGAGGAAAGACTTGGAGGTGCAATTTCTGCGTGTATGGGTCATCTATGTCAAACATGTAACCTGCAAAAGGAAGCATCATAGTTTGTTTCAAACCTGCAACCGAACACGTGTCAACGTAATGCTATAACACAGACAATATTTACTCTAGTATAAAAGCGAGACATACAAAAAATCAGGGATTATGCTAACTAAAGAAAGCCTGAAAGTGATCATCTATTGAACAAAGTTTTGATGTACTAAAATAGTAAGAAATGAAAATAGTAGTAGCAATACAGATATTTGTCACAACATATGTTAAAGCTATCTGGCACATTCTGGATATCAAATGAATAAAATTATACAAGGAAAATGTGTGATTGCAGAGAAAAATAGTAAATACATAACCTATTGGAAGTGCAACATTGCAGAAAATAATAGAACCGGTGGATATATTCTGCATGTGAATTCTAGCATGTAAGCACTAGCTCGGTAACAACAGGAAAGTTATGCGAACAAACATTGAAATGAAACAGTAAAAAAGGATTGACGATTACCCATAAGTACTTATGTAAAAGACACAACTTAGGCAGATAGACACTGATGCAAGGGATGTGCGAAACACAACTCAAAACGTATTGGTTACATAAGTATTAAGTAGAATACTACAATGTAAGAGGCACAAAAAGATTAAGTAGAATACTACAATGTTACATAAGTATTAAGTAGAATACTACAATGTAAGCTAAAACATGACAGAAAAGATTGAGATATCGATTGGTGAGAACATAAACATAGAAAGATAGTCCTATGCAAAAAAGGATACATGTAAGTTCTCGTCTAGTACAGTTGGTAGGGAGACCGTCAACATATAGGGTGTTTGATGCATTTGAAGGAAGAGGGCGCTCATAAGAACCTCCAGAAGGCATCTGAAAAGATGTACAGGTCAAATTAATAATCCAATACTTCACATTTACTTTCAGCCACCTGACATAAGCAAGAAACAGCTAAAACAGCTAGAAAAGTAGATAGGACCAATTTATCGAGAATTTGCATAAGCCAGAGTCAAGCACGAGCTGTTCAAGGACACGCATTAGCAAACTATATGATCTGCTAGTACCACAGCTTCGCCTGATGCAGCAGCAACACCACCAGCAGCACCACAGACCGCCACAGCACGTTCATCTTCCTGCAAAGCAAGGCTTCATAAATTCATTGGATAAGCTTTAACACAAGTATATTCAATATGCATGCCTAGCACAATTCATTAGATTTGGCAAGCAATCAAAGAAGGATCTCCATACTCCAAGACCTTTGATATTTAAAAAGATAAATAAACCACGAACTGGAGATTACCAGACAGAAGTTGCCTCGAATAGGAGTTGCCAATATTAGCATACGAACGTTCAAGATTCTGCCTCCAAGAAATAAAACAACAATAAATAAAGATCTGGGTGTACAGCTACAAATCAAGATGAGATTTTTCCTAACAATATCGATGAGCAGCGAATCGAGGATTAGTCTCACCTGGAGGAAGGAGAGGAGAAGCCCTCGCAGGACAGGCGACGCAGGCCATGGGAATCCGCGCAGCAGTCCGGTTGGAGGCGCAGGTGGGGAGCTGCGCCGGCGGAGACATGCAACAGAGGAGACGCGGGGGTCTTGCAGCGCGTCGAGGACGACGGCATCAGCAGACCTCCGTGGCTTGCGTCGCCCTGGTCGGGTCTTGGTGGCCGGCAGACCCTCACCGACGTGCACCACCGGACTCAACTCCCTCGGCCTCGCGCACGACGCAGTCCGGCGAGCTCGACGGAAGCGCGCGCACGGTCCAACCGATGCACGCGCGCGCCGGCGAGCACGCCAGCCGAGCCGTCATGGCGCCGTCGCTGCAGTGCCGCCTCTATCGTCGTCGGGCGACCCAGCGGGGAGGGGAAATGGTGTTAGGGTAGAAGGAGAGAGGATGGAGGCGGGGAGTGCGGCTAGCTGGGGGCGGGGGAGTGCGGCGGGTGTAGGAGTAGAAGAGGCTAGGGTTTGGGTGGGATTTGGACTAGGGCGTGGGAACTGGGCTAGCTGGGCCGTGGCTGGCATGGCTGGCCTGTTGCCCCTTGTGTGTTTTTTTTGTTGGTTTTCATGTTATTAGATTATACAAAATAGATGCAACTATTATAAATAGTTTGAGCCAGCAAACACAGTTCAAATATATGAAATTTAATTATAGGATGAAAATTTATTATTTGTACACGACTTGAAACAATGGTGCCAAACTGAGTTTTCAAATTAATTATAGAAATGTCATTTTCTATTTTATAAGTGCCAAAAATGACATTTTTTGTGAAGCAAGTGCAAAAAATATGGTGGAAAATGGCACCCATCCAAATATCTCACAAAGTAGACCATATTTGATGGATAATCCAGAAATATTAGGAATTTTCTCGGTTTCTACCTAATTTTGCCTATTTAAACGACTTTATGCCTATTTTCCAAAAGTAATTCAAATTTGAACTACAAGTGTGTGATAGTTTGCTCTGAAAATTTGACAAAAATAATTTTAAGTTACACAAGTAGTGGTTATATCACAGAACCGTCGATAGTTTTGAATAATTCGACCCCTTTCAATGAATAGACATGGCGGCCATTTTGACCGTTTTTTCAAAAAAATAAAAGAAAGTGAAAAAATACTCAAAAAAAGAAATCTTTGGCATGGAGTCCTTTTATGTGTATTAGTTGATAGGATAAATGATAAACTTGAGTTTTGACAAAGTTTTCAAAAAACTTCTTCACAAAAAGATCAATCATCTATAAACATGTATAAGTTTCGAATCAAATGACCTAGCTATGATCATTCCCGTGGCATAGTTTGTGATAATATGCCCATATTTGACACATAGCTGTATCTTGATATTACAAACAATGTTGCAGAACTGAGTTTTTTCAAATTACTTATATAAATATCATTTTTCTTTTTTTAAGTGTCAAAAATGACATTTTTTGTGAAGCAAGTACAAAAAATATGGTAAAATGGCACCCATCCAAATATCTCACAAAGTAGACCATATTTGATGGATAATCCAGAAATATTAGGAATTTTCTCGGTTTCTACCTAATTTTGCCTATTTAAACGACTTTATGCCTATTTTCCAAAAGTAATTCAAATTTGAACTACAAGTGTGTGATAGTTTGCTCTGAAAATTTGACAAAAATAATTTTAAGTTACACAAGTAGTGGTTATATCACAGAACCGTCGATAGTTTTGAATAATTCGACCCCTTTCAATGAATAGACATGGCGGCCATTTTGACCGTTTTTTCAAAAAATAAAAGAAAGTGAAAAAATACTCAAAAAAAGAAATCCTTTGGCATGGAGTCCTTTTATGTGTATTAGTTGATAGGATAAATGATAAACTTGAGTTTTGACAAAGTTTTCAAAAAACTTCTTCACAAAAAGATCAATCATCTATAAACATGTATAAGTTTCGAATCAAATGACCTAGCTATGATCATTCCCGTGGCATAGTTTGTGATAATGTGCCCATATTTGACACATAGCTGTATCTTGATATTACAAACAATGTTGCAGAACTGAGTTTTTTCAAATTACTTATATAAATATCATTTTTCTTTTTTTAAGTGTCAAAAATGACATTTTTTGTGAAGCAAGTACAAAAAATATGGTGCAAAATGGCACCCATCCAAATATCTCACAAAGTAGACCATATTTGATGGATAATCCAGAAATATTAGGAATTTTCTCGGTTTCTACCTAATTTTGCCTATTTAAACGACTTTATGCCTATTTTCCAAAAGTAATTCAAATTTGAACTACAAGTGTGTGATAGTTTGCTCTGAAAATTTGACAAAAATAATTTTAAGTTACACAAGTAGTGGTTATATCACAGAACCGTCGATAGTTTTGAATAATTCGACCCCTTTCAATGAATAGACATGGCGGCCATTTTGACCGTTTTTTCAAAAAAATAAAGAAAGTGAAAAAATACTCAAAAAAAGAAATCCTTTGGCATGGAGTCCTTTTATGTGTATTAGTTGATAGGATAAATGATAAACTTGAGTTTTGACAAAGTTTTCAAAAAACTTCTTCACAAAAAGATCAATCATCTATAAACATATATAAGTTTCGAATCAAATGACCTAGCTATGATCATTCCCGTGGCATAGTTTGTGATAATGTGCCCATATTTGACACATAGCTGTATCTTGATATTACAAACAATGTTGCAGAACTGAGTTTTTTCAAATTACTTATATAAATATCATTTTTTTTTTTAAGTGTCAAAAATGACATTTTTTGTGAAGCAAGTACAAAAAATATGGTGCAAAATGGCACCCATCCAAATATCTCACAAAGTAGACCATATTTGATGGATAATCCAGAAATATTAGGAATTTTCTCGGTTTCTACCTAATTTTCCTATTTAAACGACTTTATGCCTATTTTCCAAAAGTAATTCAAATTTGAACTACAAGTGTGTGATAGTTTGCTCTGAAAATTTGAGAAAAATAATTTTAAGTTACACAAGTAGTGGTTATATCACAGAACCGTCGATAGTTTTGAATAATTCGACCCCTTTCAATGAATAGACATGGCGGCCATTTTGACCGTTTTTTCAAAAAAATAAAAGAAAGTGAAAAAATACTAAAAAAAGAAATCCTTTGGCATGGAGTCCTTTTGTGTGTATTAGTTGATAGGATAAATGATAAACTTGAGTTTTCACAAAGTTTTCAAAAAACTTCTTCCCAAAAAGACGTAGGCATATAAACTCACAGATTATTTATTTGGGGAAAAAAGTTGTATGCCGACGGCCTAAATAAGGTGGCCGTCGGCGTATAGGTGGCGCCGTCAGCTTGGTAACGGATGCAGACTTGTATGCCGACGGCCAAACATAGTTGCCGATGGCCATATGTATGCCGACAGCTTTTCTAAAAAGCCGTAGGCATACAAAGTATATGCCGGCGGCCAAACGTATGCCGACGGCTTTTATAAAGCCGTAGGCATACAACCATATATGCTGACGGCCCCGACAAAATGCCGTCGGCATACATTTAGCCGTAGGCAACTATCCATTTTCCTGTAGTGGCTGCGTCCTTAGCCAAGCATACACACGGTGATCATAACGCGTAGGAGACCCAGAAGAGGCAGCTCAGCCGGGTCGATCGAGTGGCCTGGTGTGCAGAAGTGCTAGATGGCCACCGGAGCGGCGACCATCCGTCCTTTCCCAGCCGCCGCCGTGGGCAACGTCATGGCGGAGGTGCCGGTGCTCCTCGCCACGGCCGAGGATGAGGTGGTGGATCCGGTGATCTGGGGCGACGAGCAGCGGATGAAGAGGGAGCTCGTGGCCTGGGCCAAGGCAGTGGTGTCCATGGCGCTCGACGCCTCGTCTGCGCCGCCGACTTCCACGACACAAAGGACCAAGTGTACGACCTAAGCTAGAGTCCTAGACACCTCTTTGTCAAAAGAAGAAGAGGCTTGGACACCTTGCTAGAGTGTTACGCATAGCTTATTGATAATCCACGCGATGCCTCCTGCGTGGTAATTGATCTCCTAGTTGCAAAAAATCTATCGATTGATCCATCTATCTGGTGCAAGCCACGCCGTAGTCGTCCGAATCTGAATCATGGCTTATCTATGCCTGAATCTGAGTCTATATGATGAACTTCGTAAAGTGGTGCGTCTATGCTTTGCTTAATTTGGCGAAGGCTGATGTTAGTTTTTCTTCCCTAGGTTGGGGTGGCTTATCACAATCCTCAAGTACATTTTAGTCTGGAAAAGAAAAGGTTGCGATTAGAGTACTCACTATTTTTTTGAGTTTTTATATTAAATTACAACAAAAAATTCTAATCCGCTGCAGTTAAAGTCAGTGATCAAATTGGCCCATACTTTCCAACATACTCAGGAGTGAGGCAAGGGGATCCTCTAGCACCTCTCCTGTTTGACATAGTTGGAGACGGATTAGCAATGATGATCAACCAAGCAAAAAGTCGAGGTGTGCTTACAGGTTTGGTGCCCCACCTGGTCGATAACGGTGTGGATATCCTACAGTACGCCGACGACACGATTCTGCTCATTGAGCACAGCTTGGATTGTGCTAGAAATCTGAAGTTTGTGTTATGCATGTTCGAGAAGATGTCTGGCTTGAAAATAAATTTTCATAAAAGTGAGATATACTGCTTGGGCGAGGCTAAAAACAGGGAGGCAGCATATAGTGAAATATTCACTTGCGGTGCTGCTTCTCTTCCCATGAAGTATTTGGGGATGCCGGTGGACGAAAAAAGACTGGCTATCTCTCAATGGCTCCAATTGATGACAAGTTTGCCAATAAACTCTCGGGCTGGAAAGGAAAAATTCTTTCCTCAGGCGACAGAGTAACTTTGGTTAATGCTTGCCTATCCAGTTTGTCTCTGTACATGATGTCCTTCTTGGAAGCTCCTAAAAAAGTTCTCCAAAAGTGGGACATTCACAGAAAGAGGATGGTTTGGCAAGAAGAAGAAGATAAAAAAAGTATCACGTAGTAGATTGGGACACAGTGTGCCTCCCAAAGGATTGCGGTGGTCTTGGTGTTCTTGATCTCGAGACAATGAACATCAGCCTCCTATGTAAATGGCTCTGGAAGCTAGAGAATTCCGAAGGAACCTGGCAGCAGATGTTAAGTAGAAAGTACTTGCATAAAAAGGTGCTGTCTCAAATTGAAGTTGGCCCTGGCAATTCAAACTTCTGGCAAGGTTTGGTGAAAGTGAATAAGATTTTCCAGCAATTTGTCAGGAGAATCATGAACAATGGGGAGAAAACACTTTTCTGGACAGATGGTTGGGATAAGGGTGAGTCTCTGACAGTTCGATACCCAAGGCTTTACAACCTCTCCTACGATAAAAACATCACTGTCAGTGATGTTAAAAGAAGAGGGGTGTGGACTCTGAAGTTCAGAAGAACACTTTGGGGAGAACTCGCGGTTCAGTTTAGAGAGATAGTCGACTGTGTTGATGCTATCCAGCTGAATGGCGAATCTGACAGAGTTGCATGGACTTTAGGTAGTTCAGGGAAGTTTAAAGTAAGGGATCTTTACTTGCACTTAAGAGCAGGGAATGTGGTTCCTTACAAGTTTCTGTGGAAGGTGAAGATGCCTCTGAAAATAAAGATCTTTGTATGGCTTTGCATCAAGAATCGGATTTTGACTAAAGACAACTTGCTCAAGAGAGGCTGGACTGGGAATGCCCAGTGCCACTTCTGTGGGCAAAATGAAACCATGAATCACCTCTTGTTTGACTGTCGGCTAGCCAAATTGGCTTGGAGGATAGTTGGCTGTGCTCTAAACCTTCCTAGAATGCCGATTTGTGTTGAGGATATGATGGGAAATTGGTTAAATACCTTCCCAGCTTCATTCTGCAACTTAGTCACGACAGGAGCTGCAGCTGTGTGTTGGACAGTCTGGAAAACTAGAAACGATGCTTGCTTTAACAAACAATTCCCTACTGACCCAGCAGCTGTCATATATAAAATCTGTAAACTGTTAAATGATTGGGCTCTTCTGCAGAGAAACCACGGACGAGGAGAAATTGAAGAAGGGGTGAAGAAGATCCAGCTGTTGTTGCGAGAAGCTTTCTCGAAGATGCATGGTGGGAATGTTCTGCCCCGTCTGACTGACTAGTGTGGTTTTGCTCTGTTTCCCTCCCTGCGTGGAGTGTTTGTGGCTTGTAGGGAGTTTGCTGGCTGTGGCTGATAGCAAAATCTCCTGGCCACGTTCTTTTGGAAAAACATAACCTTCCTAGCTTCTAGTTTTCTTTCTGTCTGTTTTTACTTTAAACCTTTGCAAGAACTGGCGGTTTCTTTATATGAAATCAACGAGAGGATCGTTTAGTCTAATTTTTTTTTCTAATCCATACCTAATCTCTACTATATAATATGAGTAAACGACCGTGGTACGTCGTGGTCGTTTCGCAGTTTAGCCCCTCAGCTATTTGTTAACCAACCCGCAGTCCTTGCCTTCTACCTCACTTTTGCATTTAGCACCCGATCCCCTCCTGCTCTCTCCCCTATGAGCGGCGGCGTGCTGCAGACTTGCCCGAGCCAGGCTGCCGTTTCCATGAGCTCCGCCTTGCCGTCCTCGTCCTCACCCTTCAAGGAACCGATCCGGTACACGTCAGGCCGAGCGCCGTCGTCCCCGTGCCTCCCGACGTAGCTGAGCATCCTCCTGAGGCACTGACGCCCTCCTCCAGCGGGTGTAAAGGGAACCCCGCCCTTGATCTCGCCCATCCCCGCATCGCCTGCGCGCTCCCGACGCCGTCGACCTCGCCTGCAAGTTCCGTACGCCGCCAAACTAGCCTCCGAGCTCCCAGATCGCGACAGCGTTGGAGCTCGCCGACGAGCCCCCAGATCGCGGCAGCGAGCTCCTGGCCATTCTTTCCCCGATGCAATTCTTTCGCTGGATGCAATTCTCACGGTCTAGAGTCAATGACTCAATTATTTTTATGTCTCCATCAGTATCACTTCAATTGTTTTCCTGTATTCGTTGCAACGGACATATATCCTTTGGCATCAGGTAATTTTCTTTCTTACTGTTGGACTGCTGCATACTGACTAAAAATACCATATGGTTTCCTTCTGGGGTTTCGATGTGAGTAGATGATCTATCTGACGATTTGCTGTTTCTTACGCATCAGAGTAGAAAAAGCTCTTTATTTTGCAGTTCTTTTGCAGCACATACAAAGTTGTGGTGGACAAAGAGATGGGAACTGAAAGTACCAATTGACTTAATTAGCTACAGATCGTATTTCATGATCAATTCAGTTTATAGGTGAAGGTGCATGGGTAAATGTTGCTGGCAAGATTGAACATGTCCGTTCTGTGATCTATGTCGAGCATACGCCATACGCTTGCCTGGAAACATGTGCTGGATTTTTTTTGAGTTCACTAGGTGATCTTCGAATCGAATTACCAAGTCCTGTTGAACGCCCTCCAGTGGACATACTATGATTATTCTGATTTCAGCGTTCTGCGTTTTGAAACTCGGTCTGATCTATCGTCATGAACGTAATAAGGTATGCCATTATCAATTTGGCTATAGGGCGAAGTTGCTGTTCACTATGTGGATTGAGCATGCTCGGGACTTTGTCTCCAATCTGGCTGCTAGCGACATTGCTGCGCGACATGTTCAAAGGAAGTTCCTACAGGATTTCGAGTTGCTTTTTATACAAGGAAATTTGAAGTGACTGGTCCTGATTACTAAATATATTGTGCAGCTAACAGCCCGTACTCATTCTGGACTCTTTTTGACCGTCCTTTTGACTTCTTAATGTGTTTTGTATAAATTGAAGAGATTAATTTATTCTCTTATGGGCTCACAGAATTTGAAGATTGTCTCTGTTCGATGTCATCAAAGAATTATGAGTTATCTCCCTAAACATGAGGCAATTGTACTTCTTGTGCATACTACAAACAATTCGTATACACACGTGATTAGAAATAGGGACAGTTGGAGGATGATATTTGTACTTTTTTTCTAATATAGAGATTTCCTTCTCGTTGCAACGCACGGGCATTTTGCTAGTAATAATAAAGGAAGGAGTGCTTCTCTCTTCGTACGTCGGGTTTCTTGTCGTCCGTCGCTCGTTTCCGTGGTTTCGTACGTCGCATCATCGCTCATCACCCGTCTGTGGAAGAGACTGTCAGGAGTCGATCAGGAGACCGATCCAGACTTGATTATCCCAACCGGACCCAAGTCCGCATCTTATTGCCTTTAAATATGGGTGCGATCGATTGTGCCGCATCAAAACGATCCAATCTTAGATCGAAATCCAGTGTTTCGAGCTATCAGGCGAGCTAGCGATTGTGAACTATGGCGGCGACCACGGCTCCGACAGCGCTCGCTTCAAGATCAAGCGGAGGTGGCGGTGCTCTCGCATCCACCACATGATCCAGGATGATTGCGTCGAAAACGCCGTTCCCCATCTCCAATGTCAAATCCTCATCCTCACCAAGGTCATCGACCACAGCAACATGCACGCCATCGCCGGAGGAACCAGCTACGCCGATGAGCAGGACCTGAAGAGCTTCGACGATAACTTATCAAAGCGGATCAGGTAACGTAACCCATCTTTGTTTCAATCAGGAAACGATAGTTTTGACGAGCAGCTCCGCCAACATCCTCGCCGCCAACTATCTGGAGCTGTTCGTGCGGCGCGGCATGCGGCCAGATCGCGTTGGTGGTTATCCCAAGATCGGTGAGCTTGAGGGCAAGATCGTTGTGGTGATTCTCGTCCTAGAGCTCCAGGCTGCTGGATCCGCTGATCCGGTGAGCAATCAAGATCTCCATCGTGGCTGTGTGGATGAGGGGATATCCTAGACGGCAGGGTGCGGCGTCTCCTGCTGATTTCTAATATGATTTTGTACATGTTCGCTGGTTCATGAATCTGAATGGTTCATGATTCTGTACATGTTCGCTCGTATACACCTTATGTTATTGAAATTCTTCATGAAATTTGCAATATTTCAATACATTTTTTTGCACGGATTGGTCCCAACCGTGTGTTCTTAATGATGGGTTCATCCACTTTTCAAATGTGTGCTGATTTGTTATCAAATACGAAATTAATCAAAACCTATTTTGCTCTACTAAATGTGTTGCATGTTCTCAACCTGGAGATGTTCCCGATGGTTTGTACTGACGGTTCATGGCGTTCATGGCAAGACCATTTTCTGAACCTTGGTATGGTTCCCGATAGTTGTCTGTGTACAAGTGTTTTGTGTACAACGTGCATGAATCTTCATGTGGGTTGGGCGGCTAGATAAGTCCTAGATTAACGTATGTGTAAACTTTACATAGTTGTGTGAAATGAGTAACTGCATAGCGACATATTTGCCAATCATAGTTTCGATTCGATGAGTGGAGATTTTGGACTCCCGAGTTCCAGCGACTCCCTCCAATTTTACAAAATTGAATATCATATTTATGAGTTTTAAAAAAATCTGAAAACAAATGATTGCATGTGGCTTTTCATATCTGATCTGGTGTAAACTCGGATGTGATGTAAACTTCACTGTTGGGCTAGGTGAGGTTTAATTGGGAGCTGGAGGCATCGACTTGCTCCGAGCTAGATGCATTCGCCATAGTTCCAACGTTACGGCAAACCCGTAGCAGTCCAAATTGAAATTATTCCGAACAAAATATTAAATAAAAATTCAAAATCAACCCGTAGCAACGCACGGTCTCTTTTGCTAGTAAAAAAAGTATAGTACATGATTGTACTATATCACAAAAAAAAAATCAGCGCGAAAAATTATAGACCTCTCAATTTTTATCTTTTTTGTTTCTGTCAAATAGCACAGCAATTTTAACTTCAAACTTTACATATCACTAGCACAAAGCCTGTGCGTTGCTACGGTGACAATATTTTGGTGCTGAGTTTTCTGTATCATTCCAATTTTGTTGGAAGTCCCCCAGTGTGGTAAATATCTGATTTTGGATTTCAGTTATGCATGTTAGTTGGATTGTCAAACATTGTTCAGCATGTCGGCATTTTTAATACCCGTGCATGTTGAAACTAATGGTACCTCTGAATTAATCCTTTCGTGCCTAGGGTCGAGATTGGAAAGACTTGTTGCCCAAACCAACGTTAAGAGAGTGTTCTGGCGGTGGACTCGAGAAGACTTGCTTCGGCTCGAGTCTTCTACCATTTCACTCTCGACGCCTTTATAACATAGGAGTAGGTTGCACTCAAACGAGGCATCCAAAGCTATTCAAAAACACTGTGTTGTGAAATGTCTCTTATTTATGACGACCTTCTCAATGAAGTCGAGGTACACACCCCTACTCAGATTGCATCGTTACTACGCTAAAAGAGATATCACCTAACTACAACAGCGGCTCCAACCGTGGGGAACCCATAACCTCGTTGAAAGCTAACGAAGACGGCGAAAGTAGATATGGCCGTACAAAAGCAAGCGACAAGAGAAAGTCCGCGTCCAGTCGGAGGGCGAGAAGACGCAGACTTGCCAACAACCAAAAAATGAAGGAGTGGTGGTCGGCCCATGTCGAGAGCAGAGTAACGGGCGCCATCACAAGCTTCTCTTGAGTCATCCCACTCCAAATTCTTGTAACCTCCCAAAATTTTGGAATGTTTAAAAATCACTAAGAAATTGAAACTTTTGATTTTGATAAAATAATTTCCTCAAAACTTGAAGATGAATTTGGAAATATTACTTTTGATTGCTTAATAAACCCTATTTACAAATTGTTTCAAATTACTTTCATATACTCAATTTTGAAAATTGGTTTTTATTCAATTATATGATTTTAAAAATAAGTTTAAAGTACATTATTTACAATACTGTTATTTGTGGTATTTATTTAGGGATTTTATTAATCCACAAATGACTCTGTTAAAATCCTATTTAAAAATTGACATAAAGTGTCAAATTTGTATTTAAATATTATTTGAAAATTATAGTTTTGAAAAGTATTCAAAACATGTCCATGAATGTTTTAAAAGGATATACATTATTCGAAATTGATTTGACTTGTTTTGGAGCCCTAAAACAAAAGTTATAAAGAAATAAAGAAACCCCGAAAAAGAAAAGATTGAACAAAACAAAAGTGAGCTCACCCCAAACTGGGCGGAATTCGTGGCCCAGGAAGGCCAACGACCCGACTCGGTCGTCTTCCCTCCTTCACGAACATAAGCTGTACGTTACAGTAGCCATGGCTGTTACTCCCTCTTCATTTTCCCATCAATTGTGTGACCATTTCTTCTCGACTTCAATACGAAAGTTACTCCAAATTAGATGGGCGTCCCATTTAGGGAATTCATTTCTGACACAAATGTCATAATTTCCGACAAAAATAGTGAAAATTGTATTACAATTAGTGATATATCCGCACTACGAGATAAAAGTAATATCTGCCACAAATAGACTAAAAGTATGACATAAAATTTAAATCGAGATTGTGAAAAAGAGCGTAGCCATGGGATAAGTTGGTAGAATGTTGCTGAGCATGGTATTATGCGCTAAAAGATCATCAGTCGTCTACAAGAGATAAAAATTCTTGCCTGTACTTTCTATATAACTCTTCCAATTCAGAAATAATTTACCTGACAATGTGACTGACACCGTTCTATTCCTCCATGAGAAAATTTGACCCTTGTGGAAAGGTTTGGCAGAAAATGAACCCGTCGTGAAAAATAATTTTAAAATTTCCCCTTTTGGTTAACGTCCTACACCGGGGTGTTGAGGTTGCACTACTCAATGCCCATGGTCAAGTCTTTGAGGATCTTAGACAATCAGGAACTCAAATCCATGTCGGATTCGAGTGTCGGGTAGGTGTGGCGCCTCAACACCTTGACTAGGGGTTTAGAAGTGCAACCTCAATGCCTCAGTGTAGGGGATTGAGCTGAAACGCCATATCCAATACTATTTTTCAGAGTGTTCAAATTTATGTTAGAGGTAAGATTGAGAAGAGTGTCAATCTTTAAGTCAAAGTGCACTATCTTTTTCTCATGCCAATATTCCAAGCAAACGTAAGTGTTCATTTCCACAAGGAACCTCATAGTCTTATCAAACATCCTATAGACAAAAATCATGGTTGCTTAAGTATATATGATGTGTCAAATTATAACACGTTTGTTTGGAGAGTTTAAAATTTACTCCGTGTTCGCTTGCTATATTTGTCAAAGAGAACCGTCTGCAATAATGCCATATCCTTGGTTGAATCCCGCATCCACAACTTGGTCAAGAATCGCACCCAAGACCATAGCCTTGACCTTGAAGACGTTGGAGAAAGGGGATTTTATTTTTTGGTATGGTCAATGGATTGGTTGTAGTCGATTGACTCACCGGTAGAAAAGAGAAAGGACATTCCATCCTTTACACAAGAGAGAGAGAGAGAGTATACAGAGTGGACAGTCATTTACAGCGTGTCCTAAAATATGTAGTGAGCAATTTATTAGTCGGAAAAATACAAATATGTATGGAAAATTTGGAAAATAAAATACGGCTAAATAATCTGGGTAAAGAGATGTATTTCAAAAATAATGCGGCTACAGGAAAATATCATCTAATCCTAACAAAATCAAAACTATAATTCTGACTTAAAATCAATTATGAGTTTTCAAATGTAAACATGAGGAAACTGAAGCAAAGAAGAGGAACGAGATTCAAAAATTTATACAAAAATCCACACAATTTTTTTTTTGGAACAAATCACAGTATAAATGTGAAACTAAGTAAAAGTTTAAGTCACGCTAATTTGCTTGAAAATTGATAATACAATGGAAGTAAATTATAACCGCATTTTGAAACCTGAAATTATTTTACTATTCGAAAAATGAATGTTCTTAAAATATTAAATTTATAGCTATCGGCTAATGCTTCTCTAAATTTTAAAAACGTGATAGCAAGATATAACATTAATAATTAATAGATAGTCTAGCCGCGCCCGCGCATTTGTGCGGCTAAACTATCTATTGATATTATATCTTGTGAGACATTTTTTAAAGTTTAGAGAAACATTATACGATTGTTGTTTAGATATAATACTTTAAGACTAGTTAATCTATTTGAGTTTTCAATATGCTCATCTCTTAGATATTTTTCTTCCATTTTTTTCAAGTTCATGTAAATTACGTGGCTTAAACCACTTGCGTAGTTTTAATTTTATAATGCCATTGGGTCAGAAAAAATATTGTGCCGGATTGCTTATAAATTTCATCTCCTTCCTCCTCTTTATTTTAATTTCCTCATCTTTATAATTTACAATGCAGAATTGATATTTTTTGCGAAAAAATTGATATTTGTTTAAAAATCACAGTCATAATTTTGATCTCTTCAGGGATTAGAGGCTAGTTTCTTGTAGCCATGTGTGTTATGCTGGATTTTTTTTAAATACATTTATTTACCGAGATTATTTAGTGTAGTATTTTTTTCCAAAAACATTCATACATATTAGTTACAATTTATCCAACCATAATTTTTCTTACATGTTTCAAGACATGCTTTGTGATTTTAAATCACGGTCCACACTCTATATCTCTCTTTTGAAAAGCGTGCAAGAAAATTCCCATTTATCCTCTACCAGTGAGTCGATTGTTCCCATTCCATTGACCGTATCCAAAAAAAAAATCCCCTTTATCCATAGTATGCCAGGCCACGATCTTGGAGGTGATTCTTGACCAAATCGTGGATGCGCTCTGGAGCCGCGGATAGCCCGCCGGCGGGGCTGCATCTCGCCGTCGCTGATTTGGAAAGATAAAGTGTGGTGGCTGGCATAGTCAGTGAAGATTGCACCGTGCGCGATCCGGTCGGCAACGACGAAGCCGGGAGCTGCGGCCCGGATTCAGCAGTCAAGGTGCGTGCCTCACTGCTTCAGCACCCTGCATGGCTGCTCCCCCATTTCAATCTTTTTCTTCCAAGTTTTGATTATATGATGCTTGATACGTTTCAAACGTATCTATAATTTTTGATGTTCCATGCTGATATTATATCAATTGCTACATGTTTTGGTTACACTTTATATCATTTTTATGCATTTTCTGGGACTAACCTATTAACAAGATGCCACAGTGCCAGTTCCCTGTTTTCTGCTGTTTTTGGTTTCAGAAAATCTATTAAGGAAATATTCTCGGAATTGGACGAAACAAAAGACATCGTCAATAATATCACGAGGAGATCACGGAGTCCAAAGGGGAGTCGGAGCAGACCCACCAGGGGGCCACGCCACACTAGGGCGCGGCCCAGGGTGGGCCCGCGCCCCCTATGGCGTGGTGGCCCCCCTCGGCCACCGACGCCGCCTCTTCGCCTATATATTCTCCGCGACGCGAAAACCCTATTACGGTCGATCATATTCCACGAAAAGTTCCGTCGCGGCCGTCATCGTCAATCTCAGATCGGAGGAGTTCTGAAGCTCTTCCCGGCACCCTGCCGGAGGGGAGATCATCACCGGAGGGCTCTACATCACCATGCCTGCCTCCGGAGTGATGCGTGAGTAGTCCACCCCTGGACTACGGGTCCATAGCAGTAGCTAGATGGTTGTCTCTCTACCTTGTGCCTCCATGTTTAGATCTTGTGAGCTGCCTAACATGATCAAGATCATCTTATTGTAATGCTAGATGTTGTGTTTGCTGGGATCCGATGAATATTGATACCATGTTTATTCAAGTTGTTTATCTATGTGCTCTTGATCTTGCATGCTCTCCGTTGCTAGTAGATGCTTTGGCCAAGTAGATGCTTGTGACTCCAAGAGGGGGTATTTATGCTCGATAGTGGGTTCAGTCTCTAGATATCTGGATCAGTGACAGAAAGGTCTAAGATGGTAGATGTGCTGTTGCTACTAGGGATAAAACATTGGTGCAGTGTCCAAGGGCACTTGTATTGATTACATTACACACTTTACTTCATGCAATAATCTGTTGTTAGCAACTTAATACTGAATGGATGCGGATGCTGCCTTGAAGGTGGATTATTTAGGCATAGATGCGGTTGGAATAACGGTCTATGTACTTTGTTGTAATGCCCAACTAGATTTCATAGTAGACATCTTGGCATGTATTGCATTGTTATGCCCTCTCTATTTGTCAATTGCCCAGCTGTAATTTGTTTACCCAACATGCTAGTTATCTGTTCTGAGAGAGACACCACTAGTGAACTGTGGACCCTGGTCCAATTTCCTCATACTGTTTACACAACCTGCTGCAATCATCTGTTTCCTGTTACTTGCTGTTTTCCTGCTGTTTTCCACACCATACGTTTAACTCTTTGTTTCTGCAAGACCGGAGAGATTGACAACCTCTCTGTTTCGTGTTGGGCAAAGTTCTGGTTTGTGTCTGTGCAGATTCCACGTTGGTGCAAGCTCCCTAGCGCCAGGGGGAGTCAACATCAACAACCTTCCGATAGATCGTCAAGTCCTACTGGATTGATAACCTTGGGTAGATTTTCAAGGGAAAACTTCTGCTGTCTACATCATAACCTTCCTCTTGGGGTTCACCAACACGTAGCCATCAAGCTGTTTTCTGGCGCCGTTGCCGGGGACTTGGAGGCTATTGGAAAGGGGAGTCTCTCAGTTCCAATCTCTTTACTTTGTTTTTTGTCTTGTTTTAGTTTTGTTTTGCTTGCTGTTAAAAATCAAAAACCCAAAAAAATTAAATTCCTGCATCTAGTTTTTAATTTCGAGTTGCCCTGTTGCTTGTTTTAGGCTTGCTAAAATGAGTAATCCTGAAAATACTAAGTTGTGTGACTTTACTAGCACAAACAACAATGATTTTATCTGTACACCCATTGCTCCACCTGCTTCTAAAGCAGAATTTTATGAGATTAAGCCTGCACTGTTAAATCTGGTTATGAAAGAGCAATTTTCTGGTGTTAGTACTGATGATGCTGCTGCCCACTTAAACAACTTTGTTGAACTTTGTGATATGCAAAAGTATAAGGAGGTAGAGAGTGATATTATTAAGCTGAAATTGTTTCCTTTCTCTTTAAGAGGAAGAGCTAAAGATTGGTTGCTATCTTTGCCTAGAAATAGTATTGATTCCTGGACTAAATGCAAAGATGCTTTCATTGGAAAATATTATCCTCCTGCTAAAATTATCTCTTTAAGAAGTGGTATTATGAACTTTAGGCAACTTGATAATGAGCATGTTGCCCAAGCTTGGGAAAGAATGAAGTCTTTGGTTAAAAATTGCCCCACTCATGGACTGACTACTTGGATGATCATCCAAACCTTTTATGCAGGACTAAATTTTTCTCAAGGAACTTATTGGACTCGGCTGCTGGAGGGACCTTTATGTCCATCACTTTGGGTGCTGCTACAAAGCTTCTTGATGATATGATGGTAAATTATTCTGAATGGCACACTGAAAGGGCTCCAACTGGTAAGAAGGTAAATTCTGTTGAGGAAATTTCCTCCTTGAGTGATAAAGTTGATGCTATTATGACTATGCTTTCGAATGGACATGGTGTTGTGGATCCAAATAATATTCCTCTTGCTTCTTTGGTTGCTCATGATGAGAAAAATGTTGATGTAAACTTCATTAAAAATAACAACTTCAACAACAATGCTATAGGAATAATTTTGGTAGCAACAATTATAGGCCATATCCTGCTAATGGTAGCAACTCTTATGGTAATTCTTATGGCAATTCCTACAGTAACAATAGAAGTGTGCCCTCTGATCTTGAAGTCATGCTTAAGGATTTTATTAGCACACAAACTACTTTTAATAAAACTGTTGAGGAAAAGCTAGGAAAAATTGATACTCTTGCTGCTAAAGTTGATAGTCTTGCTCATGATGTTGAAATGCTGAAAATAAAAGCTATTCCTAGTGATATTAGAGAGAGTAAAACACTCAATGCTATCCAAATTAAAATTGATAATAACATTAGGATGCTTGCTGAACTTCATGAAAGATGGGAGAGAGAAGAAAGAGAAGCTGAAATTGCTGAACAAAATAGTGTTGTTAGAGTTTGCACTATTTTTACTAATGAAACAAATGATGCCTCACATGCTAATGCGCCCCCTACTGTTAGTGAAAAGATAATAAGTGTTGGAAATGTCTCTACTACCTCTACAAAAAGTTTTAAATTGCCTGATAGCACTACTTTTGTTCCTAGTAAAAGTGCTGAAATTTTTAGAGGTGTTGGTGATAATTGCTCCATTGTTTTTGATGACAACAACTTCAATTTCGAAAATTGTAACATAACTGAAGTCATCATGTTCTTGCAAAAGCTAGCTAAGAGTCCTAATGCTAGTAAAATAAATATGGCTTTTACTGAACATATTATCAAAGCTCTCATGCATGCTAGGGAAGAAAAATTAAAACTTGAAGCTTCTATCCCTAGGAAGTTAGATGATAATTGGGAACCTGTTATTAAAATGAAACTGAGTGAGTTTGAATGCAATGCTTTGTGTGACCTTGGTTCTTGTATTTCGGTTATGCCTAAAAATTTATATGATATTCTCAAGCTTGCACCTTTGGAAAAATGTCATTTGGATGTTCACTTTGCTGATTCTTCTATGAAGAAACCTTTAGGAAAAGTTGATGATGTTTTGATAATGGTTAATAACAATCTTGTCCCTGTTGATTTTGTGGTTTTGGATATTGAATGCAATCCTTCTTGTCCTATTGTTTTGGGAAGACCTTTTCTGAGAACTGTTGGTGCTGTTATTGATATGAGAGAGGGGAATATAAAATTTCAATTCCCACTCAAGAAAGGTATGGAACACTTCCCTAGGAAGAAGATGAAATACTCACATGATACTAGTGTCAAGACAAATTATGGTTTTGGATTTTCTGGTCTTGACAATACTTGATGCATCTCTTCATGCCTAGCTCAAAGGCATTAAAGAAAAGCACTTCTGGGAGATAACCCATGTTTTTATTTGCTGTTTTATTTTTGTTTTCTTGAGTCAAGGATGCTTGTTTACCTCTGTAGCAACTCC
This sequence comes from Poa pratensis, assembly GCA_947311845.1. Lineage (NCBI taxonomy): Eukaryota > Viridiplantae > Streptophyta > Magnoliopsida > Poales > Poaceae > Poa > Poa pratensis. The sequence continues at coordinate 34,058,193 of CAMZMU010000085.1, read as the reverse complement.
TTTGTATCTTTTATTTGCTGTTTTGTTGTGCCAAGGAGAGTTACTAATGCAAAGTTGGTTTTATTTTCGGGACTGCATTGGGACAGATTGCTGTTCGTCACCGTTTAATTCAGTAGAAAATCAGAAAAAATCGAAAAATGCTGAAATTTTTGTGCATGTTCCTGATGATGTTACGCAACTTTCATTATTTCAAAAGTTTTTCATCTGAGCATCGTAAGTGCCTCGAAAAAATTCGTCATTACAGACTGTTCTGGTTTGACAGATTCTGTCTTTTATTTTGCATTCTCTCTTTTACAAGTTTTTAAGTGGTTTCTTTTCGTGTAAAAGTGCCCACTTGAGCCTAGTAACAGTGGCTAATGTTTAAAATAGTTGGCTTGTGAGTTTTGTCTTTGCTAGAACTTTGAAGTATTATCTTTTAGTGCACTAACCTGCTAATGAGAAAAGCTGTTAAGTTTTGGTGTGAAGGAAGTTTTCAAGTGTTGATAGAGGAGAATGATATTACATGATCAAGAAGAGTGAAGAGCTTAAGCTTGGGGAGGCTTACCTCCCCAGCATATTTCAAGAAGACTCAAGCATCTAAGCTTGGGGATGCCCAAGGCATCCCCTTCTTCATCTACAAATTATCAGGTCATCTCTAATGGTGCTATATTTTTATTGCTTCATCTAGTGTACTCTTCCTTGGAGCGTCAGTGTGTTTTTGTTTTCAGTTTGTTTTGTTTTGTTTGCTGTGCTATACTTGTTGGATCCTAGCATTCATGTTTGGGAGAGAGACACGCTCCACTTTTTCATTAGAATACTCTTGTGCTTCACTTATACTTGTTGAGTATTCCTGTCTAGTTGCTGTTATTGCTGTTAGCTCTCAGTTTTTCATGTATCTCTTGTTAGAGCTTTCAGTTTCTTTTGAAGAAAGTACTCTCTTGCTTCACTTATATCTGTTTGGAGAGTTGTCAAATAAGTTGATTGGTGTTTGGTTGGACCAGAAAAATGCTATGCATGTGGTAGTGGTATAAAATGCTTACATGAATCTTTTTAGATCGTTGTCTTGAGTAATTTGATGCTTGCCAATTGTTTTGAGCTGTCAAGTAATTAATGTTTAAGCTTGTGCATCATGTAAGTAATGGCTATTAATGAAGAACTACTATAAGGATTTTCTGCTATAATAATCTGTTGCATAATTGGAAGTCCATAGTAGTCTAGATAATTTTTGGATGAAGGCTATGTGTTAACAAGGAAGACAGTGGGAGTCTATGGTTCGTCAAACCTTGTGTTTTATGTACACTCTTGCTATTCCAGTTGATAATGATGTTTGCTTATAATAACCTTGCTAGCCTAAACTCTGTACTAAGAGGGAATGCTTCTTGTACATCCAAAACCTTGAGCCAAATCCATGCCACCTGTGTCCACCATACCTACCTATTATGTGGTGTTTTCACCATTCCAAGTAAATTTCTTCATGTGCTATCTACTAACTACTCAAAACTGTTACATTTCCTTTTTGTGTCACTACTTGAAAAGCTCATAAGGACGTAGTAGTGAGATTTGTCATCTTCCATGCTAATTAATTTACAAGGATTGGCAGCTTCATCTGCTTCTCCACCTTTTATTTTGCATTAAAGAGCTGGTTAGTCCACCCTATAAATAAATAAATAGACACTCCTCCATGGTGAATGTTGGTGGGCACCCGAGGATTCGGTTAGCCATGGTTTGTGGAAAGTAAATGGTTGGGAGGAGTGTCACCAATAAGTGCTTGTTACAAGTGCAGTCCTAAAAACTCTCGGAACCGCTCTAAAAGTTAGTTAGCCATGGAAGATGACAAGTACCTGCTATTTGATTTGTTGACACCTGTATACACCATTACCTTACAAAACAATATTTTATGCTCTCTATATGCCTTCGGGAACTACAGCTCTAGCACATGATGTTAATCCCTGCTTCCCTCTGCGAAGGGCCATTCTTTTACTTTTATGTTGAGTCAGTTTTCCCACTTCTTTCTGTCTACTTAAGCAAACATCATTGTCAACTCCAGTATAACAGTTTTTACATAACTTTGTGTTTGGTTGATCATATTCTTTGCATTGACATTATCTATATGATATACATGTTGAAAGTTGAAGCAAAAGCTGAAGCTATTATCTTCCTTTGTGTTGATACAAACACTTTCATGTTGAGAATTATTGCTGCTGTGAACTAACTATTATGTTAGACTATTATATCTCTAAATGTTTTATAGTATTATTCATGAAAGTTTGCACTTGTGTGATCACTTATGTTTACTCTTTATTTACTTGCTTGCAAACTATAGACCATTGGCTTGGATCACTTCATTCAGATCATGTGCATTACATTGTTATTTGATCAAAGATTGTGTTGGTAGCATGTCACTTCAAAAATTATCTGTTTTTATCGTTTACCTACTCGAGGACGAGCAGGAACTAAGCTTGGGGATGCTTGATACGTCTCAAACGTATCTATAATTTTTGATGTTCCATGCTGTTATTATATCAATTGCTACATGTTTTGGTTACACTTTATATCATTTTTATGCATTTTCTGGGACTAACCTATTAACAAGATGCCACAGTGCCAGTTCCCTGTTTTCTGCTGTTTTTGGTTTCAGAAAATCTATTAAGGAAATATTCTCGGAATTGGACGAAACAAAAGACATCGTCAATAATATCACGAGGAGATCACGGAGTCCAAAGGGGAGTCGGAGCAGACCCACCAGGGGGCCACGCCACACTAGGGCGCGGCCCAGGGTGGGCCCGCGCCCCCCTATGGCGTGGTGGCCCCCCTCGGCCACCGACGCCGCCTCTTCGCCTATATATTCTCCGCGACGCGAAAACCCTATTACGGTCGATCATATTCCACGAAAAGTTCCGTCGCGGCCGTCATCGTCAATCTCAGATCGGAGGAGTTCTGAAGCTCTTCCCGGCACCCTGCCGGAGGGGAGATCATCACCGGAGGGCTCTACATCACCATGCCTGCCTCCGGAGTGATGCGTGAGTAGTCCACCCCTGGACTACGGGTCCATAGCAGTAGCTAGATGGTTGTCTCTCTACCTTGTGCCTCCATGTTTAGATCTTGTGAGCTGCCTAACATGATCAAGATCATCTTATTGTAATGCTAGATGTTGTGTTTGCTGGGATCCGATGAATATTGATACCATGTTTATTCAAGTTGTTTATCTATGTGCTCTTGATCTTGCATGCTCTCCGTTGCTAGTAGATGCTTTGGCCAAGTAGATGCTTGTGACTCCAAGAGGGGGTATTTATGCTCGATAGTGGGTTCAGTCTCTAGATATCTGGATCAGTGACAGAAAGGTCTAAGATGGTAGATGTGCTGTTGCTACTAGGGATAAAACATTGGTGCAGTGTCCAAGGGCACTTGTATTGATTACATTACACACTTTACTTCATGCAATAATCTGTTGTTAGCAACTTAATACTGAATGGATGCGGATGCTGCCTTGAAGGTGGATTATTTAGGCATAGATGCGGTTGGAATAACGGTCTATGTACTTTGTTGTAATGCCCAACTAGATTTCATAGTAGACATCTTGGCATGTATTGCATTGTTATGCCCTCTCTATTTGTCAATTGCCCAGCTGTAATTTGTTTACCCAACATGCTAGTTATCTGTTCTGAGAGAGACACCACTAGTGAACTGTGGACCCTGGTCCAATTTCCTCATACTGTTTACACAACCTGCTGCAATCATCTGTTTCCTGTTACTTGCTGTTTTCCTGCTGTTTTCCACACCATACGTTTAACTCTTTGTTTCTGCAAGACCGGAGAGATTGACAACCTCTCTGTTTCGTGTTGGGCAAAGTTCTGGTTTGTGTCTGTGCAGATTCCACGTTGGTGCAAGCTCCCTAGCGCCAGGGGGAGTCAACATCAACAACCTTCCGATAGATCGTCAAGTCCTACTGGATTGATAACCTTGGGTAGATTATTCAAGGGAAAACTTCTGCTGTCTACATCATAACCTTCCTCTTGGGGTTCACCAACACGTAGCCATCAATGATCCATAATTTAGTGATTGATTTTAGCCTTTGATGTAATTTCAGCTGCAATTGCATTGTCATTGGGAAAAAGAACATTAGCAATATAGCCAGATGGTCTGATAGCGCCTGTGTCGTTTAGCTTGGAGCAGAGCAGCCATCGGTGAATCCATCACCCTATCTCCATCCCATATGATTTTTTTTATCGCATATTAGAAATAATATATGGTGCAATCTTCAGTCACATTTGTAAGAAGAGATAAAATCTCCATGTTATAGCCATTTTTCTAGATAGACGATATAAGAGAGATCTAGATTTTTGTATTATTCGTGGGAGAGATGTTAGTTGTTGATTGTTGGTCCCTAGCTTGAGACAGATGAGAGGAGAGAAGAGAAAATTAGTTTAAATGTACAGAAATAATAAATGGAAATTTGAAGATCAAAGATATATGTATGTATCTATGTAAAATGAATCGGGTCCAGGAAATACATTTGAATGTAAGAAAGCAGGAGAACACTTAGTTCTAATGGAACTTTGTAGCTCTTTTTTAATTCCCCCCCCCCCCCCCCCCCCCCCGCGGGTGCACAGATGTATTTAGAAAAAGGTAAATACAAAATAAGAAGGAAAATAACATAAAAGTGAGATAAAAATGGTTCAACAAAATATATCTATGACAGTTTTCATGAAAAAAAATCAAATAAGAAAATGGGTGCACAGATTATCTAGAATAACACTAAGTTTTAATATATGTGAATGAAAAGACAACGATAGGAAAGCAAAAACAAGTAGAATAATAGATTAAAAAGGGTATAAGCTCAATAATTAAAAGATGTTTAAACTACAGGTTCAAATGAACTTTACAATCCAACAATGCAAATACGCGTGTTACATTAATAAATATGTAAAAATATCAATAATATATATAGTTATAAGACATTATGTGTCCAAATTTAAAAATTTGCGTCAACATATAACATTAATAAAGTGTCTAGCATTCATAGAATGTCTAGCCGCGCAATTTGCGCGGTGCCCCCCAGCATGTTCCATGCTCTGCCAATTTTTCAGATCCAACATCTTTTCCATCATGGTTCACATGTCTCGGGCATTACAAGTTGTAGTGTGTTTCTCGCGATCGCACCTTATCATCATATTGGGAAAGTTTATGATAAACACATCATTAGAATGATGAGGTAATGATACGTCTCAAAGGTATCTATAATTTTTGAAGTTTCATGCTTGTTTTATAACAAATGCTACATATTTTATTTGCATTATATATCATTTTTATGCATTTTCTGAAACTAACCTATTAAAAAGATGCCACAGTGCCAGTTCCTGTTTTCTGCTGTCTTTTTGTTTCAGAAAAACTAGTCGGAAAGAATTGGACGAAATTTTACTGGGACAAGATTTATGAAGATAAGAAAACGGAGTCCGAAGGGCAGCCGAGGATGCGACCCAGGGGGCCCATACGCCACCTCGGCGCGGTAGAAGGTGGGGCCACGCCGGGGGGTCGTCTGGCACCCTCGGGTGGCCCCTCGCGCCACTTCTTCCCCTATATATTTCCCTCGTCCAGAAAACCCTGAGTACCCGAACACAATTCTACGAAAAGTTCCATCGTCGCCGTCATCGTCAACCCTAGTTCGGGAGGGTTTTGAAGCTCTTCTCAGTACTCTGCCGGAGGGGGAGATCATCTTCGGAGAGCTCTACACCGCCATGTCTGCCTCCGTAGTGATGCGTGAGTAGTTCTCCATTGGACTACGGGTCCAGAGCAGTAGCTAGTTGGTCCTCTCTCCACTTTGTGCTATCATGTTTAGATCTTGTGAGCTGCCTAACATGATCAAGATCATCTTTATGTAATGCTACATGTTGTGTTTGCTGGGATCCGATGAATTGTGAAGTTGTGATCAAATTTGTTCATCTATCAATCTATATGGTTTATTTATGATCTGGCATGCTCTCCGATGCTAGTAGATGCTTTGGCCAAGTAGATGCTAGTGTCTCCAAGAGGGGTATTTATGCTAGATAGTGGGTTCATGTCTCCGGTTGCCTGGGCTCGATTGACAGAAACGACTAAGGCTCTGGATGTGCTGTTGCCACTAGGAGAAAACAACTATGCTATGTCTACGTGTCATTGCATTGTTTACATTACACACTTTGCTTATTGCAATTATCTGTTGCTTGCAACTTAATACTTTCAGGAGACACGGATGTTATCCTAATGGTGGATTTTAGTCATAGATGCAGCTAGCAAGCGGTCTACGTATCTTGTTGTAATTCCCAATTAAATACTACAATGAACTTTACCTTGTCATAATATGCATTGTCATGCTCTTGCCATTCATCAATTGTCCAGTTATAATTTGTTTACCCAACATGCTTTTTTATTTGTGTATGAAGAGACACCACTAGTGAACTGTGGAGACTGGTCCATTCTTTTACACTGATAAAAACACCGTTTCCACCACGTTCTACACTCATTTGCTCGTTGTTCATTTTTGCATTTACATTTATTTTACATACGTTTAATCCTTTGTATTCAGCAAGTCAGTGAGATTGACAACCTTTCTGTTTTGTTGGGGCAAAATAGTATTATTGTGTTGTGTGCAAGTCCACGCCGAAGCTATAAGCACCCGAGTAGCTTTAGCACCGTGTTGAAACTCTTCCAATTCTTACTGGTTCGATAACCTTGACATTGATTCTTCTCCCGAAAATTTTTGTGTTCTTGCCGAAAGGAAAGTCCCTTATCTCTAGGGAATTGGAGCGACACCATACACATGAAGAATCCAAACCGGAAAATATGGTGGCTGTCAGGTCGTGAACCCTATTAGTTGCCTAGCTACTTCACCGTTGGCTTCGTCTCGATGAGATATTTGAAACTATATATATGTTTTATTGACTTTTTTCCATACTCAAAGTTGCCACTCGTCGAGTTATAAAGTTCACATGGCATAGTTACTAAAGTTTCCACGTGTTAACTTGGTACATAATAGGTTGACAACTAATCCGTTACTGCCTGGTAACAAAAAAGTCCAAAACGAAGCTTGTCTAAATATATAAGCTTGAGATCTAGTTTTTCTCATGTTTACACCTAGCTATTTGCTTATTGCATGCGAGCGTTAGCAACGCTCTATTATTTACCTGCAACCGTGCAGATGGAGTCGTGGAGACGTTTGTTTGTCATAAAATTAATTTATAAATAATTTTGTGGTCAGTTTGAGAAGAAATTACATGTCTAAGTTTTTGAGTTGTTCATTTGTTGTTCCTGTTAGAATCATGTTTACCTAGTAGGAACAACGCTGATCTTTTCTTGTCACTCCAGTTGCTGGCAAGCCATAAATGTACCTCTCCATATCGATGTTTCTTTCTCTTCGAGCTGTTTGTCACTCCGAAAGCAAGAAAAAACAGACCCAAAATTTCCAAAACATAACCGTTGCCAAATAAAAACGTCACATCTCACCGTCGATCTATACAATGCTAGATCTGTGTGTTCGCTTTCGACCGATTTGGTGGTCCTCCAAGTGGGATAGATCGCGAGCTATGTGATTAGCATGGCCTTGTGGTTGCATTGCACCGAAAAAATCTTACGGTGTTTCAATGCGAGGGTGAAAATGAACGCTTGGTCAGAGCATGCGCATGTGCATTGTGTTCATTTCTCTAGCGTAAGAGGCTAACATTAAAGGCTGAGGATGGTCACATGGAGGAGTTCCATCCAAAGGGCAACAAATTGAGCAATCTGCTCAACGGAAAAAAACAACATGCACTTAATTAGTCCAAGGATCCATGCGTCTAGCTTCATGATTTTTTTCCATATATTCCATCTTTTCTCTCTTGGAGGCCGCAAAAATGAGAGGGGCCATGTCACAAGGACGTTGACCGTTCAACTAAGGGAAATCCTTCCTGATGGTGATTGTTGTACAAGCGTAAAAAATATCCATATCCTAAGGTCTTCCCAAGCTAATCCAAATCACGTCGGGGTCTTGCCATTCAAGCCAGGTAATTTTTTTGAGAGAACTTGCCTGTGGCAAGATGGTTAGGTGGGTGGTTGTACCCCCAGCCCACCAGAGTTCAAACTCCAGGTTTGACGCTGGTGTTTCTCATTTAAGGCGGAATATTCTTCAGTGGGAGGCGACGTTCCCGTCGACAGCGAGGCGCCCGTGGTGACTTCGTCAATCTCAAGACTCGACCCGCCGACTCAGTCTTTCGGAGGTGCTCATAGGGGTAGGGTGTGCGTGCGGGCGTTCATAGGGGTGAGTGTGTGCGCGTGTATATGAGCGCTTGCGTTGTACTGTGTTTCGCAAAAAAAAAAAAAAAAAAGCCAGGTAATTTTTTAGTACAAGTTTTCATAATCGAAAATTAGAATTTGGCATCCTCTTGATACGCCAAGGCCATCGGCCCATCGGCTTCGGTTCCATGGCTCCGGACAGCGACGCCCCTAACGAACCCCACTAGCTAGACGCGCGGGGCACCGGGCTCCGAGCGCCACACAGCCCTGGCCTCTAGATCGGGGCATCTGCGTGCGCGCTTGTGGTACATGCCGGCCGGATGCCCGCCGCCATGCCGCGTCGGCGTCTATATAAACAGAACACCCAGCTCCTCATGCCAATCACCCCTCTCCACTCGCCTTCCTCCTCTTGGTCTTGGTGCATTCTTAGCCAAGCGACGCAGTACACGGCGATCATAAACGCGTAGGAGACTCCAAAAGAAGCAGCTCGGCCAGGTCGATCGAGTGGCGTGGTGTGCAGTGCAACCCGAGCTAGATGGCCACGGGAGCCGAGACCGTCCGTCCTTTCCCAGCCACCGCCGGCGACGTCATGGAGGCCGGTGCTCCTCGCCACGGCCGAGGATGAGGTGGTGGATCCGGTATCTGGGGCGACGAGCAGCGGATGAAGATGGAGCTCGTAGCGTGGGCCAAGGCCGTCGCGTCCATGGCGCTCAACGTCTCGTCTGAGCCGCCGACTTCCACGACACACACGACCGAGTGTGCGACCTAGAGTCCTCGACACCTTTTTGGCAAAAGAAGAAGAGGCTTGGACCCCTAGAGGGGTATGCATAGCTTATTGATCGACGCGATGCCTCCTGCATAGTAGTTGATCTCGCAGTTGCAGAGAAATCTGTCGATTGATCGATCGATCTGGCGCAATCCACGCCATAATCGCTTGAATATGAATCATGCAGGCTTATCAATGCCCGAATCTGAGTCTATATGATGAACTTCGTAAAGTTTTTTGAAACGGGATGAACTTCGGAAAGTGGTGCGTGTATGCTCTTTGCTTTGGTGAAGGCTGATGTTAGTTTTTCCAAGGTCGGGGTGGCTTATCACAATCCTCAAGTAGTTTTTTGTAACATCCCAATTTTCAAATTCCAAAAGCATGCATACATTCATCATCTCATCTGCATCCCATTTAAATCTTATAAATTATAAACTCAACAAATGAACCTATTTATCTTTCTATTTTAAATTTTCACAAAAGGGTATTTTAAGTTTTATCAAATTATTTTATATCGAAAGGACTACCATTAGGTTCTGTTTTGCACAAGCTTTCCAAAACATATTTTAAAAAAATTTCTGAAAATAATTGAACCAAGAACCGAAAACAGAAAAGAGAAAAGAAAAGAACAAAAAAAAGGGGTTAGCCGGGCCAGCCGAGCCGCCCAGCATTTTTCTGCCGCTCGCGCAGCACGTACCAGCCCAGCCCGCAGCCTTCCCTCCACTCACTGCCATGCGGGCCCCACCCGTCAGCGCGCCTTCCCCAACCTCCGGCCGAAACCGCCGCAGCGCCCACGACGCGCACGGACGCCTCCACCTCGCCCACGCTCCCCACTCCCCGAAGCTCGCAACGGCGCGCACCGACGCGCCTTTAAAACCCCATCCCCTCCTCTCCATTTTCCTCAGCACGCGCGCCCTCATACCGCCGCCCTTCCACCGGATTTCGCCGCCGAAGACCACCATGGCCGCTGCCGTCCTTCACTGATTCCGGTGAGCACAGACTGCCCCGCCCCCTCTCGTCCATCCCCTCGACTTCGCCGCCCCTTCGCGCACCTCCCTGACCTGTTTTCCGTCCCCTGCCGTGCACTAGATCGAGCGGAGCTTCCTCGACCGACGCCACCGTTCGCTGCCGCAACTCCGGCAAGGATCCACCGACGCCCCGGAGCTTCCCCGACCACGCCATCGACCCCGCCTCGAGCTCCTCCGCTTCTGGTGAGTCCGCAGCATCCCCTGGCCCTCTCCCTCGTCGCGTCCATGCACGCCGGCAATGGCGCCGCCGTCGCCGGAGCCGCGCCGGCGCAACGCGCTGCTCAGTTTAGGTCAGTAGGATCTCGACCGTTCGATCACGATCGGACGGATCACGTTAGATCACTCGCCGAACCGGTATGGGCCAATCACGTTGCGCCACGTCGCCGTGTTTATTTTTAATCCGTCTGAAAATTTATAAATAAAACAGAAAACCATTCAAACTTCAAAAATTCATAACTTTCAAACCATAAGTCCAAATTTAGCAAACTTTATACCGTTGGAAAGCTATGAACTTGTAGTTTAATCTAGAATCATTAGTTTTCCATTTTGCATCTATTTAAAATGATCAATTTGCAGAAGGACATTTCGGCCATTTAAATCAAAACTTGAGTTTTAAAAATTATTTTGAGATGAATCTTTTTGATAAATGTCAAAAATTAACTCCTCTGTCCAGGGCCTAACACGCTATTTTATCAATTAATAAAAGTTCAAAGGTATCAAATTTACTTGTAAATACTCTAGTGTTTGAAAAATGTTTTCAAATAATAACTATGCATTGAACTTTGCTCATTTCATCATGCATCATTTAGAAACCAGAGAACTAATAAAGTGTACTACTCTTTAATAATGTTGTTTGCATCCATACATGCATAGCATTGTTTTTGTGATGTGCATGTGTATTGAATTGTTGTATGTTTATTATCTTTTAGATTGTGCGGAGTGTCTCACGTGTTGTGAAGAGTGTAACTTCAACTCTTCAGCTGGCCAAGGCAAGTGACACCATAAAAGTCCTACTACTTTTATTACTATGCACTTAGTGTTTTCAGTAGTATGCATGATAGGCTTGTTACTGAATACTATACTATGCTATGCTCCTATTAGTGTGTAGCCATCCCCCACCCAGAACTTTGTAGTATGGAACTTAGTATAGACATGCTATGAAAAATGTTTTGATTAGTTGGATAGTTATGAAAACTAATAAATAATCAATGAATACCTGGGTGCTGGTTGGAGAACCATGGTGGGTGACTACTCAGGGGGTCCATGTCTATGGTTCATGTCTATGGTAATTTGCCCTTGGTGGAAGTGCACAACGTGGAAAGTCACCCAGGCTTAAAGAGATTGTAGACTCTCCTTGTTCAGTAGCTTCTAGTGCAGCCACATGTCATATGGGCTCTGTCTTGATGGAGTAGGTTGTGAGAACCCGAATTCCTCGTGACCAGCAGATGTAGTGGGTGTAGGTTGGAGTGGGTCCGAGGTAAGGGCAATTGCTCCTGAAAAGTCTCGTCCTGGTCTTCTCTTTTCCATTGCATAAATGGTTGCAATGGAGGATGGAATGATTGGGTCTTGTGGTGAAAGTGCACACCCTCTCGAGAGTTAAAAACTAGTATACTTAGCCGTGTCCCCGGTTATGGACAATTTTGAGCAACTAGACCGGGAAGCTGTTGAAGATCCCTCATCCCAATTTCTAAATTAAAATTTGAGGGTGAACAAGGGTTTGGGAGCTCACTGATGTCTATCGGTGGTGCTTGTTGTGAGTAGTTGTCAAAGGTGTTCACTGATGTCTATCAGTGGTACTCTTTGTCTAAGATGAAAATTGTTTTACAAATGATAGGATGAAAACTGGCTTTATGCAAACCAGCCTCAAACTCCACTTAGCCAATATTCATGTAGAAGATAGGTTGCCATTTATATCCACATAAGTGTCATCTTGCCATCACAATTCAATTGTGCTGACCCATATAGTTGGGCTGTAACTCACCGTTGCAGGTCCGTCAGACGATGAGTGAGGTTTCGACAGGTTTCGAGTCTACAACCAACATGCTTGCCTGTGGCACATGAAGATGATGGGCTCACTGTATCATTTGCTTTCTGCTGTGTGTTTACTTTGGTTTGAGCTAGCCTTCGGCTATGCACCTTGTATCGAATCTTTTAAATTCTGGATCATCGTGTAATATACTTTGATACAATGTTATGGTATTGCATCTCAAACGTGTGTGCTAGCAAGTCGATCCAGGGACTAGCACGTTACACGGGGAATCCCAACCTTTGTTAAAAGGTGGGGGTTCTACAGATGGTATCAGAGCACTGTGTTGCCTGTAGGTTCGTGACCCTAGGTTGATTCTAGAACATAGGAAAGACCATAGGAACAAAAACTATATATACTATTTTATCTTAGAAAGAAAATGCTTTATAAGAAGAGTTTTGACTTTGCATTTATTTGTTTCATAATTTCATCTCATAACACTTGTCTAATCTTTTACCTCCTCTCTCAAAATTGTTTTGTAGATGTCTACCTTCACGCACCGTATTGTGGCTGGAAACGGAGAGACTGAGCACTTTGATCAGCAGCTGGCTGAACTGGCCCAGTTGGTGGGGATACCTCCGCCAATATTTCGGGTCAGCTGTTGTACCAGGAGTACGGCATCGAGAGGTGGCTGATTGAGACGACGATTCCGGCTCGCATTGACGACCCCACGACTCGGAGGAGATCTATGAGGAGAGGTACCCTGACTGGGATATGTCTGCAGGTGGCTATGCAAGGAGCCATGGCACGCATATGCGGACTGTACCGCTACATACCTTCTGGATCCCTTACCGTACCTTTGGGAGACGCCGCATGGATGGTACCCCGTACTTCTTCCCAACAATGAGAACATGACGGTACATCGTCAACATCTGGTGGAGCGTGAGTGCAACGCAGTAGACCTCGAGGAGTTGATGAGGGGCCAGATGACTTACCTGGATCAAGCTATCAACACTCTTGAGGAAGCCAACACCAAGATTGAGCATTGTGAGCTAGCCAACGCGTACGTTCTCAACAAGAGAGATGAGCTACTGGAAGCCAACAAAGTACTAGAGGAAAGCAACAAGAAGTTGTTGGAGAGGATTGAGAAGTTGGAAGAGCCACGAAAGCTAGAGGAGGAACTTCTCGGGATCAAGGTGTTTGATGATGTTCTGGTCAAGACCATGAAGTTGATGATAGAGCGCAGGGAGTTGCTAGTACAGGAGAATGTCGAACTGAAGAAGAGGCTAGCAGAGGCGCAAGCTCCCAAGATAGATCAGGTGATGGCTGATGCAGAAGAGGAGGACCCGAGGAGCGGGCCATAGAGACCTCGGATGGACAGACCATTTGGATTGTTCCTGAGGATGAGGACAAACCAGCGTTCAACACTCGGTCCCATGCACGCAAGGTCATCTGTCTCAAGGCCATCAGAGAGTTTCCCCAGTAGTAGTTCGACCACCATTTATCCTTCGAGTAGTCATTTCGATTTGAGTATTGATCTACCAACTTGTGGTATGGCAGTACATGTTAGCCCTTTTGTTTTCCAAAACTCGTTCATTTATCACCTTTGAGAATTATCAAGTACTACTTTTGATTTAAAATCCTTGTGTTGAGATGTTTGCTTGATGTGTTAACCGGGTATTGTTTGCATGGGTAGAATTTTCCTTTCCTTTCTATCTCGATTCTCATCTATGCTAAACCCACAGATGCCTCCTCGCCGTGACAACAACAACAACAACGATGAGAACAACAACGCTGGGATGCAGCAAGTGATGACTCAACTCATGCAAGTGATGACTCAGATCTTAGCAAACAACAACAACCACCCCCCCCACCTCAAGTGGACATGCTCACCCGATTCTGAGGCTGAGACCAGCAACATTCACTAGTGCCTCAGAGCCCGTCGTAGCTGATGACTGGCTACGCTCAGTGAATAAAATCTGGTGACCATCGGCTGTTCTGATGCTGAGAAGGTTCGGTTTGCGGCACACTTGTTAGAAGGACCCGCCGCTAGCTGGTGGGACAACTTTCAGATCACTCACCCAATTGAGGAGGTCACTTGGGAACTATTCCAAGAAGGTTTCCGCACTGCACACATATCAACTGGGGTGATGAGTCTGAAGAAGAGAGAGTTCCGCAACCTGCGACAGGGTAACCGCACAGTGGCTGCATACATAGAAGAGTTCAACAATCTGGCACGCTATGCGCCGGACGACGTCGACAGCGACACCAAAAGAAGGGAGAGATTCTTGGATGGACTGAATGATGAACTAGCTATTCAGCTGTCAGTTGTCTACACGCCCAACTATCAATCCCTAATCGACAAGGCCACTATCTTAGAGCAAACAGAAGCAGGCTGAGAACAGGAAGAGGAAGCACACCTTTGAAAAGCATTATGCTGGGCCACCCAGAAGATGCGTGGCTTCCAGGATGGCAGTGGAAGTTCTGGATTCCACAAGCATACTAACAATGGACACCAACATGGCGGAAACAACCACAACCACAACCACGGCCACAACCCCAATGGAGGCTATCGGGGCCACAACCACAATGGAAATGGAAACCACCATGGGCAGCATCGTCACAACCCTTCAGAGAAGAGGGACATCAGTCAAGTGCAATGCTACTCATGCAAGAAGATGGGACACTACTCCAATGAGTGCCCAGAGAAGAAGGATCAAATCAAGCCAAACGTGTCCCAGAAGGGCATGTGAACCACATGGATGTCGAAGAAATCATAGATCAACCTGACATGGTGATAGGTAAGTTCTTGATCAATACATGTCCAGCACTTGTACTTTTTGATTCTGGAGCATCCCATTCATTCATTTCAAGAACCTTTGTGAAAAAGCATGGTTTACCTACCACCACTCTGGTTAGACCTATCAGGGTTAGTTCTCCCGGGGGGGAGATGTTAGCTAAATCAGGTAGTAGCCCACTGACTCTAGACATTGGAAATCACAAATTCCCCACTGAACTGATCATTTTGGAAAACCAAGGCCTCGATGTCATACTAGGGATGGATTGGTTATCATAGTATAAGGGTCAGATAGACTGTTCTAGCCGAGCCATCATTCTCACTACCCCAGAAAAGAGGAGAATCCGATACCAGTCCTTCTATGGATCCAAAGATGCCAAGATTAATTCTCTTAAGGGGGTTAGTATGGAAGAGATACCTATAGTGAAGGATTACCCGGATGTATTTCCGGAGGAACTACCAGGGATGCCACCAAATAGAGATGTAGAGTTCCTCATAGAATTACTACCCGGCACAGGACCAATAGCCAAGAGACCTTACCCAATGTCAGTGGAGGAACTGAAGGAACTTAAGTCACAGCTTGAAGAACAGTTAGGAAAGGGGTTCATTCGCCCAGTTCATCCTCATGGGGAGCTCCTGTTCTGTTTGTGGAGAAGAAGGACAAGAGTATGAGGTTATGCATGGATTATCGTTCCCTGAATGAAGTGACCATTAAGAATAAATACCCACTACCGAGGATCAATGATTTATTTGACCAGTTAGAAGGAGCTACAGTATTCTCTAAGATCGATCTTCGGTCAGGATATTTTCAATTAAAGATCAGAGAACATGACATTCCAAAAACAGCATTCGTCACGAGATATGGACTCTACGAGTATACCGTCATGCCATTCGGGTTGACCAATGCCCCAGCATACTTCATGAACATGATGAACAAGGTGTTCATGGAGTTCCTAGACAAGTTTGTTTCGTCTTTATCGATGACATACTGATCTACTCCAAGAACAAGGAAGAGCATGAAGAACACCTACGTCTAGTCATGGAGAAGCTCAGAGAGCATAAGTTATATGCCAAATTCAGCAAGTGTGAATTTTGGCTACAAGAGGTTGGATTCTTGGGACATATAGTATCAAGAGAAGGTGTTGCAGTTGACCCTGCAAAGGTCGCAGCAGTAATGGAATGGTTGTCTCCCAAGACAGTAGCAGAGATACGCAGTTTCTTAGGTTTGGCAGGGTACTATCGGAGATTCATTGAGAACTTCTCCAAGATAGCTAAACCCATGCAGAATTGCTAAAGAAAGGGAAGAAGTTTGAATGGACAGAAGCTTGTGAAACTAGCTTCCAAGAGTTGAAGAAACGATTAGTATCAGCCCCAGTCCTATGCCTACCTGATCTGGAGAAAGATTTCCAGGTTTACTGTGATGCCTCTCGCCAAGGTTTGGGATGCGTCTTGATGCAGACAGGCAAAGTAGTATCATATGCCTCGAGGCAACTCAAGAAGCATGAGGGCAATTATCCCACACATGATCTTGAGTTGGCAGCAGTAGTACATGCATTGAAGACTTGGAGGCATTACCTGATGGGAAAGCGTTGTGAAGTGTTCACTGACCACAAGAGTTTGAAGTATATTTTCACTCAGAAGGAGCTGAACTTGAGACAGAGAAGGTGGTTAGAACTAATCAAGGATTATGATCTGAGCCTACAGTACCACCCTGGCAAGGCTAATGTGTGGCCGACGCCTTAAGTCGTAAGGTTTATGTAAATGGCCTCACGGCGGGAGAATTACCCGAGGACTTGTGTGAACAGTTTAAGGAGCTAAGATTGGAAGTAGTGTCAGAAGGATATGTGGCATCACTAGAGGTTCAGCCCACATTGATGGATAGGATCAGAGAAGCACAAAAGACCGACAAGGAGATGGAAGAAATCAGAGTTAACATGAGCAAAGATAAAGCAAAGGGTTTCCGCAAGGATGAACAAGGAACCCTATGGTTCGAAAGTCGTATTTGTGTACCCTGTGACGCAGAGCTTAGGGCCTAATTCTGCAAGAGGCTCATGATTCACCATACTCTATCCACCCTGGCAACACAAAGATGTACATGGATATAAAGGGTAGATTTTGGTGGAGTAATCTGAAGAAAGACATAGCTAAGCACATTGCATTATGCGACGTGTGTAATAAAGTTAAAGCAGAACATCAGAAACCAGCCGGACTACTACAACCCTTGCCTGTGCCTGAATGGAAGTGGGATAAGATAGGCATGGACTTCATCACGGGTTTACCCAGAACCAAGTCCGGATATGATTCTATATGGGTAGTAGTGGATCGTTTGACCAAGGTGGCTCACTTTATTCCCGTAAAGACCACTTACACCAGTGCTAAGCTTGCAAAGTTGTACATCAATAGGATTGTGTGTCTGCACGTGTGTACCGAAGACCATTGTTTCCGACAGAGGAACACAATTCACATCACATTTTTGGAAGCAACTACATGAGTCCCTAGGGACAAGGCTAGAATTCAGCACTGCCTTCCACCCACAAACTGATGGACAAACAGAAAGGGTGAACCAAATCCTAGAGGATATGCTAAGAGCATGTGCGTTAGATTATGGTCGAGTTGGGATGATAATCTACCATATGCCGAGTTTTCATATAACAATAGTTACCAGGCCAGCATTGAGATGGCACCATTTGAGGCCTTGTATGGGAGGAAATGCACCACCCCATTGTTATGGAGCGGTGTTGGAGAGCGCAGTTTGTTTGGACCAGACATCATTCGAGAGGCCGAAGAAAAGTCAGATTGATTAAGGATAGACTAAAGATAGCTCAGTCTAGGCAGAAGAGCTACGCAGATTCTAAGCGTAGGGAAGTTACGTATGAGATCGGAGATAGAGCTTATCTTAGAGTTTCCCCACTACGTGGCGTGAAGCGGTTCGGAATCAAAGGAAAGTTAGCACCGCGATTTATTGGACCATACAAAATTCTCTCTCGTAAGGGAGAAGTAGCATATGAACTAGAACTTCCAGAAGTACTTTCAGCAGTACACAAGGTGTTTCACGTGAGTCAGTTGAAGAAGTGCCACCCAGAAATGGCAGAGACTCCTTTGAAGGATACAATACCTTTATAGGAAGTTCAACTCGAGAGTGATATCACTTACGAAGAAAAACCTATCAAGATCTTAGAAACAACAGAAAGACTTACTCGTACCAAGACAATCCGGCTCTGCAAAGTTCAGTGGAATCACCACACCGAAGAAGAAGCCACTTGGGAAAGAGAAGAAGATCTTCGTGAAGACCACCCACACCTCTTTGCTATCCCATCCGAATCTCGAGGGCGAGATTCATCTTAAGGGGGTTAGATTTGTAACATCCCAATTTTCAAATTCCAAAAGCATGCATACATTCATCATCTCATCTGCATCCCATTTAAATCTTATAAATTATAAACTCAACAAATGAACCTATTTATCTTTCTATTTTAAATTTTCACAAAAGGGTATTTTAAGTTTTATCAAATTATTTTATATCGAAAGGACTACCATTAGGTTCTGTTTTGCACAAGCTTTCCAAAACATATTTTAAAATAAATTTCTGAAAATAATTGAACCAAGAACTGAAAACAGAAAAGAGAAAAGAAAAGAACAAAAAAAAAGGGTTAGCCGGGCCAGCCGAGCCGGCCCAGCATTTTTCTGCCGCTCGCGCAGCACGTACCAGCCCAGCCCGCAGCCTTCCCTCCACTCACTGCCATGCGGGCCCCACCCGTCAGCGCGCCCTTCCCCAACCTCCGGCCGAAACCGCCGCAGCGCCCACGACGCGCACGGACGCCTCCACCTCGCCCACGCTCCCCACTCCCCGAAGCTTGCAACGGCGCGCAGACCCGCGGCTTTAAGACCCCATCCCCTCCTCTCCATTTTCCCCAGCACGCGCGCCCTCATACCGCCGCCCTTCCACCGGATTTCGCCGCCGAAGACCACCATGGCCTCCGCCGTCCTTCACTGATTCCGGTGAGCACAGACTGCCCCGCCCCCTCTCGTCCATCCCCTCGACTTCGCCGCCCCTTCGCGCACCTCCCTGACCTGTTTTCCGTCCCCTGCCGTGCACTAGATCGAGCGGAGCTTCCTCGACCGACGCCACCGTTCGCTGCCGCAACTCCGGCAAGGATCCACCGACGCCCCGGAGCTTCCCCGACCACGCCATCAACCCCGCCTCGAGCTCCTCCGTCTTCTGGTGAGTCCGCAGCATCCCCTGGCCCTCTCCCCCGTCGCGTCCATGCACGCCGGCAATGGCGCCGCCGTCGCCGGAGCCACGCCGGCGCAACGCGCTGCTCAGTTTAGGTCAGTAGGATCTCGACCGTTCGATCACGATCGGACGGATCACGTGAGATCACTCGCCGAACCGGTACGGGCCAATCACGTTGCGCCACGTCGCCGTGTTTATTTTTAATCCGTCTGAAAATTTATAAATAAAACAGAAAACCATTCAAACTTCAAAAATTCATAACTTTCAAACCATAAGTCCAAATTTAGCAAACTTTATACCGTTGGAAAGCTATGAACTTGTAGTTTAATCTAGAATCATTAGTTTTCCATTTTGCATCTATTTAAAATGATCAATTTGCAGAAGGACATTTCGGCCATTTAAATCAAAACTTGAGTTTTAAAAATTATTTTGAGATGAATCTTTTTGATAAATGTCAAAAATTAACTCCTCTGTCCAGGGAGCCTAACACGCTATTTTATCAATTAATAAAAGTTCAAAGGTATCAATTTACTTGTAAATACTCTAGTGTTTGAAAAATGTTTTCAAATAATAACTATGCATTGAACTTTGCTCATTTCATCATGCATCATTTAGAAACCAGAGAACTAATAAAGTGTACTACTCTTTTAATAATGTTGTTTGCATCCATACATGCATAGCATTGTTTTTGTGATGTGCATGTGTATTGAATTGTTGTATGTTTATTATCTTTTAGATTGTGCGGAGTGTCTCACGTGTTGTGAAGAGTGTAACTTCAACTCTTCAGCTGGCCAAGGCAAGTGACACCATAAAAGTCCTACTACTTTTTATTACTATGCACTTAGTGTTTTCAGTAGTATGCATGATAGGCTTGTTACTGAATACTATACTATGCTATGCTCCTATTAGTGTGTAGCCATCCCCCACCCAGAACTTTGTAGTATGGAACTTAGTATAGACATGCTATGAAAAATGTTTTGATTAGTTGGATAGTTATGAAAACTAATAAATAATCAATGAATTACCTGGGTGCTGGTTGGAGAACCATGGTGGGTGACTACTCAGGGGGTCCATGTCTATGGTTCATGTCTATGGTAATTTGCCCTTGGTGGAAGTGCACAACGGTGGAAAGTCACCCAGGCTTAAAGAGATTGTAGACTCTCCTTGTTCAGTAGCTTCTAGTGCAGCCACATGTCATATGGGCTCTGTCTTGATGGAGTAGGTTGTGAGAACCCGAATTCCTCGTGACCAGCAGATGTAGTGGGTGTAGGTTGGAGTGGGTCCGAGGTAAGGGCAATTGCTCCTGAAAAGTCTCGTCCTGGTCTTCTCTCTTCCATTGCATAAATGGTTGCAATGGAGGATGGAATGATTGGGTCTTGTGGTGAAAGTGCACACCCTCTCGAGAGTTAAAAACTCAGTATACTTAGCCGTGTCCCCGGTTATGGACAATTTTGAGCAACTAGACCGGGAAGCTGTTGAAGATCCCTCATCCCAATTTCTAAATTAAAATTTGAGGGTGAACAAGGGTTTGGGAGCTCACTGATGTCTATCGGTGGTGCTTGTTGTGAGTAGTTGTCAAAGGTGTTCACTGATGTCTATCAGTGGTACTCTTTGTCTAAGATGAAAATTGTTTTACAAATGATAGGATGAAACTGGCTTTATGCAAACCAGCCTCAAACTCCACTTAGCCAATTATTCATGTAGAAGATAGGTTGCCATTTATATCCACATAAGTGTCATCTTGCCATCACAATTCAATTGTGCTGACCCATATAGTTGGGTTGTAACTCACCGTTGCAGGTCCGTCAGACGATGAGTGAGGTTTCGACAGGGTTTCGAGTCTACAACCAACATGCTTGCCTGTGGCACATGAAGATGATGGGCTCACTGTATCATTTACTTTCCGCTGTGTGTTTACTTTGGTTTGAGCTAGCCTTCGGCTATGCACCTTGTATCGAATCTTTTAAATTCTGGATCATCGTGTAATATACTTTGATACAATGTTATGGTATTGCATCTCAAACTGTGTGTGCTAGCAAGTCGATCCAGGGACTAGCACGTTACACGGGGAATCCCAACCTTTGTTAAAAGGTGGGGGTTCTACATTTTTAGTCTGGAAAAGAAAAGGTTGTGATTAGAGTACCCACTAAATTTTCAAGTTTTTATACTAAAAATACATGTGCCTTTTATGTCCCTCAGAAAGGATTTTTTTTAAACTTTTGGTTGTGTGTGTCACTGTCCACACATATCAACTATAAGGTAACTCTTTTGGTGGAACTTATCCACGCTCTTCAATTTCAGTGATACATATAGTACTCCCTCAGATCGGTAAAGATTGGCGTGAAGAGTCAAGAAATTTGTACTAACCTAGTTTTGTTCCAACGACAACCTTTTCCAACCGGAGGTAGTACTAAATTTCAGGATGCAACTCTTAAAATTATTCAAGCTAGCCCACTATGCATTTATCGCTATTGCTGTGTATAATAACCTTAATCTCCTTATGTTTATTTTCTTGTCCTTCAAAATTTGTGAAAACCGTATTACAATCAGTCATATCACCGCACTTACTAGATAAAGTAATATCTGCCACAAATAGAATAAAAGCATGACATAAAATTTAAAAATGGAGATTATGAAACAGAGGAAATCCGCGGGGTAAGTTGGTAGAATGTGCAGTGCATGGTCTTATGTGCTAAAAGATCATCACTCGTCTACAAGAGAAACATTGTTCTGTCATGTGCTTTCTATATAACTCTTCCAAATCGAAAAAATATACCTGACACCTGTAAAGGAACACTGACACCATTATGTTCCGCCATCGTTAAATTTAACCCTTGTTGAAAAGTTTGGTAAAAAATGAACTAGTCGTGAAAATAATTTCGAATATGGCCCTTTTTCTTAACGTCCTACCCCCGGGCATTGAGCTTTTAGTAGTCAATGCCCATGGGATTCGAGTGTCGGGTCGGTGTGGCGCCTCAACACCTTGACTAGGGGCTCAAAAGTGCAACCTCAATGCCTCGGTGTAGGGCGTTGAGCTGAAACGTCATATCCAAACCTATTTTCCAGAATGGTTAATTTCATGTTCAAATTTATGTTAGAGGTGAGATTTTTCATGTTTATTGTTTCATTGGCCTGACCTTGTGGTAGTGATACCTGAAGTCTTTATCCAGCACCTACTTCGACTGTGTGAGCACAAAGAGAAGAGACAAGAACTTGGGGCCATCTTGCTCTTTGCACCAGTTCAATATACTGCAGGATTTTTGGCCTCAATTCAATGAGATGAACTTTTCACATTGAATCGATGATACCACAGTGTGGCTGGTCTAAGAGGCAAGGGTTCTCGATGGGCTCGAATGCGACAAAGATATTTGCCCATGCTACTATAATTACCAGAGGAGCGACATGATGCTACGGTTAGTTATGGATGTACGTCACGTCACTTGAATTTGCAAAACATTATACAGATATTTTACTAACTAGCATCGTCCTCGACCTTATTCAATGCCAGATTTGGGTGCTCCTCTGATCTCCAGATGAGTGACCAAGGTTAAGTTTCACCCGAAGAATCTTGAGATATTTTGCATAGGATGGGTACGAAGAACGTCTAACCCAATAATTATCGTGTGCCCGCCTGACAGCACGGCCAACCTAACCGAGTAGTGAGTTGCTGATTTCCAATTGAAATCCAGTTTCAGAAATCCCTACGATTTGATTACATCTGACAGTATATGTACAAAATGTACACCTCGAATTCTTGTATAACGTACAACCAGCGAGATCACACTCCTCTCCATGAGCCAAACCCATCTCCATCACATGTTTGTCATCAGCACTGTTAGCTGAAAGCTATTGGCTGGCTATCGCAACCACGTTTTAAATGCCGCGTGGGGCAGGTCGCCCGTGTGGTGTAAACACACTGCAAGTGGCCCCGCGGTACCATGGAAAGCTTAATTTTGTTTCGTCTCCCACCAGCAAACGCGCGGGGCACGAGCCTAGGCACGAGGGTGTCGTCGTCAAGTGTACGTACTAAGATCATCGGCCGCCATGGCGCCATGCCACTGGTTCGTCCAATCCATCCGGCCGTTAGGATACGGCATTATGGAGGTGGTATCTTCTCAAGTATCTTGGACTTCGAGTATAGTAATAGTTCAGAGATACGGCAATCTGATGATCTCACTGAAATCTCGTCTGCGCACAGTAGTTGGACCAAAATTTGTGGCAATCAGACACTGAGAAATAAAATGGAGCTGTCGATTAACATCAGACTCCTTTAATTGTACCAAGGTGAGGAGAGATGCGAAAGGATATGTGGAAGTTGTGATAGCATTACAAGTTTATTTTTTAAGTTCGAGGAACACATGTGTAGCTACACGCAGAATCCGAAAATGTAAGCGATTTCAGTTGAACCACACAAAGTAAACGAGATCAGCCGCTTCTTCCCTGCAGACCACTCGTACATAGAGGCCATTTCAGCAGCGTTGTGCGTGTCCTGAAGTGTAGCCCGAATACCCGATGGCGACGGCCTAACCAAACTCTCGAAACCCACTCCGGCGAACGCGGTGCTCTGGGCGCCACGCTCACCCCTTGACCCCGTGTTCATATTCTATTCGCACGCCACACATGCCGCACGCCGTGCTGCTGCGTGTATATAAAAAAGGGCAATGAGTGCATCAAGCTGTTCACTTCATCCTTGCCACAGCCCACAGCTGCTAGCTTCCTCCACAACAAGCCCTCGTTCTCTGCAACACTGCAAATCTGCAGCCAGCTCTTGGTGATCGACACGAAAGATTTCTCGGCGAATCGAGATGGCTACGGGAGCTGATATCGTCCGGCCATTCCGGGTCGTCGGAGACGTCGGGGAGCCGGGGAGGCTCCCGTGTTCTTGATCGCCACGG
The DNA here is from genome assembly GCA_947311845.1 of Poa pratensis. Lineage (NCBI taxonomy): Eukaryota > Viridiplantae > Streptophyta > Magnoliopsida > Poales > Poaceae > Poa > Poa pratensis. The sequence continues at coordinate 34,034,284 of CAMZMU010000085.1, read as the reverse complement.
AGAAAGATGATCAGGTGGTGGATCCGGTGATCTGGGGCGACGAGGAGCGGATGAAGAGGGAACTCATGGCCTGGGCCAAGGCCGTGGCGTCCATGGCGCTCAGCGGCTCCGTCGGCTCGACGCCGCCTGCCAGTCCCATGGGACAGAGAAGACAGTACTCAGCAAGCCGTCTCCAGCGTACTACTTGATCAATGATCATGCGTATAGGTGCCCAGCTGGTTAGATTTCCTTTTCGTCTGGTACATGGCACGCAAGTGCCTGAATCTGTATATTATGGGGTGTTGTTTCCCCGTGGCATATTCCTGTTGCTCCTTCTCTAGTTTTCCTTGTAGCTGTAGTATTATGTAGATATTTAATCGAAAGAGTTACATCAGTTTTGAGTTCTGTGCTTATGATTCTTCTTACTCCGAGCTATGTTCAGTTATTGATCATCATGAGTCCTGTACTACTCCTGTTATCAACCTCTCAAAAAGCAAAAATAGTGATCTAGAAGTGAATTACTGAAGTGTGACAATACTATTCGGTTCTAACACACATGACTATAAAATACTGGCACAATACCCGTGCGTTGCAACGGGTGAACAAATGATAAATAATTATCAGAAAATAAAATATTCGGTTACAACGGGTTAAAAATTGATAAATAGTTCTCACGGAAGAAGTCACCTCGTTAGTCTTCGCTTTTCTTGCAAATCAGTGGCATGTTGCAGCCTCACACCGCTGCGTTTTTCTATCTCGTCTAGTGACACCGATCCGATCCTCGATGAAAGGACAAATAAGATTTGCCCTGGGCGTTTGGTTTTATCTTGCCAGGTGACATGGATCTGGAGCTGGCGTTTGTTTTATCTCGACTGACTCTATTCGCACACGGGATATGGAACTGGGCTGCAACCTAGAATTTCTTCACTGTCACTATTCGTAATAAAAACTGATACATACCATGGCAATTGGCTAGGCGATCTAATCTTAATGATGGTGATATATTTTATCAGAAAGGAGGATGGTCCGGTTTCCGCATCAGTTGATGCACATATCTATGTATTATTGATTATGGAAATGATGCCAAACATTAATGCTTAACGGCTTACAAAATAGATGAAAAAAAGGAAAATCTCAGGCCATCCACATATGATATGTCTCATGATAACATATCCAAAATCCTACCACAAATCCTATGAGCATTGAACAAATCCAGCGATGGACATGTGACCCGGCGGCGTAGGGCACAATGATATAAGACAACATCTTCAAAAAAGGAATCGCCGCTTGCATGTCAATGTTGACCGAGCTGCTCTGGAGTATATGGAGAAGGTAATATGTATTCCATCTTCTTATAATTGCAATTATTTGCTACGTGCAAGGTTTTTGGGGCTTGGAATCTGGAGGTATAAATCAACAATCTGGCCTATGGCATCATGTTTGTTTAGCGTCAACTTTGGAGAAAATAGACCGGCATTTGGGGGGGGGGGGGGGGGGGGGGGGGGGGGGGGGGGGGGGGGGGGGGAGCAACTAAAGCTTTGTGGTTGGCCAAAAAAATCATATTGTAAGATCTTGGAAAATCATCTTATGTCCATACAAAATAAGGTCTATAAGAAAAGGTCCAAATAAAAGGTTAACGCTTCCAAACTTGTTCTCGAACTGATGAACCTAATACGATATCACAAGAGGTAAGGAGTGAAAGAAGGTTCATTTATGGATAAAGGGCGATGTTATCAACCTAAAACGTCATATTTGGGGCCAGGGCAAGAGGGGCGACGGCCGGGGCCCCGCCAAATTTGGGCCCATAACTAGTAGTTCTGTCGTGTATAGTAGTGGCCCCGCCAAATTTGGGGCCCATAACTCTGCCAACTCGAAATAAATATACCTGACACTGTAACTAACTAGCCTATTAGCACGGCCAGACTAACTGAGTAACTAGTTATGGGTGTCACGTTGCTCAAATTTTTCAACATTATACAAATTTTGTACTAACTAGCGTCGTCCTCGACCATATTCAATGCCAGATTTGGGTGCTCCCGGTTGATGGACCCACATGCTCCTCCGATTTCCATATGAGACATCGGTTATGTGACAAAGGGTGTAATTTTTACCCAAAGACTTGAGATATTTTGTAGAAGATGGGTACGAAGAAAGTCTAGCCCAATAATTATTGTGTGCCCGCCTATTAGCACGGCCAGACTAACTGAGTAATGAGTAGCTGATTTCCAAACATTGAAATCCAGTTTCGACAAGCCCTACAATTCGACTAACTGAGTAATGAGTGTACACCTCGGATTCTTGTATACTCTCTCCGTTTCTGAAACTAAGACGTATATTTTTTTTAAAGTCAAATTGTGTAAAGTTTGACCAATTTTTAACATTTATAATACAATACCTAAATCATTAGATACATCATGAAATATATTTTCATATAATCTCCATATAGTATTGTAGTTGTCGTTTTTTAACTTATTCAAAACTTTACATTGTTTGACTTTAAAAAAAATATACGCCTTACTTTCAGAAATGGAGGGAGTAACGTACAAGCAGCGAGATCACTCTCATCTCCATGCGCCAAAGGCCAAACCCATCTCCATCTCATGTTTGTCAGCAACACAGTGAGCTGAAAGCTGCTGGCTGGCTATCGACACCACGTGTTAAATGCTGCGTGGGGCCTCTCGTGTGCACACGATGCAAGTGGCCCCGCGGAACCGTGGAAACGCTTCTTGAGCAAGCGGCACGAGCCTAGGTACGAGGGTGTCGTCGTCAAGCCTACGTACGAAGATCATCGTTCGCCCATTCCGTCCGGCCTTAAGGATATGAAAATCATGGAGGTGGTATCTTCTTACGTATCTTCTACTCCCTCCGTTACACAATATATGATGTTTTAGCATGTGTGTATGTTCACATATATGTAGATGTATGTAGACATGTTTTAGTGTGCATGTTCACTCATTGTAGAATGCATTTAGACAATATATGTGAGAGCTAAAACGTCTTATATTATGGAACGGAGGGAGTATTTGAGTATAGTAATAGTAGTGGTATCTTCTCAATGATACGCTACGGGAGCGGAGATCGTCCGGCCATTCGGGGCCGCCGGAGCCGACGTCGGGGACTCGCCGGTGTTCCTGATCGCCACGGAGAAGGATGATCAGGTGGTGGATCCGGTGATCTGGGGCGACCAGAAGCGGATGAAGAGGGAGCTCATGGCCTGGGCCAAGGCCGTGGCGTCCATGGCGCTTAACGGCTCCGTCCGCTCGTCGTCACCGCCAGCCAGTCCCGTGGGACAGAGGAGACACTACTCTGCGAGCCGCCTCCAGCGAACTACTTGATCAATGATTATGCATATAGCGGTATAGGCGTAATTGCCTTATCCGATTTGATTTTTGGGGGTGTTATTTCCCCGGGGCGTAAATGTTTTCCTTGTAGTATGCACATATTTAATCGAAACGGTTACATGAATTTTTGAGACATGTGCTTATGATTTTTCTTACTCCGAGCTATATGCTCAGTTATCGATCAGTATGAGTCCTGTACTCCTCTGAAAAAGCAAAGTGATGATCTAGAACAGTGACTACCGAAGTGAGAAAACACCATTTCGGCTCTAACACAGATGACTATCTAGAAAGAAGTAGCCCAGACATATCTTTATCTTTGACAAGCATCTCGAGTTGAGAATTGAGTTCCTAGCTAGGGCGTAAACGATAACACCATACTCTTAGGGAGCGTTTGGTGGCCTGCAAATAGACAGGTCAGGCCCGCCAGCTGCAAAGGCGCCGCGTTTGGTGGCTGGGCGAGCTCCCGGGTCAGACCAGCACGCTTATCAGATCAGTGTAGGGACAGTCCCGCTGGCATGCTCAGATCGAGCGTGCCCTTGGAGCCAGGCGCGTTCTCTCCCCCGCGACTGCAAAATTCCCCCGCCCGCAGGAGCTCGTGCGACCATGAAGATGGCGGGAGCCCGTGCACTGCAGCAAAAAATGGGGCCAGAGAAATTCAGTCACCTCCTGACGGGGGCCTACCTATCGGGTGCCCCACATGAGTGTACCTGGTGCACGCAAGGACTAGGTCCCAACTGGCGGCCTATTAGGAGACAACGCTCGAGGCCCATGAAGGGGGCTCAAAGAAGACAGAGTACGTCCAGTCGGCGAGCAGGTAAGCGGCACACTCTACTCCGGTCGGCGGCGGCGGCGATAGCGGCGGCTACAGCGGTGGGAGTTGCTCTTCTTCCTCGACCTCTCCTCCTTCGTCCTCGTCTGCACAGATGGTTCTAAGTAGAAACCCCTTGTTCCTTACCTAGATCTGTAAGCATGTGTAGGAATTTGTACATCCTGTAGATCTGTGAGCATGTGTGGGAATGTGTAGATCTTTGAACATGTGTACCATCCTATACATCTGTAAGCATGTGTAGGATTTTGTAGAAGCCGGTCATGCATATGTGCTTTTACAATGGATAACCCTGGCGAAGCCCGTTCATACATTCAATCCACCTCCCAGGCACACCGTTGAGGAGGAACGCTGCTCGCATTGTCATCGGAATCTCTCTTATCCATCAGCAAAAAAGGTCACCAAAGCCGTGCGCGTCAAAATTACACGAGAGAGCCCCAATTCACCGAATCGAACGCCTTGTTGAAGTCCAGTTTCAAAGCAATCGTGGGGGCCCGACGGATGTGACAACGTTGCACAATCTCAGCAGCATTGTTCGTGATGCAACGCACAATAATAAACCGGACTGCTCAAATCCAACAAGGCGCTCGATGAACGGCTGGAGGCGAGAGGTGAGGATCCGAGTGACAATCTTCATGACAACATTTTTGCAACGAGATCAGCCGGAAGCATCCGAAGTGGTCACAACCTCCGTCTTCGGAAGTAAAGCGATGTAGGCTTGGTTAACACCAGATAAGTGTGCATGGCCAGTGTGAAACTCGTCCAAAAAGGTCCTAGCCTTAACCAAGCCTAGAAGGCCTTGAAAATGGATGGTCCAAAACCGTCGGGGCCGAGGCTGTTGCCTGCCTGCATGGACCATATTATCATCTCCATCTCCTCTTCCGAAAAGGGGGTTTCAAGGGTGGCAAGGCCAGGCATAGGTGGCAGTAGCAAGGCGATGTTTAATTCCTAGGCAACGGGAACGGGGGAGGCGGAGCCAAGCTCATGGTAGAGTAAAACCCGCGCATGATGCGTTCCTTCTCGTTGTGGCTGGCGTAGGCGACCCCTCCGTCGTGCAAAATCTTGATCTGGTTCCTCCGCAGAGGGCCTGAGGCGCTGGCGTGAAAAAGGAAGTGTTCTCGTCCCCCAGCTTGCATAGGAGGAAGGAGTAGCGATGTTTCCAATATGCGTCAAGGTTCCTGCACTCAGCGGATAGCTGGAGTTTGACATGATCATTGTGTTGATGTGAGAGAGAACGATACCCCTATTGGGGGGCGACTGTTACGTGTTATAGGGCACAGGAAGAGCCCCTGTGGTGGCGTGTTACAATAGGAGTCCGTATAGGGTAGAGTACTACTCTATACCTATATGGATACGTAACCGTACAATATTATGTCTAACACCCCCCCCCCTTAATCTAGACCTTGGAAAGGTTTAGATTACGCCTAAATTCCTCAAGTTTCTTAACACATAGTATCTTTGTTAGCCCGTCAGCTATTTGGTCCTTGCTCGATACAAACCTGACATCAAGCTGCTTATTGGCAACCCTTTCACGAACAAGTAGAAATCAATCTCAATGTGTTTGGTCCAGGCATGAAATACTGGATTAGCTGATAGGAATGTAGCACCAAGATTGTCACACCATAAGCAAGGTTTCTCCTTCAACGATACACCAAGTTCTCGTATGAGAGCTTCGACCCAAATCAACTCAGCAGTGGCTTTAGCTAAAGCCTTCTACTCAACCTCAGTGTTGGAACGTGACACTGTGGGTTGTTTCCTTGCACACCATCATATAAGATTAGGGCCAAAGATAATAGCAAACCCTCCTGTGGAACGTCTGTCATCCAAATCACCTGCCCAGTCTGCATCTGAAAAAGCACTAAGGAGTGTAGAGGAGGACTTCTGAAAAGTGAGTCCAACTATGAGTGTACCATGAATATACCGTAGTATACTTTTAACCGCTATCCAGTGAGCAGTAGTGGGGGCATGAAGATACTAGCACACCTTATTAACTGAAAAGGATAAGTCAGGTCGTGTCAGCGTCAAATATTGAAGAGCACCGACAATACTCCTGTAACGAGAACTGTCCTCAGAGCCAAGAGGCGAGCCACCAGTAAGAGATAAATTATCAGTGCTTGAGAGAGGTGTGGGGCAGGGCGTGCAACCACTCATGCCAACAAGGGCCAGAAGATCAGTAGCATATTTCTCTTGATTCAAGAGCAAACCATTAGACTGGTTGTGAACTTCAAGACCCAAGAAAAAATGAAGATCACTAGATCCTTGAGAGCAAATTCAGTACTCAAGTTATGTAAAAGAGCTTGGATGGCTGCGTCGGAGGAGCTGGTCACAATTATATCATCGACATATATGAGGAGAAACATGGTGATACCTGACTTATCAAAGAGAAATAAGGATGTTTCGGCCTTGGAAGGAGTAAAACCAAGAGAGTGCAACTTCAGGCTTAGACCAGAGTACCACACTCGAGGAGCCTGTTTCAATCCATAGATAGCTTTTTCAAGTTTGCAAATGTAATTTGGAGTAGCGGAACACGTAAAACCAGCTGGCTGTCTCATGTACACCTCCTCTTCCAGAACACCATGAAGAAACGCGTTCTTGACATCTAGCTGCTTAAACTCCATCCTCTAGAGACTGATATAGATAGAACAAGATGAATAGTGGCAGCCTTAACAGCGGACTAAATGTATCCTCATAATCTATGCCGTACTTTGCTTAAAATCTTTTGCAACAAGTCTGGCTTTGTACCTATCAATAGTCCCATCAGCATGTTTCTTGATTATGTAAACCCATTTGCAATTAATGATATTTTTCTTTGAGCTTGGTGGTACAAGATGCCAGGTTTTGTTGGCAAGAAGTGCATCATATTCATCTTGCATGGCAGATTTCCAATTGTCATCAGTGAGAGCCTCATGTAAATTTTCTGGTTCTCCTGTAGAGGTTAACAAACACCATCGAATAGTGCCATCAGTTTTAATTTTGGGCTGACGTATACCTTTCTGTAGACGCGTACACGGTTCAGGTACATTTGTAGGAGCAGAAGAGGCAGGCACAGAAGATCCGTAGCCGGCTGAAAAGGTGATTCCTGGGAAGAGACGAACGAATCAGCAGCAGCACCGTTGCTGTCGCTGTCATGATTGTCACCTGGGGACCCGGGAGAGTTGTCGGCAGACAGGACCGAAGACGGGCCCGTGGACAGAGGGGACCTGGGCGGGGATTGGCTGGAGGGCGTCAGAGGAGCTCCAAGCCCACGCGGGGAATCTGCAGACGGGGGCGTACGGGGCGACGTGGCGGCAGGCGACTGGGGCATAGACGTCTGCCCAGGTGTGTCGGAACCAGGCCCAGGCGCGGACGGGGTTGGATCGGTGTTGATTCTGCCCCAGAATCTGCCTCGGGATCGCCAGTATTCTGTCCAGATGCGTGTTCTGCACTGAAATCATCATTTGATGGATCATTTTCTGTATTTTCTTCAGGATTCGAGCTGGGGTTTGCACTGGAGCTTGATGAAGGTGTTGTAGCTGGTCCCTGCGAAGGATCAACAATAGGAACAATATGCAAATAGTGATCATTAGTGTGCACACCCTATCATGTGATGTGGGAGGTATGTTTTCGGAAGGGAGCAAGAGAATTTCTTCACGAAGGCGACGACCAGCATTGGGATGAAGTGCAGCAGACCGGAAAATATTCTCATCAAACACAACATCACGAGAAATATAAACACGTCCAGTGGTAACATCAAGACATTTGACATCCTTGTGAAGCGGACTATAGCCAAGAAAGACACACGTTTGGAGCGAAAAGATAGTTTATGTTTGTTGTAGGGACGAAGATTTGGCCAACACGCGCAGCCAAACACTCGAAGGGAATCATAGTTTGGTGTCATATTGAGAAGCTTTTGTGTGGGAGTTTCGAAATTGAGAACTTTGGTGGGAAGCAAGTTGATGAGGAAGGCGGCTGTAAGAAAAGCATCATCCCAATATTTTAAAGGCATGGAAGCATTAGCAAGTAAAGCAAAACCAACTTCAACAATGTGACGATGTTTGCGCTCAGCCGAACCATTTTGTTGATGGTCATGGGGGCATGAAACATGATGAGTGATACCCACTTTTTGAAAGAAACCATTTAATTTTTCATACTCACCACCTCAATCAGTTTGCATAGTAATGATCTTCCTATCAAACTTACGCTCAACATATTGTTGGAAATTAAGAAACACTTGATACACATCAGAACGCTTCTTAAGCAAATAGATCCAAGTGAATTTACTAAAATCATCGATGAAACTTACATAATATGAATGTTTGCCCGCAGAAAGAGGTGCTGGACTCCATACATCAGAAAAAACTTGTTCCAAAGGAACTGTAGAAACACTAGTGGAAACATGATAGGGCAACTGATGGCTCTTGGCCTGCCGGCATGGATCACATATGTAAGAATTTATTCCTGGGGTATACGAAAGATTGTTTTTCCTAAGAATTTGCTAAACAATAAACGAAGATGGATGCCCTAGACGACGATGCCACGTGGATGAGGTAGGCTTGATGGTGACTAGTGCATGCTTGGAGGACCCCGTTGACACAGGAATGAGGGGGTATAGGCCACCATGGCACGGACCTTTAAACATGATTTGCTGCGTTTCCTGATCCTTAATCAAGAAAAAGAATGGGTGAATTTCAATAAAAGCATTGTTGTCAAGGGCAATTTTATGAGCGGAAAGCAAATTCATAGATGAGCTAGGGACATGCAAAATATTGCGAATTTGTAAAGAACTATGGGGGGTGTGCAAAACTGAATGACCAATATGTGCAATTTCCATACCTTGTCCACTAGCATTGTGAACTTGATCACGCCCTTGATAGTTGTCATGAACTTGGAGCTTGTTGAGTTGTCCTGTAACATGGTTTGTGGCGCCTGTGTCCATGTACCAATTAGTGTCTACACCATATGCACCCTTGGTATCATTGGACGTGTCATCATCATCATCATCACCATAGCGCCACCAACAGTCACTAGCAAGGTGACCCTCCTTTTTGCATATTTGACAAGTGACTCCTTCCTGCCATGGCGTGGCAACACGACCACCCCCCCCCCCCCCCCCCTTGGGACGACGCCCCTGATCCTGTCGACCACGGTTGGGTTGTTCGGGCTGTCGGGGCTGCTGGTACTGTTGGGGAGGAGGCTGTTGGTACTGCTGTTGAGGAGGGCGTTGCTGCTGATATGGTGGTGGTTGCTGTTGCGGCTGCTGCTGATATGGTGGGGGAGTGCGGGTAGTACTGCGGCTGCTGGTAGGGCTGCGGGGAAGGAGCATACGGTAGCGGCAGGAGAGGTGGCTGGGCTGGAGGTGGCTGGGACGGACCAGACCCATAAGCAGGAGCCGGGCGGCGAGGAACAACATTAACCGATGAAGTGAAGGTACCGGTTCCCTGACCGGTAGCAACGAGCATATTTTCACGATACTCATAGGACAGCAGCTGAGAACACATATCATTGAGAGTAGTGGAAGGATTTGCATTGATAGAGGCAACAAGAGGATTGAAGGTACCATCAAGACCGTTCAGTATATAGTCACGAAGCTCATCGTCATCTATCTTCTTCCCGGCAGCAGCAAGTTCAGAGGCAAAACCTTTCATGGTGGTGATGAATTTTTGCGCAGTCATGTCGAGCTTTTTGGTGTTGATCAGGGCACCACGAAGATTGGAAACCCTCGCCTTGGATTGTGTAGAGAAGAGGTTGTTGATGGCAGACCACACTTCTGAGGCGTGCTCAAGGCCATAGGTGTGAGGAAGCACATCTTCAGAGAGGGAGTTCACAAGGAAGCTCACCACTTGTTGATCTCGGGTCACCCAAGTATCATAGGCAGGGTTGGGGACCAAGGTTTTCTTCTTGGCATCATCTTCTACCTCCAGGAGCTCGGACGGAGCCAGATAGGAACCCTCAAGGAGTTCCATGACCCGGGCACCGCGAAGAGAGGGCAACACCTGCGGCTTCCATGCGAGGAAGTTCTCTCGGGTGAGCTTTGTGGCCGGCGGCGCACCAATGGCAGCCGCAGCTGACGGAGTACTCGAGGAGGACGCCATCGGATCTTGAGGGAGGGAAGGGTGGGTTGTTTGGGGATCGAGGGATCAAAGACCTGGGAGGTTGTGGGGATTGGGTTCTTGGTTGTGGGAGGAGATCATTCCTGGTTGTGGGAGGAGATCGAAAAACCGGTGACGGCGGATCAGCACCGGCGGCGGCGGCGGCTAGAAGAGAAGAGGGAGGCTCTTGATACCATGTTGATGTGAGAGAGAACGATACCCTGTTGGGGGGCGTCGGTTACGTGTTATAGGGCACAGGAAGAGCCCCTATGGTGGCGTGTTACAATAGGAGTCCGTATAGGGTAGAGTACTACTCTATACCTATACGGATACGTAACCGTACAATATTATGTCTAACACATTGGTTCAATAATTTCGCGCTCTCGCTCATGCTGAGTCCTGCCTTCAAGTCGAGGAGGGAGATCACGACCGACAGTATGAAACCAAGGTGCTGGGCCGCTTCCTATAGGGGCCCACTTTTTGGAGCATGCGCGCCCACTTAAGCTTGCGAGAGAGGTGGCCCGCTCCAGGAACTTGGTTCAAAGACGTTCGTGGTCACAACATCGGCAAAACCTATTTGCGCGTACCGCGGGAGCGATTCGCTCCGCGTACCCCCGCGGCATATGGGCCTGACCTGTTTTCCTCCCAGCGTGCTCCTCTGTTTTTATTCTTCCATTTTCCCTTTTCCTTCAACTAGTACAAGTGCACGTGCAACGCACGTGTTAATAATACACGTGAATTATGTGAAATATAGTATACATGCGAAGATAAAATAGAGAACGTAGTGTTAGAAGCAAATACAAATAAAAAGATTATAGCAAAATCAAGTCAACTGCATGTTTTGATATAAATAATCATGTAAGATTATTTACAGAAAAGGTATATACCCATCTTATTTACAAGACACAACAATTCTTGCTGCACACACCAATAAAGAATGGAATAAACATACAGAGGTCAAGTCATACAACACAGTAAAACTTTGGTTATGCAGCCAACATAAATTTGAATTAATCATAAGCAGAAGGTGTCCAATAGTTACCATATAATAACATCACTTTTGTGAGTAAAAATAGAGACAACTGTATGAAAACAAAGAAATACCAAGAGGCATAGCAAGCAGCTGCGGGAGAGAAACCACATGCGCTATACATTTTTGTATTTCTGTAGTATCATATATGTGGATTATCACAACCAGAAAGACCTGATCTGGTAGAACCACACATCTTGCTAGAATGCTTTCAGAAGTTGCTACAAAGGTCATACTAAACACTTAGAAGATTACCTTTCCTCGACAGAGACATGGTATCAAGCTGCATGAAAATCAATTATGGTAGACATGGCCATGAAGAATAGGGAAATAACCAAATGTGGATATTAAGGAATTTAAAGATCTAAAGCACAACTAATAAGGGCACGCAAGAAATCCCACTCTAAAGTATGTGAAAAATCATGGTACACAGAGATTCTGATCTGAATCTGAAATTAATTAAATAAATATTGCTCCAAGGTTGATAGGATAGCTCCATTAGTTCACACACATACAGATAACTAAACCTCGAAAATATCCATAATTTGTTTTCGTTTCCTATGTATTGGATTGTGAAATATTACGTAAGAGTCCAATAATATTTCGTCTGCAGAAGCGCTTCTCCTTAGGCTTGACAAATAATTTTTGTAAACACATAAGCATTTCAAAGAAGCTACAGAATGCCTATTTTACTATTTGAGTCCTGAACCAACTCATCACTGTACTGTTCTAAAATTTGTTAATTCCAAAATCATTAAGATACTTGCTCATGTTCACAATGCAACCAGATTAGATCTCCATGCACAAGCTGCAATACAAAATGCCGTGAGTGTCAGATCGTGGTGGTATTTTTGCAAGAATGATTTATTGAATACCAGATAAGTCTATACCTTCATGAGAGAATGCCTACCGGTTAAATACCAATGCCCCAAATCAATTAAATGCATTCTCCAATTGTGGAGATGGGCCCGGTAAATATCTGGTCTTAAGAAGAGTAAGTTCTTTGAGGTATTAACACAAACAGTAGAGTGCAGTACCGAGAGAGCAGTGAAGACAGAAACGTGACAAAGAGATATCAGGACAATTAACACCCTAGCTGGTTTTCTTCTCTGGCATTGGCAGAAAAGTCAAAGATGAACCAGACAAACCATGCTGGCATTCGCAAAATCAGGCAGGGATATATTACATGAATGTACAACCAGGCAATTGTTTACAAATTTATATTATCATCTAAATAGAGGATTCATTACCTCTCACTCTCCTTGTGGAGCTGAGGCTTAGTTTGTCATGGTTATTTGCACCTCTAGCTGCATATAAAATAAACGGTGGTAAGAAACTTAACATAAGAACTTAAATGTCTGATACTATACTCTTGAAAAAACTACGATTTTTTTTTTTTTTGGAAAATCTTATTTATGAGGACACTCCCTGTATTATACTTCCATCTTTACCGTCCTGTAAAAATACAATTGAAATGCAGTACTTAAATTCCTGCAGGAAAAAAGAGCACATTCTGGAAGATCTACTGATAAGCAGCGACTTATGAAAAATAATTATATGGTGTAGTTCCACCATTTAGTTTCAGGTACATACAGTTTCTGTTACCTAGTTCAAGGCCTTGAACAAGCGACACGGTCATATTTCAAATCCATCTTCATGTGAAGTGTCTTTGTGGGAGGAAATATGTAGAACATCCTGTCATGGGACTTGCTCCCCCAAAATGCTGACACCTAGAAACATAAGAACAAATCATAGTTAAGGGAATACTTGCACATGAAAAAAAGGAACCTCCTGATATGCAACACTACTTATCAGGCATAAAATGGAACATATACCAAGACTCAATCCATCCATCGCACACATAGTTGTGTGCTCCCATGTTTATTGAGTTAACTAACAGGAGCCAATGAAGGAAAAGATAAAAACAGAGGCAGGAAAGTGGTTTTGTATTCCGTTCCCTGCATCTCCAGCTTCGATTGAGTTAACTAACAGGAGGCCCCTGATTCGGTCGGACAGCGCTACTGTACTGTACACCCCATCGAGTGCTCGGTTTCGGCAAGATCTAACCAGAACAATGACTAACGCGGAGGATTGGGGTAACAGGATGGTGAACCAGGCACGTACCTTGGACGAACTCCTCAAGGTCGACGGCGCGGTGGCCCATGCTTGTTGGAGCAGCCATGAATTTGTAGATCGCCGCCTTGAGCTCCTCCTCTTGCCGCCGGTGCCGCGCGGGGGAGCATTGGACGGCCGCGAGCTGTACCGTGATGCTGGCGTCGTCAGCAAAATCCCTGCTGGTTTGTATGTGTGGAGCCTCGCGAGCGGAAGGAGGCGAGAGGAGAATAAGGGAGGGATCAGAGGTTTCCATGGCGGGGGCGGGGGCGCACGCGGAGGCGGCTGGCGAAGGGGGCACATGCTTGGAAGGGTGCATCCGGAGCTGGGGTGCCACGCGCCCACGCCGGAGGAGGAGGACTGGGTCGGCGCATCGAGCGAGGGGAGCAAGCGATGCAGCGACGGCGACGTGTGTTTGGGGATTATAAACTTCGGGTTAATTTCCGAGCTTGCCTCGCCGGCCATCGGTGAGGACTGAGGAGGAGCAGAGGATTCGGTGGCGCTCGGGCGGAGGGAGAAGCAGATGCGCGGGCAGTCGTGTTCGGTCGGCGTAAGACAAAAATAACGATTCGTAGATGTGTTGAGTTTAGCTCAACACGGATGGAACAATTTGGTTCGTTGATCAGAGATCGTACGGTATATATTTAATGTATCCGGTCAAGTTTGCTCTTTTAATAGTAGTATAGACAAGAGCAGCGAGCTCCTTTTCTTCTGCCTGCTTGTCGTCGTAAGGTTCATCGCCACTGATGCCGTCCGCCGGCCTGAGGTTTGTGTACCCCTACTTCGTTCCGCTTCTTTATCCTCCAATTGTGTGTCGCGGCTCAAGATTTCTACACATTTGTTCATATTTTTGACCGGCAGGATTTGAGATTTGGGATGCTTGGTGCAAAGTTGGTCAACGATTTGGTTTTTCAACTCCGATTTCCTAGTTGTCGCACCTTGCTGGATTCCAGGTTTTTATGGAACCGTGAATCCCATTACAGGTAGAACCAATTATTCTTTCGTGAGTGGTGAGTGATGTTCTCGGTGGCTAGTGATGTTTCTTGCGGCCAGGGCACGAGGCTTTCCTGAATCTGAATCCCATGTAGAGCTTGTTTCTCTGCATTTTAGCGGCTTGGAGAGAATGGATGGCGTGACTGTGGATAGAGATTTCGATTGATTTGCTCTTCCTCCGGTTGGGTGGTGATGCTTCTCACCGTACTGTAGTAGTTGAGGGGCCAAGCCACCATGCTTATGTGCCATTGTAGGAAATCATTTAGCCTTGTCATGCAGTATAGTCAAACATGAGATGACTCGCTGAAAGTATTAATTGTGCCCTATATATTCGAATGCTAATTTTTTGCCATCACGTCTCACTGAACAAAACACCAAGTGGTGATAACTGGAATGTATGCAAGCAATTTTTTCCTGAAAGATTGGGTCGTTATATATTAGAGATGACTCTGTCAGTTGTCATTCTGCTTATCATTGATTTTTTTTTTTTTTTTTTGAGGGAAAACAGCAGGCGCTGCTTCGTTTTCATTAAGAAGAAAAGCTGGACAAATGCCAGCGGAGTCTGGGTTACAGGTTAGAATATGTACAACAGTAGTAAAAGTAAGGTCTATCTATTCTATAGCTAGCAGATTTACAGAGGTATAACTACTCGCTGAGCGGCCACGTCTTCTTAAGGACACCAGCGCGTCTCCAATCAAGTAGCTCATCCCAAATCTTGTTTTTCAGGTCAATGGCCACTCGTGCCTTGTTGTTGAAGATTCGGTTGTTCCTTTCTTTCCAAACATGCCACCAGGTGAGCAGGATAGTGGTGTGCCATCTAGTGCGGATTCTGGGCTGTAGAGTGCAGGAGGAGTCATGCCACCACTGCTGCAGATCATCAGTGTTTGTTGTCGGTGCTAGAGACAATGGTAGCCTAGTGCAACGAAGCACTTCAGTCCAACAAGATCTGGTGTAGGAGCAGGAGGCGAAGAGGTGAGTAGCAGTTTCTTGCTCGGAGTTGCAAAGCTTGCAGATGGGGCTGTGAGGCCATCCTCTGGCCGCCAGCAGGTCGGCAGTAAGCACCCTATGCCGCATGACAAGCCAGGCATGAACTTTGCATTTCGGCGTTGCCTTTGCAGTCCAGATTTCAGCAAGATTGGAGTTGCTCTGTCGTCCTATCAGCAGGAAGTTGTAAGCAGAAGATGTAGTGTAAATTCCTGAATTGGTCCATCTCCATTTGATTTCATCACTTCCTTCAGAGAAGCTGTAGTTGTTATATGGGTCCATCATTGTCCAGAGCAACAAATACTCAGAGAGAACCACTTGGGAAGGGTGGGGTTTGATGTGTCGAATCCAAGCACGGTCTGGGAGAGCGTCACGCAAGCAAATGTTTTTCTGCCTGGAGTGCCTGAAAAGATGGGGGAGCAGGTAGCAGAGAGGTGTAGTGCCACACCAGTTACTTTTCCAAAAGCTTGTCAATCTTCCATCTTTGATCAGGATAGTTGTTGAAGCACGAAAGGTTGCACGGGATACGTTATCAACTGGAATTGGTAAACCCTGCCAAGGCTTGGAAGGGTCGGTGGCCTCTTGCCACAGCCATCTCATGCGCAAGGCTATGCCTTGGAGGTGAAGGTTGGAGACTCCCAAACCGCCCAGCTCCTTAGGCATGCAGACAGTATTCCAGTTTACTAAGCACTTGCCTCCACTCACAGATTCAGAACCGGCCCAAAGGAAGCTTCTCCTTAGCTTGTCTAGTTGTTTTAGCAACCATTTAGGGTGCAGCAAGGCGATCATCTGATAGGCAGGTAAGGCTGATAAGACTGCAGTCACTATAGTTAGCCTTCCAGCCATGGAGATCCATTTAGCTTTCCAGCATGCTAATCTTTTCATGAATTTGTCAACAATTATCTGCAGATCATTCCTCTTGAGTCTCTTGTCCGAAAGAGGCATCCCTAGGTAGGAGCATGGGAATTGGCTTAAGGTACAGCCAGCGTCTGCAGCATTAAAATTCAGATCAGCGGCTTGACAAGCAACAGGGACGAGTGAGCTTTTGGTGAGGTTTGTTTCTAGGCCAGTGGAAATGCCAAACAGGTTGAGCAGCGCCAGGTAGCCTGTAAATCTTGCAGCTCAGGTCTTAAGAAGATCATGACGTCGTCAGCATATATAGAGGCTCTGTATCGGAGAACTTGGCGGCCAATTGGGGGAAGAATTTGGGAGTCCTCAGCTTTCTGAAGCAACTTACTTAAGCAGTCCATTACCAGGATGAATAGCAGCGGCGACAAAGGGTCTCCCTGCCGCAGTCCTCTCATGTGTTGGATTGGATCTGTGAGTTCACCATTTACCATTACCTTTGTTGTGCTTGTAGAAAGCAGGCTCGAAATCCAGCTGATCCATTTGGGGCTGAAGCCACGGTGTCGGAGCAGCTTGATCAAGAATTCCCAGGAGACAGAGTCAAAAGCTTTAGAGATGTCAAGCTTTAGGAGCAGCGCTGGTATTTTCCTTGGACGTACACAAAGTTATCATGTATCACTGATTGATTTGGTCCAAAGAATTTGTTGTGGATGTCATTGTATATAGTTGTTCTTCCGATGTTTTCTTTTCTTTTATATAATGCCAAAAATTTAGATGATACTTGCTATTTGTGGATGCGGACGTACGGCATAGTGTCATTCATAAATCGTTCAAATACATTTTCTAGTTCAAATATAGTGTCCGTTCGCCTGCCATTTTTGTCAAGTTTTTGGTATATAAATCTAAAATTATTCAAATATAGATTATGTTCACCTCCATTTATTGTATCCTAGTTTGAAAGCGTTCAAATGTATTTTTGGTTCGAATATAGTGTCCGTTCACATACCTACCGTTTTAGTCAACATTTGGTATCCCAAGTCCAAAATCGTTCAAATATAGTTTCTTTTCACCTGCCTATTTTTTCGTATCCCAAGTCGAAATTGTACATTTCGCTCATCGTTTTTCCCAATTACGTTCAAACCCAAACCGTTCAACATGTTTTCCAAAATCGTTCAAAACCCATATTCTATTCAACGGGGTTTTCAAAAATCATTCAAGATCAAATTTTGTTCAATGGATTTTTCAAATTGTTCAAAACCATATTTCGTTCAAAGCACATTCCGTTCACCGGTTTTACCCAAATGTTTATACCTAGATTTCGTTTAACGGGATTTCCAAAATCGTTCAAACCCAGATACCATTCAACACTTTTTTTTTCAAAATCGTTTAGAACACACATTCCGTTCAACGGGTTTTCCAAAATCGTTCAAAAAACAGATTATGTTCAACGGTGTTTTCAGAAAATGTTCAAGACCCGATTCTGTTCAAATGAGTTTTCTTAAATTTGTTTAAACCCGGATTTCTGTTCAACGGGGTTTTCAGAAAACGTTCAAGACCAGATTATGTTCAAATGGGTTTTCTAAAATCTGTTTAAACCCAGATTCTGTTCAACGGGGTTTTCAAAAATCGTTCAAAACCAGATTATGTTCAAATGGGTTTTCCAAAATCTGTTTTAAATCCAGATTCTGTTCCACGAAGTTTTCTAAAAATCGCTCAAGACCAAATTTTGTTCAATGGTTTTTTCAAATTGTTCAAAAATTGTCCATTTTTAAAATCGTTCTAAAATAGTTTCCGTTCATAAACATTGTTCACTTTTTAAAATTGTTCAAAAATAGTTTCTTTTCGCTGACCCTTTTCTGTTCACTTTTTAAAATCGTTCAAAAACTTTTTTTGTTCATCGACATGTTTATGTTAACTTCTTAAATCTGTTCAACATGTTTTCCAAAATCCGTTTATACCCAGATTCTATTCAACGGGGTTTCCAAAATCGTTCAAAACCAAATTCTATTCAGCGGGTTTTCAAATTTTGTTCAATGGATTTTTCAAATTGTTTAAAACTATATTTCGTTCAAAGCACATTCCGTTCACCGGTTTTCCCCAAATGTTTAAACCTCGATTTCGTTTAACGGGCTTTCCAAAATCATTCAAACCCACATCCAGTTCAACACTTTTTTTTTTCAAAATCGTTTAGAACACACATTCTGTTCAATGGGTTTTCCAAAATCGTTCGAAACCCAAATTCTGTTCAACGGCGTTTTCAGAAAACGTTCAAGGCCAGATTCTGTGCAAATGGGTTTTCTAAAATTCGTTTAAACCTAGATTCTGTTCAACGGGGTTTTCAGAAAACGTTCAATACCAGATTATGTTCAAATGGGTTTTCTAATATTCGTTTAAACCCAGATTTTGTTCAACGTGGTTTTCAAAAATCGTTCAAAACCAGATTATGTTCAAATGGGTTTTCCAAAATCCTTTTAAATCCAGATTCTGTTCAACGAAGTTTTCAAAAATCGTTCAAGACTAAATTTTGTTCAATGGTATTTTCAAATTGTTCAAAAATTGTCCATTTTTTAAATCGTTCTAAAAATAGTTTCCGTTCACAAACATTTATTGTTCACTTTTTAAAATCGTTCAAACATAGTTTCTGTTCACTGACCCTTTTCTGTTCACTTTTTAAAATCGTTCAAAAACTTTTTTTGTTCATCGACATGTTTATGTTCACTTCTTAAATCTGTTCAACATGTTTTCCAAAATCCGTTTATACCCAAATTCTATTCAACGGGGTTTCCAAAATCGTTCAAAACCAAATTATGTTCAGCGGGTTTTCAAATATTGTTCAATGGATTTTTCAAATGTTTAAAATCCATACCGCCAAATGTTTAAAATCAGTTTTTCAAATGGATTTTTCAAATTGTTCAAAATCATATTTGTAAAATCCGTTTAAACCCAGATTCTATTCAACGGGGTTTTCAAAAATCGTTCAA
The DNA here is from genome assembly GCA_947311845.1 of Poa pratensis. Taxonomy (NCBI): domain Eukaryota; kingdom Viridiplantae; phylum Streptophyta; class Magnoliopsida; order Poales; family Poaceae; genus Poa; species Poa pratensis. The sequence goes on along the minus strand of CAMZMU010000085.1, from coordinate 34,015,124 downwards.
AACCAGATTATGTTCAAATGGGTTTTCCAAAATACGTTTAAATCTAGGTCTATTCAACGAATCCACAAAAATTAGATTTAAAAGCTATTATCCGATTCATTCCATTTTGTGTAACTAACACTTTTGTCGTGTTCTTTTGCTGCGATTACAGTGATGCAGTACATTTTATTTTCCTATTTCTATACATGAATTTTTTAACCTTCGAACCAACCCGAATCAGGAAATTAATTCGAACGTGCACGAAACTAAAACCTGAACGTACACTTTTTACACAAAGCAACGAATCAGGAAACAGAAGTCCCAAAAAAAAACGAATCAGGAATCAAGGAAACGAATCAGGAACCAACCCGCGCGAAAAGGAAACGCGTCTCGTCCGCGGCAGAAAGTGGGCCTAGCCCATTAGCGCCAGGGGTTGCGCGGAGCAGTGTTTCTTCCGCGTAACGCGTGAGGTAGGCGCTCCCCACAACATCTTCAATCATGGCCTGGTACTCAGGAGAATAGGCCCAATATTTTCAAATAGCAAAATATCGGACAACGGCGCGTGAAGAGGCTTCGACCAGCAGGTGATCCGAAGTGTTCCGTAGGAGAGAGTGGAGCGTGGTGTTGAACATGACTGTCCCCCACTCCGGGTTGACAACTGCTCTATCAATGCGGACAAGCGTGGGCGACACCCTGTTGTTGGACCATGTGTACTGCCGATCAAGGAGGGGCACATCATGAAGTAGGAGGTCATCGATGACTGAGTTGAACGCGTCCGCAACCGCATCATCAAAAGCATCCGTGTTCTTATCATCCCTCGACCGCGTCATGTTGAAGTCCCCGACGATCAACCACGGCAAGTTGCAGCGTGGAGCAAGGGAGAAGCAGGTCACCGGCACAGGGAGCGTAGACATTGGTCACCGTGAACTGGGAGCCGTCGGGTGCAAACTCAAAGTAAGAGGTGAGCGTAAAACGCAGCTCCACATCGCGCACGTGGTGAACCATACCGGGGTGCCAAGCAGTGACGCGCTGATCGAGTTCTTGAAGGAGAAGCTCGAGTCTCGAGAAGCCAGGGGGCAGGAACGACGCCGCTTTGGAAGGGTGAGCATCCGTCAGTTTCGTCTCCTGGAAGCAGAGGATGTTGAGAGGCTGCGCAGAGAGGTTACGCTTCACATCTATGCATTTGGCAGTCCACGAGTGTTCCACGACCCAAGCAGCAGCGATCCCGGGCGACGCGCCAAACAGGGGCCTTCTACACATGAGCAACATTCAATGCTACGCACGGCGTCCTCCGGGAGCTGACACGCCTCATCCATCGTCCTGATCTCCAAAGCTGAGAACGGGGGCGGCATCGCGGCGGCCTGGGGCACGCCGTCAACCCTCGCCGCCTTGTACGCCACCGCGCGGTCCAGCACCGAGTGGAACAGCGCCGGCGCCTGCGCCTTGATGCGTGCACTGGCTCGCGCGCGTCTCCTCCGCCACGCTTGCGGCGCTTGGGTGCAGGCACCTCCACGGGAGCCCCCTTAGGCTCGGGCTCGGCGGCCGCATGCAGCTCCCCGGCGTTCTTGCACAGCTTCCATGGGCGCCTCTTTAGCCCGCCCAGCCACGGCCGGCACAGCTGACGCAAACAGAGTCGGATGATCGGCGACGACCGCAGCCGCAAGCATGGGTGGGGCATCGATCATTTCGGCGAATGGGTGGGGCGTGATAGGGTACTGCAGGTTGGGGGTGTGGCGGCGCGCTGGCGGGGTGATGGGAGGACGGCGGTGGTGGTGGGACGCCATGGTGGCGGGCGGACCGGAGTGACACCGCTGGGGGCGATCAGGGGGCGCAATGGCCGGCCGCAGCGGCGACACAGGCGGCAGGGTAGAGGGTCCCACAATCACGCACACGGTCCATGTTGAGTAAGAATTTTGTATCATGTTTCTTACATATCAATTACATTTCATGATCATATGCAGCTATATGCATCTCATAGTTTTTCTTTCCCATATTAGTATAGTTTTTTCAGTAAAAAAATGAGAAAGAAGGTCCCGTGTTCCTCATCAGTTTATAATGTCATAGGCTGGGCATTCATTTCATTGAAGTGCAATGCATTCTGTAATCAGGTTAGATGGTTTTTGGGCTTATCTCACTTGCGTACAATACTTGCATTCTGAACACTGATCTGTTGGTTAATTCTTACACGTTCGATTATTGTGCCTCTTAGTATTACTATGATTTTTCATGCGGTTTTCTTGGCATCCGGGATTGATAACTGTTCAGTTTACTAAACCTATTGTTCACAGTGCTTTGCCATTACCTATGAGGAAGTTCATATAATGTTCCATGTTTCTCTCTTCGAATCATTGACATGATTTTGATAGATTTGATTTGGTTGGATAAACAGAGTAGTTATTCTCCTTGATATTGTTGTTCACCTTTATCACTTGATACTTTGTTGGAATATCCACTAATAAAACTAAATATTTCTAGGTCGCTGCCTTGATTTTTTTAGATAAAGGTCTTTTATTACTTAAGAGTTTTAAGCATTACACCCGGCCTCTGCATAACAAGGATGCACACAGCCACAAGTTCACGAGTACCCAAAGCTGAAAATAAAAACAAGGCGGAATACATATCAAGATGAGAAATTGTATAGCCGCCTAAGAAGATGGAAGATCGATCCGGAGACTATGTTGCCATCCATGCCGGGAGAATAACTCCCTGGCCGCTGCCTCCAGACGTATCGCCACCTCCAAAAACAAGTCTCGGTGCTCCACACGCTGCAGGGCCGACCAAGCTCGAATCGTAGCTGTACACCGATAGATAACCTGCATAAAAGAAGCATTTTTATCGTTAAAAACCTTGTCATTTCTACATAGCCACAGCGACCAAATAACGGCAATCGCTCCCACCCTACAGAACAGTTTAAACCTAGGATCAACCCCGTTTAACCAGTTGCCAAAAATGTTTGCAACAGATCTCGGAGGATGTAAGGTAGAACCTATCTGGATGGCTGACCATATAGACCTAGCGAATTCGCACTGAAAGAATAAGTGTGTAATAGTCTCGTCGTGTTGACAGAAGACGCACTTTTTACTTCCATGCCAATTGCGTTTGGCAAGGTTATCTTTTGTAAGAATTACACCTCGATGAAGATACCACGCAAACACCTTAGTTTTAAGTGGGATCTTCATCTTCCAAATTTTGTTATTGTCCTTAATATCGACTGGTACTTCAGGTAAATTAATGCTCTGTACATGGAATCAACCGAGAATTTACCATTCTTCGTGAGATTCCATTGAAATTTATCTGGACCTTCCGACAAGTGGATGGAATCCAATCGGATGAGCAAAGCATTCCAAGATGCTTGTCTTGTTCCAAGTAAACTTCTCCTGAACGAAACATTTGGTGGGGAGGTACCCAACACCTCAGCATCGTGTCACTCTTGTTTCGTACAATCGCATACAGAGCCGGATATTGCTCTCTCAGAGTGGATGGCCTAGCCATTTATCCTCCCAAAAGCGAATTTCCGATCCATCCCTAATTGAGAAAGATCCATGTGGGAAAAGAACTTCTTCGTAGCCATCAGGCCTGCCCAGAAGTGCTAATCGCCAGGTTTCCAAAGAACCTGAGATACGGCTTGATTCCCACATACTTTCTCCTAAGGAGGGTTTGCCAAACTCCATCTTCAGAAAGAAGCTTGAAGAGCCATTTACCCAGCAAGCTCTGTTCTTGACCTCAAGGTCATGAACTCCGAGCCCTCCTTGGTCTTTAGGGCAGCAAACCACACTCCATTAGTCAGTCGATATTTTTTCTTCTCACAATCCCCTTGCCAAAAGAATCTAGATCGGAAATAATCCAATCGTTTTAAGACTCCTTTAGGCAATTGGAAGAATGAAATCATGTACAGTACCATGTTTGTTAGTACCGAGTTTATGAGAACCAATCTTCCACCCAGGGATAAGAGTTTGCCTTTCCAGCTATTTAAGCGTAATTGAAGTCTTTCCTCCACCTTTTTCCATTCAGCATTTGTAAGTTTCCGATAATGAATCGGAATACCCAAATAGTTGATAGGAAATTGACCTTGCTCACAGCCAAAAAGTTCAGCATACAAGGCGGCGTCTCGAGCCTCGCCAAAGCAAAACAATTCACTTTTATGGAAATTTATCTTAAGACCCGAAAGTTGCTCGAATGCTGACAAATCAGCTTAAGGTTACGAGCTTTTTCGATGTCATGTTCCATAAAAAGAATTGTATCGTCAGCATATTGAAGAATCGATAAACCACCATCAACAAGATGTGGAATCACTCCTTCAATTTGACCCTCAGATTTAGCGCGTTCGATCAAGATAGCCAACATATCAGCCACTATATTAAATAGTATTGGCGATAACGGGTCACCCTGTCTGAGGCCTTTTTTCGTTTGAAAGTATTTGCCAGTGTCATCATTGACCTTAATGGCTACACTTCCTCCCGAAACAAAGCTATTTATTAACGCGCACCACTCAGTAGAAAAACCTTTCATTCTGAGGGTCTGCTGAAGGAAAGACCATTTGACTTTATCATAAGCTTTCTCAAAGTCAATTTTAAGAATTACCCCATTCAGCTTTTTCCTATGTAGCTCGTGAACTGTTTCATGTAGGATCGCAACTCCATCAAGGATGTTGCGGCCTTGCATAAAAGCCGTCTGAGACGGACGAACCACATGATCTGCCACACTGTTCAGTCGAATCGTAGCCACTTTGGTGAATATTTTAAAACTAACGTTAAGAAGGCATATAGGTCTAAATTGTTGAATCCTTTCTGCCTCGTTAACCTTAGGTAATAAAATTATCTCACCAAAATTGAGACGAAACAACTCTAGCTGTCCATTGTGAAGACAGGCGAACAGTTGAAGTAAATCAGACTTGATAACATCCCAAAAGTTCTGGTAGAACTCAGCCGGGAAACCATCAGGTCCAGGTGTGTATTATGTTTCATTTGGAAAACCGCCATCCTCACTTCCTCCTCTGAGTAGAGTTTAGTAAGTAGACTATTTTCCGCATCTGAAACCTGGGGATATCCTCTGTTCGAGACTCATCCAAAGTGAAATTTCCTTCCTCTGGAGCACCGAACAGGCCTTTATAGTAATTTGTAATGTACGACTTTAGTTGTTCATGGCCCTCAATCGTTCCCTCATCCTGGACTAGAGAATGAATGCGCTTTTTCCTGTGTCTGCCATTGGCAATACTATGGAAATAGCGAGTATTCGAATCCCCTTCTAGGATGAATTGGGCTTTAGAACGTTGATACCATTTTAACTCCTCCTCTCGCAGTAGCTTCGCTATCTGTGCATTGGATTGGCTCTTTAGCTCAATCTCTTGCGCGGATAGTAACCGAACTTCTGCTAATGCTTCTAGAGCATCAATTATCGAGGAAAGTCGTTCCTTCTCTTTTTAAGTAAACCAGAAGTATGACGAGCCCACCAACGAGGTGCGTGCGTAAAGCACGTATCTTGTTGTTCCACCGCTGGATAGGCGTATCACCCGCAACTGGTCTTTCCCAAATTCTTTTAACCATCTCATGGAAACCCTCGCGGTGCAGCCACCCAAGCTCAAACTTGAACCGTGGCTTACACTGTGGTCTAGGTATTCCAGTGGTCAAAAGAATGGGAGCATGGTCTGACAAACCCTCAATACGTTCTAGAGCCCGTACCGACACCAGTGGGAACCTAGATTCCCAATCAGTATCCATCAGTACACGGTCTAGTTTCTCGTATGTGGGTTCAGGGAGAGAATTAGCCCAAGTGAACTGTCTCCCCACCATTGTTATCTCTCTTAAGTTCAAGCTGTCGATGACTGCATTGAACAAAAGAGGCCAACGGTTGTCAAACCGACCTTTACTTTTCTCAAACGGAAAACGTAGCATATTGAAATCCCCACCAATGATAACAGGGTGTGGGTTATCTTTTGCCAAGTTTACCATTTCACAGAGAAAAGAAGTCTTAGCCGCTTCCTGAGCCGGCCCATACACGGCAACAAGACTCCAAATGAAATTATCGGATTTATTACGGATGTGCATTTTAATATGAAAATCACCATCCGTAACATCCAACACTTCCATGGTATCAGTCCTGATGCCTAGTAAATGCCTCCGGAACGGCCATGAGGGGGACGCGAGTACCAATCAAACTCTATACCGCCCGAAAGTCGGTTCAATAGAGATTGCGAAAACTCACGTCTACCCGTCTCAGAAATAGCTAAGAAATCCAAATTATGGTCCCGAACACAACCAGCAAAGTGCAAATGTTTAGCCAAGTCACCAAGACCTCTGCTATTTGCAAACATGCCATTCATTGGGAAACCGTGGGGGATTTGGATAACTTGCCCGTTTCCGAGACTTGTTGGTGGTAGATTTAGATTTCCGACGGTTGCTTTAACTCATACAATGAGCTCAAACCGTCGTCATCCAAACCACCCTCCAACACTTCACCAATTAGATGAGAAAGAAGCTGACCATCTGATGTGGCATTCGCTTCTTCTTCATCCAATCATTAACCTTGATCTAGGACAGTTTCTTGATGTGCCAGTGCACGGTTGTTTTCAAGCCGTGCCCCTCATAAGAACAAATGTAGACATGTTAGCTGCTCTACGTGATTTATTAAGCCTATGTAGGATATTGGATTCATGGTTGTTTGATTTGAGTATATCCCTTCAGCTATGCAGGTTTAATAACCTTTTTCCCATTTCCTACACGGTCTGATATAAACAGTGTCCCTATGATTTTAGACTGAGCTACACATATAGATCGAGTATGTACATTTGATCATTGTGTTTATAACAGTACGATTATTATTTATGTGCAATTCTCAGCTTTAAGCCGCAGTATGGTGAGCTTATGTGCATATTTTTTACAAATTAGTAACAACTAAGCTAAACATATGGATCGAGTATGTCCATTGATCATTGTGTTGATAACGGTAAAAATATTATTTCTGTGCAACTCTCAGCTTTTGGTAGCCGTTATTTTTTTGGCCATAAAAATGTGTTTCTATTTTCGTGCAACTCTCAGCTTTTGGTAGCCGTTATTTTTTTGGCCATAAAAATGTGTTTCTATTTTCTCTGCTTATATTACAAGCTTGATTTAGTTTAGAAACTTCAAACATGAGTATCCTTTTGTCCGTGTTTCAGGATATAACCTTACCTGGATTTATATACAATTGTCAATTCCTAATGTCGTGAGAGTGAGGTGGAGAAAGGAGCATGGAATGTGGCTATCTTTTGCAGGTAATATTTGTTTGACCTGGTTCCGTTTGACAATAAATTAATCATGAAATCCATGTTTTCATGTTGAACAGTCCATTGACATTTGTTGACATTCCTTTAATTAAGGTGCATGAATACAAGGCAGTGCATGTTAGGACGCGAGTGGACGCGAGTGACGTGAGTCATGGAGTGAGCTAGGCCGGCCGCTGTCATATCTAAAGCTACCACTCCCTGATGCATCCCTTCCTCGCGCTGGCACATCCATCTCCTGCTCAACAACGAGGTCATGTCGCTGCTGTTTCTTTGCTACATCCCTGGCTCCCTGCCCTTCTCAACCATGTCGAGGTCAAGCTGCCGCTGTTTTTTTTTTGTGCGCCCCAGCCCTGCTCTCCCAGATGTAGCAATGGATTAAGTGATCGCAGTATGCTGCTCTGTGAGGGGTGTAGGTAGCCACAACTTTCGTGACCCATATAATTATGGTTAGGTAATGGATCTTTCATGTTAGTGCAAATGATGGTGGTGCAAGTGTACTTGATATATAAATATCTACATTGGTAGGCCACTATTATTTTTGTGATGTCCGCCATTTTTCTGCATCAGTCCTAATAGACAGATTTTGCTTCTCTTTTTCTTTTGCGGCCAAATTTTAGCTCTTTATTTAATAGGAAACCCACAAAATTTAGAAACATTTGCCGCTTTGGTTACAAATCTTATAGCCACACATGCAGGTACGAGAAACCGGATGCGAAGACTATATGGCAGCTATTATTCCCTCTCAGTGTTTAACAAAAAAACTCTTAAAATATACTATTCTGATCCATTTGCATTCTTTATGCTGAATGCATTTAGCCTGAAGGTTAAACAAAGCATGCCATCTTTCTATTCAGATAATTCATAATGTAGCATGTTTCGCTGAAACTATGTTTCCCAAATTGGATCATATATTCACGCATTGCCTTCCAATTTTATCTCATCCACGGCTGGCCAGTTGCTCCCACTTTTTCTGCACGTGGTGAAAGTCCCATAGACAAAAGTCGGTCTATGCACGGTTAATACTTTTGTACATTCAGTAGTTGGTTAGCTCATGGGCAATGTGGCTTATTTGAGGTTACAAATTTTCACTTAAATTTAATTATTGGTCCAGTAGCCCCAGTTAATCCATCTGTTTTGTTATACTTCTAACCTTTTATCATGGGCTTTGCTTGATATGTTTATGTTTTCTTCCTATTATTTTTTTTTTTCAGCGGGCACCTTGCATTGCTGGAGATTACTGACCAGGCCAACCGTGGGTGATATTTCTACACTTCCTGTTCGGCTTAAGATTCCGGTCCATCCTTGGTAAGCTTTGGGTGTTAATGCAAGTTTATATTAAATTGATTGCCAACTTTCTCTTATAATCAGTAGCTGATTGCACTTATGTTTGAAACACAAACTGTGAAGTCTATATTCGATCATCCATGATCTAAGCAAATTTCCATGTAATGTTCAAGAAAGTTTTTTTTTTGTATTTACTATGTAAATGATTGGAGGAAATTATCAGTGTAAATTACCTAATGCAATATTGCATTTTTATGGTTATTCCTAAAGATATAGAACTGAATCAGTTTCACTTATTATTTACTTCTTATTGAAATTGATAGGGCTGCCCGCTATCTTCTGTGATTTTCCATTCAAGATACTAAGATGACCCAGACTTATTGACCATTGGTGTCATATTAATGATGTTTAGCATACCGTTTTACAATTTGAATACCAGCGATGATTCTAGATGTTGTAATTAAGAACCTATTTATCCTGGAGACTTATTGATGTATTTGTAAGAGCATTGTGTTTTGCTCTAAACCTATGTTGCCAATGATCGTGTCATATTATGAATGTTTGGTATAGCGTTTTGCAAACTAAAAACCAGTGTCAACGGCAGGTGGCGCGCGGCAAGCCACGCAAGGTGGTTCAGCTCCAGCACCTTCTTCTTCACGCCTTGGCAGGAGCAGAAGCTACTGCGCGCCCATCCTCTTTGCGATCTTGGTGAAGGTCAGCCTCTCTGATGGTTCATTGGACCAGCACTCCATGAGCGACCTCCACATTTTGTCACATTCCTCGGGCACTTCAGGTCGCAGAGTGTTGGATGCGATCCCTCCTTCCATCACACAGGGAACGTGTATGAACAACACTGGGTTGGAAGGATACATCGGAGAAGAACGATTGCAAGACATATGAAGGTGAGCAGTGGCAGAGCTTGGGCCACACAGCTAGGGGGCAAATGGGATAGGAAGGCCTTTTGGGGAATCTGCTAAATTCCAAGGGGTAATATACGAAATTTTCTCAACCTGGGGGCAGTGGCCCCCCTGGCATACACATAGCTCCGCCCCATTCATGTTGTTAATTTCAACATGAAAATGGGTTTATCTATATTTTAATTTCATGTTTTTAATTTCTTAGGATTAATTTTGAATGATTTGGTATTCAATTTCTATGATTAATTAGTCAAAAACGATGGAAATCTTCTCTCGGTTATGTACATTGTGCTCCATGAAGGACAGGAGAATTCATAATACTATTTAACAGTATGCATTCTGCATCATCGAGGCACATCTAGCCCAGTGGCTTTACTCTCTGCGCTTCACCCGTATACACGCGTCAGACCCAAGATCGAATCCCAGCAGCGCCAATTTTGCTCTCTTTTTTTGCAGGCTTGTTTACAAGAGAGCCTTCGGTTGGCTAGGGCGAGTCCGAGCCTCCCAGTTCGGCTACAGCTGCGGGAAAATATACGGGGTTTCTACGGTCTATTATATGTTTATGGTTTAGGGGGGAGCACCGAAGCAGACCTCGTTACATAACCTTGCTGTCATTGTCTGAAGCATCTCCAACAAAATTGCTCGTTCAGCCTCTTGATCGCCATAGTCGCCGCTCTCCACTTTCCTAGGTAGACCGTACCAAAGGTTCCACTTCCAAGTTCACGAAGTTCTTTGAGATCACAGTTCTTTATTATCTACAAAGTTTATTAGAAGGAAACATGATTCACTTTCCTCATGTTATATGAGAAACAAGTAGAAATTTCTTTGTAAAGAACCTGGAGGTTTTCGGTTCCATCTCGGCGCTGAGCTCCTTTGGTGGTTATATAAGGTTCATTCCCTAAACTCAAGAGAGGAAAAACAAAGTAAATTACAGTAGCGTTGTCAGTTGTGCAAAGACAAGAAGTTAAACAGAAGTAATCCTAAAACACTGAGATCCCTCCAATCTTAAGAATGGACAATTTCTTTGTAAAGAACCTGGAGGTTGTCGGTTCCATCTTGGCGCTGATCTCCTTCGGTGGTTATACATGGTTCATTCCCCTGAACTCAACAGAGGAAAAAGGAAGTAAATTACGGTAGCTTTGTCAGATTTGCAAAGAACAACAAGTTAAACAGAAGTAACCCTAAAACACTGGGATCCCTCCAATCTTAAGCATGGACAATAGCAGTTCACACATGGACAATAGCAGTTCACATTGACAATATGGCCTGAATGTTGACATATGGGCAGATCTTTGGTTTGCACGAGATGAAGCTGCACGACCGTCAATGCCAAGGGGGCAATGTCTACTGACCAAAGTCTCTTAACTAATAGATCCGATCACAATGTGCTGGATCAAAACACTTGTTAGGGACACGTTCTGGGATGCAGATGCGGAGGTCATTCTAGCTACCCAATAAGAGAGGATTTTGAAGATTTTATAGCCTGGTATTACGATGCAAAGGGAGTTTTCTGTGTTACGTATGCATACAGACTATTTGTGTTGGACGAGATGGACCACGGGCCTCGCCATCTCACACAGTTTTTCAACATAAGCTCTCTCAAAAAAAAATCACGCATGTGCCAATTGTGGGGGAGGGGACGGTGCCCCCCTGGAATGCTCTAAGCTCTGCCAATTGTTCACATCCAACACCTTTTTCACCATGGATAACATGTCTCGGGCACTACAAGTATGTGGACTAGTACCTTGCATACTAGGTGTCTAGGATCTGACAGACTAAGAAGATTGTCGCTCTTTAAGTCAAAGTGCGCTATCTTTTTCTCATGTCAATATTTCACGCAAATGGTAGTGTCCATTTCCACAAGGAGTTTCATACGCTTATGACACTCCTACAAACCAAAAACAAGGACAATCAAATATACTTGATGTGTGAATTTTCACATGTTGGTTTTGAGGATGTTTGAAATTTACTTCTTGTTTGCTTGCAATACTTGTCAAAGAGAACCATCTCCAATATACTTTGTTATCGTTGCATTAGAGTCGGCAGGTCCATCTAACAATACCCCAAAACTCCACAACATTTTATTATACCAAGAAGCAAGATGCCCAATTTATTCTAGAATTTAATTATGCAAATAAATAACCCCAAAACCAGAAGCATGGAGCCAAGTGAAATTAGAATCATCCATATGAAATAAGTCCAATGTTGAATCTTAAATTATTAAACAGTCCATATTAAAGGCCTAACCTTAAAAAAATTCTTAACTTAGACCCTACAACACAAGATGTTAGTACTACCACATTTTGTGTTTGCATAACTATAATTTACTTATAACATGAACCATTTCTAGTGAAAAAATGATATTTAGGTTATGCGCAAAATCATGAGAGAAATAGATATTTGTTATCACCTTTTGCACTTGGGATATATTATATCTATTGTATTAATACGGCTTCTCAAGCTGTAGTATCCCTCGTGTACATGACTTAACCCTGGTGGTGCAACCATCTAATTTGACCTAAGGTTTGGAGGGTTGTTTGCCATATTAGGATCTAAAATTGACAATTATTGGATGTGGGAACAGTATAAGTTAAATGCCAGCAAAAACTCAACAACCTCTATTGAGATCATATATGTTTTATAAAGAAACTAAATATAGCTTATATTGTCCTAAGCTTTTTGAAGATGACATACACATTCATACTTATTGATGACTTTTGAAGTTTGCCATTTCATATAGTTCCCTTTTTTCAAATCACACGAATAGAGAACAACTATTAAAACAAGTTTGGAGTTCATTTTATAAGGTTTTAAAATTTAAATATTTCATATAATTAGTCTTATATTTTACAGTCCAGTTAGGCCAAGCACATTATTAGTTAGGGTTCAAACTAGTCTCTAGACTAAAAGAAAGTTTCATAATACCTTGCTCTCATGCTCTGATGCATCCCCAAGAAACAAATGGTTGTGCATCATCTTGATGGCCATAATTTTCTCTTCCCATTTTCCAAGATACATGGTACTAAAATATTTGAGATCCAAGTCATAAAGCTCCTAGAGATATAAGGTTTTTATTATCCACAGATTTTATGAAAACAAAACATAATGCGTTTTCGTGTTCTTATGCGGAGATGTATGTGCACATTAGGATGAATTGCTTTTATTTGGAAAAAATGACCTTGAGTCTCGGTACCATCTGGTAAGACTGTATAACCGAACCGAAACCAAAAACCGAATCGGAAAAAGACCTAACCGCAACCGAACGCCCGGTTTTGTTGGTTAGTGGTTATGTTTCAGTTAGTAAAATACCTACTCGAACAGCCATAGGTTAATTCGGTTTAACCGAACAACACAGTCCAGTAAAATATCATGCGTTTAAGGCCCAGCCCAACTTGCGGAAATGTTTTATATAACGCATGGGATGTATTCGGTACACGAAATTTGCTGCAGCCCACTGGTCTGAGCATTACTTTTCGTTTTTACAACGTAAAGGTTGTGAGTTGAAGTGCCCAGGTTCATATTTTGGATGATTTTTTATGTATTTTTGTTTCTCACTCGTTAAACACATCCAGTCTTGCATAAAATAGATAAAACTGAAATATATGTGCATAAAAATCATGTGTTATCCAAAAAAATCGCGTCAACTTTGGTTAGTTTGGTTATTATCGAAAGCGAACCAAAATTAAATGGTTATTACCGAAACCGAACCGTATTTTCATACAAAACCGAATTTACCGAAGTACCATAACCGTATTTACCGTATAACCATATAAACCGAACGGATTAACTATATTAACCGAACGCGCAGCCTTACCATCTGGGCTTGACTTTGTTTTGTGGTTACACATTGTTCATCAATTTGTATCTTCCATTACGAAAAGGATATTTATATGCATATCAAACATCAGAGATCAGAATTGTTTATTCTCTAAATTAGAACATCTATACCTCTGTACGAAAGGTGGAATTAGATAAAACAATGAGATAGATTATCGATTATGTGGCTCAAATGTCATGCAATGGCTTCACACTGCAATAAGAGATTGTGAATGGAGGGGGCCTGAGACCCCCATCCCCCTCCCCATTACAGTACATAGCGACAGGGGTTTGGAACCAATATTGTAAATTTCTTGAAATACATATTCCGTACTCTCACAAGTACCAACTAGAAAAAAACCATGATTAGAGTGAAAGGATTTTAAAATTACTTTTTCTTCCTTTGCAATGCTTGTTGAATATAACAATCTAGTATGTCACGTTATGCATGAGCCACGTTACACGTTTGAATAAAAAGGCACAAGATTTCATCCTTCATTCGAGAACCACAAGTAAAAACTCCGTCTATGTTTCTTTTCCTCCCTAGCAAAGTCTTTATTATTGATATTGATGATTTGTCAAATTAAAGACGTTTTGAGTTAGAGAAATCTAAAACTTATAATTAACTTGAAACAGAACGAGCATCAAAATTGTGTTGCTGGGTAAGCTAATCATGGGCCCACTTTTTAATAAACCTCTCCTCTATGTTGAGCTAACACTAGTAGAAACAAGGCCTTTGGTCCAGAGCCCCATTTGGCTCTAGTCCCGGATGGGCTTTGGACCTGGACTAGAGGGGGGCACTAGTCCCGGTTCAACGGCTACGAGGCCGCACTGGACTAGTCCCGGGTCGAACGGGACCTCTAGTCCCGGTTCGTATTACGAACCGGGACTAGAGGGTTGGGGCAACCGTTCGCCTGGCGCGAGCCTCTTTAGTCCCGGTTGGTGGCTCAAACCGGGACTAAAGGGGCAAAACCGTTCGCCTCCCGCCCGTTCGCGCGATCAAAACAGGGGAAAACGATTGCTACAGTAACCGCGGCCATTTCTGTTCGTCTCCCTCTCTCCTCTCTTCTTCCCCATCCCCTCCACCATGAATCCACCGATCACTCGCTACGGGAAGGTGCTCGCACATGGCACGACCTATCTCAATGTCGTCTACACGAACGACAGAGCCAAGGTGTCGGATTTTCTTTCCGATTTCAAGTATTGGCTTGAAGAGGAGGAAGACAACAAGAAGTTCATGGGCCTTGATCTCGAGTACACGGCCGATCAAAGAGATGTTGCCGTCATCCAATTTTGTTTCAAGAAACATGTCATGGTCTTCCAGTGGGCAAGGTAATACGAAACTTGTCATAGTTTTAATTGGGGCTTTTATTTGATTAATTCATAGGATAGGAAAATTGCATATATAGGATAGCAACATGCATGTCCATTTGAATCCTATGGGAAGAGCAATTCCTCTTTGATTGTAGTGAAAGAATTTAGGGGCTTCTTTTGATTCTCATATGCGGATAGGAAAATTGCATAGGATAGCAACATGTCCATTTGAATCCTATGGGGAAAATTTTATTATAGTACTTGTGCCAAAATAAATATATATACTTGTCATGATTCTTATTATACATACTTGTGCCGAAATATACTTGTTGCAGCAGTATTTAACATTTGTTCCACTTTGTTGTTGCAGTAGTGAAGAGCAATTCCTCTTTGATTGTAGTGAAAGAATTTTCCTTATAGTTGCATATTGGCCACCCGTACGTGTGGGAGAGAACATGTCATAGTTACTTTAGGGGCTTCTTTTGATTCTCATATGCGGATAGGAAAATTGCATAGGCCGGATAGCAACATGTCCATTTGAATCCTATAGCAAAATATACTTGTCATGATTCTTATTATACATACTTGTGCCGAAATATACTTGTTGCAGCAGTATTTAACATTTGTTCCACTTTGTTGTTGCAGTAGTGACAAGCACTGTCCAGAACTCATGGAGTTCCTTCTTCGCAGCGGCATACATTTTGCTAGCGTTGATATAACGAATGACAAGATCAAGATGAGGCGCACCTGAGGTATTGAGATACCAGCTGCCTGCCACATTGATATCCAGCGCATTTTCAGGCTTGAGCATGACAAGACTTCAATGGCTAATATGGCATTCGCCTTGATCGACGAGGAGTACGCTGATATGAAGACAAAATTCCACAAGGATCAGCACAATCGCTGGGAGAAGACCCCACTTGACGCTATCAACATTGAGTATGCAACAATAGATGTGTACGTTGCATACGAGGTGTACCGCCAGATTAGAATCGTCAACTATGGGCAGCGTCACCTAGTACCACCACCAGTGCCCCATGGGTCTCCTGCTTGGGGTATTCTGATCCGGAGGACGAGTAGTGTTTGCAATGGCGAACACTTCGATCTATCTCTATTATTATGTACTGCTTGGGGTCTCTCCTAAAAGAACTTATTTCTATTAATTATGTCCCTGTTTAAGTATTATGTACTGCTTGTCACCGAGTATCATGTCATTCTATTATGGTTTTTCTCGCTTTCAACAAGCATTGTGATGCTACCTCTCTGATATTATGTTAGAGCATCTCCAACAGACGCGCGCCCTAGTTTGCGCCAAAACATGATAAAAAAATACAAAATAAATATACTGAAAATAGCAATATATTGAACTCGAGTCGACTACACGAACACACGAGCAAAAACTTTAGAACTACGAACTAAAACTTAACTAAACTAAACTTAACTAGAAGTTTTAGAACTACAACTACGAACTGCGCCGGCGCGATTTAGAACTCGTCGTTGTCGGAGAAGATGTCGTCCTCGGAGTTGGTGTCGTCCGAGATGTCATCCTGCAGCGCGTTCCACCTCTCGTCGTCTTCGGGCCAGTTGGCTTGGCCTGCCATCAGTTCCGCCTCCGCACGCGCCTTCGCCACCCGCCGCGCCTCTCGGTCCTCACGGCGCTCGGCCCGCCGCTCGGCCCGCTCGGCCGCCTGGGTGTTCCAGAACTGCATCTCCTCTCTCGCCTCGCGCGGGTGGTTCCGGTACCAGTCGTCGACGGCGCGCTGGTCGCGCTCCTCGACTAGGCGGAGCGTCGCGCGGAGGCGGTGTTCGCGGCGGTCGTCGGCGGTGGCGAGGCGCGGCGGCGGCGCCCTGTTCGCCGCCTCCTGCGCGTTGCGGCAGTCCTGGAAGTTCATGCTCCGGCGCGAGCGGTTGAGCCTCCACGCCGCCGCGTCGTAGGCGCGGGCGGCCTCCGCCGCGGTCGCGTACGTCCCGAGCGGGACGCGGCTATCGCCGGACCGGATCTCCGCGTATAGAACGTCCCGTTGGCACGCGGGCGGACGCCGCGGTACCCGGACTGGCTCGTGCGGCGCGGAGGCATGGTGGCGACGGCGGATTGCGAGCGGTGGCGCGGGCGGCGGCGGGATTCAGAGCGGTGGCGCGAGCGGTGGGAGGGGGAGGGGAAAAGCGGTTGGGGACGCGTGGAGTGAGCGCGCGCTGGCCGCGGGGCAGGGTATTTAACGCGAAACGTAGCGCGTTGGCCAGCGCGGGCTTCCGTTTTCTGAGCGCGCGCTTTTTTCCCGCGTCTGCTGGAGCGCGCAAAATGGCCCCGCGCGCGAGAAAATTCGGTTATATGGCCCGCGCGCTCCGTTTCCGGCGTCTGCTGGAGATGCTCTTATTTTCGTGTTTTCATGGCAAGCTTGTGTTATTTTAGGTGTAAGTAAACTCACTAGTATACTTATCATGTTTTTACTTGTTTCTGAGGTGTTATTGGCATAACTGCTTGTTTATCGTGTTTTTATGGCAAGCATGATGATATGGAAGTCATATTTGAATTTCTCTTTTTTTTCTAATCGATTTAGACATATTATTTGTCAAATTTCGATTTACGAATTTATAGATATGAATTATTCAATATTAAATGCAAAAATGCAAAAAGTTAATTATTATTTAAATTCAACATTATTTGAATGCAAGATTAGTATTACTTATTTATTTTTGTTTACTTAAATAATTGTTTGGATTCACAAAATAAAGACGTGTGACATCATGGTTCAAGGGTTAATATGATTGATAGCATACTACTGTCAGCAAAACATGAGTTGTTTCTTGGAAGCTCACAGGGAAGGAACTAAGAAGTTAAGCGTGCTGGAGGTGGAGCAGTCTGAGGATGGGTGACCGACTGTCACTAGAAGTGAGAAATTAAGAATGATTAGAGTTAAAAATAATTGAGACTAAAGGAAAAAACCTAAACCCCAAACCCCAAAATGGGAAACATAAACCCTAAACCCAAAATGAAAAAAAAAGGAAAACATAAACCCTAAACACCAAAATGACAAAAAAGTTTTGCAAGGTCGTCGTGTAGAGCTGATCGATTCAGGGCAGTCGCGTATGCATATATCTCAAGCTCCGGGCCATGTCCTCCGGCCAAGAACCTGTTGGAGTTTCTCTGACTATGGCCATCGTCCCAATGGAGGAGGTCCAGCAGCCTCAAGGAGAGCCTACGTCCCCAAAACCAAAACCAAAACCAAAACCAAAAGACATTACCAGCGACGAGCTCGTGTTGAAGCTGTGCAAGTACCTCCTGCTGCTGGCTTCGCTCGTGGCCTCGGTGACGTACGCCGTGGGTCTCAGCCCGCCGGGGGGCGTCTGGCTGGCAGGATACGGCCGGCGGCCACATCGCCGGCGAGCCCATCATCCGGGACACCCACTACCGCCGGTATCTGATTTTCTTCTACTCCAACGCCGCCGCGTTCGCTTCCTCGCTCGTCGTCATCGTCCTCATGCTCCTCCTCGACTTCCTGCACAAGAGCGACCACACCAGGCTGGTCTACAAGCCGCTGCGACTGGTCCTGCTGCTGGACCTGCTCAGCCTCATGGTGGCATACGCTGCCGGGACCTGCAGGGACTTGTTCACGGTCCTCTACTCCACACTGCTGCTGGCCGTCTTGCTCGTCTTGCTCTTGGTTCAGATATTCCTGGCCTCGTTTGGGAACAACAAGACCAGCGACAGTCCACCGGACGAGGAGAATGCCAAAACGCAGGACGAGGAAGAGAAAGAGAGACGGCTCCGCAAGCACAAGGTCTTGATGGTGCTGGCGACGTTCGCGGTGAGCGTCACCTACGTCGCTGGCCTGAGCACGCCGGGTGGTTTCTGGGACAGCACTGATGTCGGTCACCACCGCCCGGGAGACTCTATCCTCAAGGACCGCCACAACAAACGCCTCAACGCGTTCTTCGTAGGCAACACCACGGCCTTTGCCGCATCACTGCAGATAATCGTTGTGCTTCTGGACAGGAAGCTTGTCTTCAAGCTCAGAAGGGCGTACGGGTTCATCGCCATCGCGCTGCTTGGCCTCGTCGTTGCTTACGTCGCCGGCAGCTGCAGGGAGATCGACACTACCGTGTATCTGGCCATCCTGGTTGCCGCTTGCACGGTTTTCCAAATTGCTCTTTTCATTCTTCACTTTTGCTTTCGGAAGAAAGTGACATTCAGAGTCGCCATACTAGCAGTTGTCTTCGTGCAACGTCTTCGTGCTATCGTTGACAGAAGAACATACAGTGGCACTGATGACAGGTACATACAGATCGATTTCCTCCTCTGCAAATCATTGGCAAGCACAAAATTCCAGTTTGTAGCTGAATTGTGATTCTTTCTTTTTCTGAAATTAGCACTGTCCGGGATGCGGTGGACAAGACAGCTTCAGAGGGGAAGAAGCCAACGCTCACAGGCACAATACAATCAGCTGTACCTGCAGGAAGGTTGCAACGTCTTCGCGCTGTCGTTGACAGAAGAACCGAAAAGAATTCTGCTGACAGGTACATACAGACTTCCTCCTCTGCAAATCGTCGTCACGCATAAAAATTCCAGCTTGTGACTGAATTGTGCTCTTTGTTTCTATATGGATGGAATCAGGACTGTCCGGGATGCGGTGGACAAGGCTCGCTCGCTTGTTCTACTGCTCGCCACTCTTGCAGCGACCATCACCTACCAAGCAGGGCTGAACCCGCCGGGTGGCCTTTGGCAGGACAACGGCGATGGGCACATGGCCGGTGACCCCATCCTCCTCACGACGAACGCTAGGCGGTACAAGACCTTCTTCTACTGCAACTCGATTGCTTTCGCAACCTCTTTGGTCGCCGTCGTCGTGGTCCAAAATAAGCTTCTGCTCGCGTACCACGTGCTGGAGGTGGCCATGGTGCTCGACTTGTTTGGCCTGATCGGTGCATACGCCGCTGGAAGCTGCCGGGAGACCAGCGCCTCCATCTATGTCTTGGGCCTGGCGGGTGCCGTCCTGGTCTATGTCGTCATACATGTTGTCTTGCTCACCCTGGGAGAGAAAGACACCAGCACGAAAGAGGAGGATGAGCTGGTGGAGAAGACGCGCAATCGGTTACTCCTCTTCGCTATCTTGGCCGCAACCATCACATACCAAGCTGGGTTGACTCCTCCGGGTGGCTTTCGCCTCGAGGACGACGAGTCCGGCCACCACGCCGGCGACCCGGTTCTGCTGTACAACTACCCACGCCGCTACAACGCCTTCTTCTACTGCAACTCGGTGAGCTTCATGCTGTCCATCGCGCTTATCATCCTCCTCGTCAACCCGCACGTGTACAGGCCAGCCATACGAACCCACGCACTGTCCTTTTGCACGGTGGTGGGCTTATTTACCCTGATGGGTGCCTTCGCCGCCGGGAGCACGCAGCATCTCAAGACATCCATCCACATCTTTGTGTTGGTGGCTGTGGTTCTCTGCGTCGTAGTGGCACTGCTCACAGGATTTCTGGTGACAAAGGGTAGTGGCAGTAGTACAGGACCAATAAACAAGGCGATGAAAAAGAAGAAGACGGATGATAAGAGAGCAAGGCATGCCAAGCGCAAGTACCTGATGCTGCTAGGCATCCTGGTTGCCAGTGTGACATACCAGGCCGGCTTGACTCCACCCGGTGGAACTTGGCAGAGCAACGACGGCAGCGGGCATGAGGCAGGCGACCCAGTGATGCACGACAACAGGAGAGCCAGGTACCTCGCCTTTTTCTACAGAAACTCCGCTTCCTTCGCCGCCTCCGTCGTCGTCATCGTCCTCTTGCTTCCCAAGTCGATACAACAATACAGTGAGAAGCTGTGGCTCCGGGCAATGAGCACGATGATCGTGCTGGATTTGCTCGGCCTATTGGGGGCCTATGCTGCTGGAACCAGCAGGGGATTGGAGACATCTCTATATGTCGTCGCGCTGGTCTTTGCCGTGCTTGGCTACATTGCAGTCCATGTAATGGTGTCGCTGCTCATCGACTATAGACGGCACCAGAATGATACTCAGACCCCGATGCTCGGTCAGAGTACCGGCGAAAATGGTGAGCACCTGGCGGATAGATCTACAACAGTCGTGTGATCCTATTTATTACTCGTTGCCTTCTTTGTAAGGACTTCAAGATCTGTATCATACTTGATGTAATTATTCTCATGCTTGAATTTATAACTTTTCCCATGTTGATTTGTTACTGAGCTTTCCGCTTCTCTGTATCATACTGGTTGCTAATACTCCACTTTTGTAACAACAAAGTTCAAGAACTGTGGGTGGTCCATCCCTTCGGAAACAGGTTGTTTTGTAAGCTGGCAGCAACTGAAACAAGTATATCTGAAGTATATGTTATTGCATTTCTTCGGCTCTTGCTAATTGACAATGTGAAGCATCAATTATCCATGCTTCAAGAATTCTCAGAGTTTGATCGCTACTTGGTGCGAAACAGATCTTGCGATCATACTGCCATCTGGTGAAATCATATTACCAATAGCTGGCGTTCTGACATAGTCAAACAATAAGTTTTACAGCTTCTGTTCCAGAGACAAGTGTATCTTCTACAAATGGTATGGTCTTCCATACTTTTAATCCTACTGGCACCGCAATATTTTCAGAACCTGAAACATATACACCAATAACAATGGAGTGATGGAAAGAACAAGATAACCAAACTATTTGTCCACAAGCTGGCAATACATACCTTGACTTCTGTAGTGGTCCTCTATACAAACTGCCATATAATGAGAATTATTTAGCTCCGCGAGTGCAAATTGCCAGTTCTCAGACAGATGATCATTATCAGATTTGGAATCGTTGCACACTTTTGATGCCTGGAAAATCCAACAACTGTCAATGCAAATCAACAAAATGATTTACTGTTAAGCTGCGACTTCTGTAGTGTACTATGATGCATAAAAGACAATACTTTTCCTTATGAAATTTGCTTAATATGACATCCGACACTGGGACAAATAAATGTTAGGTGTCCAGGAGACCCACGTGTCAGAAAGTGTCACAAAATATCATGCAGAATTTTATTCAGACACATAGTTCTGGAGCTGCCTCACACATGTATCGTTTGTTAAAGAAACCAATAAAGGGGAAAGGTCGAAGCTTTGTACCTTAGAAATCCGAATTCCCATACTTGTTTCCAGCATGATTGAAAACCCATTGAACGGAGCACCTGAGATACCCAATCCAAGAGCCTTTACATATGCTTCCTGAATAGTTCCATGTGAGCAACGTATCAGTAAGAATTACGAATATTTAATTAAATAGGGCAATATTTGGTGTAAATCCAACTTTGCTGCTAACTCTTCTCATAATGATTCCTTTTTCTGCAAAGAGTATATTCATAAGATGCCATCGATGTGTCCTTCAATTTGATTATTTAATATAATCATATTTCTCTTTTGAGGTAAATATAATCATATGTTATGTAAGGAGTTAGAAAGTTAGCATCTAAAAAGGGTTTGCACAAGATATATTCTAAACCTGCATTCCTATAGCAAAGAACAACGAAGTTAACTACAGTGTGTGCTTTAGGTGGTCATATTAGAGTGTGATGGATCAGTTGATATGTTCCAGCCTAGTACTGGGGGACATACAATAACTGCTGAATGTTCAAAAGAATATAGAGCAAAATGTAGTGGTTACATAGGAAAGGGCTATAAAGTACAGGATGCAAGACAGACTCACTAACTTTAAGAGTCCATAGTTTGAAGAATTCCTTCTGCTGAGCATCCAAATCAGAAATACCAGCAAGATAATTAGCTTCAGAAGGGGTGAAAAAACGGCGAGCAAGACATAAAATACTCTTGGTTGTTTTCCGCTTCGTCTCCTCAATATCAATGCCAATCTGAGAGAGTACATAAAACAGCAATTTTAACTGGATAACTTCCACCACAACAAAAACTTGCTCATTTCTTTCTCACTTTGGGCAGTCACAGCTTCACAGGAACAAGGAACATACATGAGCTTGCATGGCAATGCCACAGGCAATCAAAGAAGTAGTGTGTGAAATGTTGAAATGCAAAGGCCGCTCCACAATGATATCGTCAGGTGGCCACAGTATCTGACCAAACATGGAAAGCAACCAAATGCGAGTTAGTCACAATGCTTTAAAATTTTAAATGCAGAAAAAAATAACCACTGAAGCCTAACCTCTTACCTCAGGTTTGCCAAATTTGTTGTAGTTAAACTCAAACGACCTCGCATCAATTTTACAATCTGTATCAATACTAGTTCAAGCAAATTAGCAATAGGCATATCAGAATTCCTGTTATACAATCCCATGACATGTTTCACGCAGCACAACATATAATCAGTAACAAGTAACAAAACAAGAATATATTATAACTACTGACGAGATAAAATGCTGACAAACTCAAACATGGAGCAGCATGCCAAACTTCCATGTTAGAGGTAAAATGGCTGATAGTTTAATTCTCCATTTTTATGACTGCTTACAGAAATTGCATATGCATCATAAAGTGATAGTACACTTAATAGATCCTAAAGTGTTACTTCTGAAGAAAAGGCATCTGGGGACGCAGGAGGTCAAAAGTTGCATCGTCGATACAGAATCACATGTTTTCCATATATTTTTAGACAGGTGAATGTACGAATGGAAGCCATGCACCTATATACAGGCAAAGTTTAAAGGAATGGCTCATCAACTCATTGCATCTAAAGCCATAAATTGCATACAAAAGCTGAATCTCTCTAAAAAAAGTATTGTTACAAATATACCAAGTTTTACCCGTAATTACAAAAATTACAAAGTGTATAGGCTAATAAAAGTTGTTTATAGAGTTAGCACAATCCATGGAAAGGATTCTATGTGTTTTCAGTCCTAACCAATGTTCAATAGTGAATCTAACATCTGCAGCCAATTTCCCGATTAAATAACTCCTATTAACAAGAATACAGATAACACAAATGATAGCAACAGGCATGAAAATTCAACTAAATGCGATCAACGAGGCAATAGGCAGTTGGTTGTTACATACATCTTGAGAGGGTGGTGCGCAACAATGCACGGGACAAGATAGCATGTTTCTGCAACGTTGCTTCACTAATAGAGTCGGCATACTTTTTTTCAGCAGGACCAAGCAGTTCTTTATACATCCTCAGTTGTGAGTGATCATTCAGCTCCTCAGGACATAGATACCAAACATGCACCTCTCTACAAAAGAGATAAACACATAAACTATCGTATTTAAAATTTCTAATGCACCAAATAACTAATACAAGAAAGAAAGTCATCCGTCTGTAAATATTAAAGAGTGATGGTCTAAATAGGTACAGGCTTTGTTCAGCAAGAGAACACTTAATGTCCAGAAGCTATATCATGTATACATGTGTCAATATTGGGGATATATCTCGGAATATAGATTTTCAAATGAGATAAAACAAAACACAATACTCCCTGATAATTATGTGCTAAAAGTGCTTCAGAGAATGACCAGCACCAGCCAAAAGTGAAATGCACAAATTACAGCCCTAGCAAAAAATATTCGTTCTCTCAGAACAAAAGGCAAGAAATTGACTCGTATTCTAACAGTTGGGTGAAATTCTTATTTGTTAAATTCTCATCTACTATCTTACTGTCATGCCCATAAGAAGTTAAGGATTATCCATATTTCACCTTTAGTGAAACAGATAGGTTAAGGAATAACAAAAGATAAGTTAGCAACATTTTGGCATCCTCCAATATTGTCTTCCATACTTAAATCTAAATGCACATATTGCCTCTACTGGCCTGATATATACCATTTTCCTAGCAGGCTCCCAGAACGGGCGTACCTTTGGACTGCAGAGGCGGCGCGGGCGGGAGGGGCGCGAAGAAGCTGCCGCCGGAGAAACCCGGCATCCTCGATGGCGGCGGGCCGTCGCGCGGCAGCGGAGGAGGTGGTGGTGCATGCGGGTTGGCCTCTGCCGCGGTTAGAATCTGAGAAGGTGCCCGTCGGGGAGAAGCGGCTCGGCGGCGGCGCAGGTGCAAGGCCCTCGGCTCTACAATTTTAGAACGGGAAGTAGTACTACCTAGCAGTGGCGGAGCTTGCGCCAAAAGGCCAAAAAAAGTTAAAATGGGCCAAACAGTAGTAGATTTCTGTTAAGATGTTCTTGGGCTGGGGGGGCGGCGGCCCCCTGACATACGTGTAGCTCCGCCCCTGCTACCTAGAAAGGGATCGCCTATGCTTCGACCCGTGCGACGGGAGCGTCGCGTCGCACACCCTCCGCATACCCCGCCTCGCTCTATTGGGCCGGCCCAGAATAGGCTTCTACGCGCATAAATAGCGTTGCCGCGCGAAAAAATTAATTCGTGAAGACAGGATTCGATCCCGCGACCTCGGCTTCGCCTCGCGATGCAAACCTTGCGCTGGCCACTTTGCACCAGCCCTGCTCGTGTCTAACTGCTACATTTATTTTATATATACAATAACTTTTTTCACAGATCATTAATATGTCTCCCCTATTTTACTTTTATTAAACCGGCAAGTGAACCGGTGGTCCAAAAATCTATTTATAAACAATTCTAAAAAAAAAACAAAATAGGTATTTGAACGAAAAATATTTTTGAACGATTTTGAAAGTTAACCGAAAAGGCCGGTGAATGAAATCGATCTTTGAACGATTTTAAAAAGTGAACAGAAAAGTCAATGGACGGAAATTATTTTTGAACGATTTTTAAAAAGTGAAAAAAAACTCTATGAACGAAAATTATTTTTGAACAATTTTTGAAATATGAACAAAATAGGTATTTGAACGGAAAATATTTTTGAACGATTTTAAAAGGCGAACATAAAAAGTCTATGAACAGAAATTATTTTTGAACGATTTTCAAAAAGTGGACAAAATAGTTATTTGAACGAAAACTATTTTTGAACGATTTTAAAAGACGATCAGAAAAAGTCTCTGAACGAAAATTATTTTTGAACGATTTTCAAAAGTGAACAAAATAGGTATTTGAACGGAAACTATTTTTGAACGATTTTAAAAGGCGAACAGAAAAAGTCTGTGAACGGAAATTATTTTTGAACAATTTTCAAAAAGTGAACAAAAAAAGCCGGTGAACGAAATCTTATTTGAACGATTTTAAAAAGTGAACAGAAAAAGTCTAAGAACGAAAATTATGCTTGAACAATTTTTTATAAAGTGAACTGAAAAAATTCTATGAACGGAATTATTTTTGAACAATTGTTATACATGAACAATTTTCAAATATGAACATTTTTATAATTTGAACATTTTCTAAAAATGAAAATTCAAAATAAAGAAATATTATCTAACAAGAAAACTGAAAATAAGAAATAAAAAAAGAAACATCAAAGAAAAGGATAACGAAAAATAAACAGGAAAACTATATAAAAAACTATATGAACATAAATTGTTTTTAAAACGATTTTGAAAAAATGAACAGAAAAAACTATATGAACAGAAATTATTTTTGAAAGATTTTTTAAATCTAAACAATTTTCAATTTTGAACAATTTTGAATACAAACAATTTTCAAATCTAAACATTTTTTTAATTTGAATGTTTTGCAGAAAAGATTTAAATTTTAAATAATATATAAAAAGAAAACAGAAAAGAAGAAATAAAAAAGAAATAGCAAAAAAAGAAAAACGAAAAAGAAAAAGAAAAAGAAACAAAGAAATAACGAAAAAGAAGAAAAAACAACAATGGAAACCAAAAAAAAAACGAACGAGGAGAGAGCGATGAATGACGACGGGACGAAATACCAGGGAACTGGGCCAGGCCCATCCACGCGCGGGGGGTGCGACGCCTGGTTAACGTCAACCAGGTCGACGTATAGGTTTCGCCCCTAGAAATGTCACAAGTTGTCCAAAAAAAACCTAGAAATGTCACATTGAGTAATTTAGGTTTGGAATATAATCCGATTAAATCTGAACTTAAAAAACTAACATCATATTGCACAAGTAATTGTCCAGATGCAAAGGCACGTCTTGGCTATCATAGACTGGTAGAAAAACAATTCCGTTGACATTTAAATGCTTTATGATCATACTATATACTCCGTATTATCCTAATGTTTAGTGGAATTATCGTAGAAAAAATCGGAAGAAAATGTTTAAAACCTATAATCGTGTGTGCTGCTATGGTTAACTAGTAATAAAGTTACCCACAAGAAAAACTAGTAATAAAGCATGTGCAATGCACGTTATGGCATATATATCCCGTTCCAACTTAAATCTTAGTACTCGAATATAGCCCAATTTGGAAGTATTAGAACTTTCCCAAAACCAAATTGTGTTTAAACATATAAAATCATGTGTGGTAATTACGGGATAATTATTCATACAAGTTTTACCATGGTAGAAAATTTAGGACGGTCGAATCAAGTCAATTCTATATTATGTACTTCCCCGTCCCAAAATCTAAGGCGCCATTTAATTTCACTCTTCAACAACGTACAACTTTGATATGTGTACTTATAGTATGTCCATAAAAATAGTACAAAGATATATGAAATGAAAAAATGACAAGACGAATCAGAGCTAACATTTATACATTCTCAATACATATAATTTATGCATATATTAGTGATCAAAGGCTGAACATCAAATACCAACAAAACAAAACGTGACTTATATTTTGGGATGGATGGAGTACTTAATTGTGCGAGGTAATTGCGAGTACTCCCTCCCATCAAGAGTGCAGGACGCACTATGGTCGGTTGAACTTTCATGAGCTAAAGGATCATCCTATAAATTGTACTATCAACTTGGGATGTGATATATGTGGATAAAAGAGATGGAGGACGAACAACATGTAAAAATAATCGAAAATAAAACGACATGACTATCAAGAATAAGTATCCATTAGCAAGAATTCAAAATTTATGTCACCAAGTGAATGGAGGAGGAGTTGTCTCCAAGAATGGTTTGAGGCATGGTTATCATCACCTTCTACTGTTCGGCCATGGATGGAGCGTGCCCGTTTGGATTTATTTGCATTTTTTGTTTGTCCGGGTTGTGGTTGTTTTTCTAGAAGAAAGGCGGCGTTGATTTAAATTAATAAATCCCCATACGTTGAGT
Organism: Poa pratensis; assembly: GCA_947311845.1. Lineage (NCBI taxonomy): Eukaryota > Viridiplantae > Streptophyta > Magnoliopsida > Poales > Poaceae > Poa > Poa pratensis. The sequence continues at coordinate 33,987,493 of CAMZMU010000085.1, read as the reverse complement.
TTTGGTACAAAGATGTTGATGAACATCTTACAACAACAGAGACATCAACAAATAGAAGAAAAACATGAAAAAGACCAGCTCGAGTCAACGATGCCCTCTAATGCGAACGGAGCATCGGGGAACAACAAAGGGAGATCTTGAGTTAGGGGTGTCGTCGACAAAGAAAAACAACGCCGTCTACACCAGGAGAGGTGCCATCGCCTTGCCATTCGCTTAACTACATGACCGGAAAGGCCCCTCGCCGTGTCTTAACGGGCATCGTACCGCCGAGTTTGGAGAGGCTCACCCCGTGGAGAGAACAACACGGTAACCTAACTGTCAACTAGAGCTATAGACACTTGTTGTACCGAACTTACCTGCTACCATCCACGTATCCACCCTTGAACAATGTCGGTGGAGTGGAGGGGAACACTCCCCCTCCAACATAGGCTCGTGGAACTCAAACACCAGATTGTTGAGAGTGCCAACGCAGGGCGAAGATCACCAAAAGAGATTCAGCACTACCAAGATAGTCGAGATCAGGAGAAAAACACGGGCCACACCGCTGCCATAACCCACCATCCCTCACACAACGACATCCATAGCTTCATCGTTCCCAAGACGACACATTCAAGAAAGACACGACGCTAGCAACGCCGCCATCGTCCAAACAAAGTTGTGGTTTTCTTTTGGGAGATATATGGTGAGGGGTGAAGGAGGAGATCGAGGACGCTATCTCCAGGAAGGAAACACGACACATGGTCACCATAAAAGCCGACATTGCCGGCCAGGGATTCCCCACTTTGTTAATATAAATTGGAGGGGCAAAATTTTCCTAAAACAAAAGCAAAGCAAAGCGAATCACGGTGGCGTCATACTACCGACATTGGAGAGGCTCACCCCGAGAAGAGAACAAACCAGTAACCAAACTGCCAGTTGGGGCTAGAGACACAGCCTGAACACTTGTTGTACCGAGCTCACCTGCTGCCATCCACGGATCCACCCTTGAACAAACTAGGAACTCTTGGTGTACCGAGCTCACCTGATACCGGTGGCGGGGAACACTCTTCACCTCCAACACAGGTTCGTGGAACTTGAACCACCAGATTGTTAGAGCCCCAAGACCGGGCGAAGAGCATCGAAAAATTCAACACTATCAAGAGAGTCGGGATTGGGACCAAAACACGGGCCACACCACTGCCTTAACCCACCAGTCGTCACACAACGACATCCATAGCTTCATCTCTTCCAAGACGACGACTTAAAAAAGACACGACGCTAGCGGGGTCGCCGTTGCCCAGCAAATTCGGAGATATGGGAGGGGTGAGGGAGGATAGCGATGACGGTATATCCATAAAAAAACACGACACCCGGTGACCATCAAAGCCGGCATTGCCGGCAGGGATTTCTCCCACTCTCAAGCCGATAATACATGGAGGATTAAATCTGCCAAAAGCAAAAGCAAAGCAAATCACGGTGGTGGACCACCTGCATGGACTTTATACCGGGGCCCACTCTGTAAGCTGCTCAGCTAAAGCAGGACATCACGGGACATCACGCCGGAATGATTAGTGGAGCACTACATATGGTACGGGGCAAAAGCAAGCACCAAGGGAACAATGAGCGGAAGCTACTAATCATCCCGCCAGTACTATATATTACTCCTGCATTTGGTAGCACAAGACAGGACAGGCTGTCCCTTCATTCCCCCAACCCAACCAACCAACCCCTGTCAGTTCCTAACACTTCTGCTGAAGGATTCGAGCGGAGGGAGGCATATCGCCGGAGGAACGGTGCTGTGATTCGACCCCGAAGGTCTCTCTCAGGTGATCTTTCGTCCGCTTCTTTGTCGCCATGTTTTTTCCAGCTCTAGTTTTCCTTCTTTCTTCAAAAAGAAACAATCGGAATGGGAATCCTCTCCCCATACGATGTTCCCAATTTCCTTCAGTTGGGGTGTTCTTGAATCCCGATTTTCGTGTGGATTTTCCCGGTATGCGGGCGGAAATTACGGTCCAAAGCGCGACAAAACCAACCACCACCAATGCTCTGTTTCCTAATCTTATTTCCTCTTCTTCTCCAACGGCGTCAGAATCGGTCTGTGTTCGTCTCTCACAAAATTCCCGGCTCCGAGGGCTGTTGATGAGTGTAGTTTGATTCAGCGACACTCTCTTCAGTGGTCTTCGTCTGAGTCTCGCCGGAGGTGAAATTATCTATCTGTGTTGCCTTTGGACGTCGTCAATTGGTGAATTGAGTGGCATCTATTTGTATGCTACAGCTAAATTGTGTTCCACTGCATTTACAGCATTTCGGTTGGTCCTTTTTGTCGGAGAAGATCAGTTGGATTCGTCTGTGTTTTAAACTTCCTGTTTAGCTCCCTCGGAAAAAAAAACAAGTTCTTGTTCAGAGATGCCTTTCTTAGTTTTAATTTTAAAAGCTGGTTGTTAAACTGTCACTAATAAGTGCTAATAAAATCGTCGAACGGCCTAATTTGAGCTGGGCCCTTTTGGTTGGTCAAAAGTTGTTGTTGACCACAGCTCTTTTCCTGTAACCTGACACTGATAGGCACGGCACTGTACACAGTTCGAGTGCTTGTTTTAAGCTTAATGTCTGCTTCTTCTTTCATCGACATTAGGGCTCCACTAAAAAGAATAAAGATCATCTTGAATACTCTGTCATTCTGCTTTTGCATCTGATTCTTGTCACGATAGCCCACTAATTTATTGTCCGAATTATCAATTTTTGACACACAGCCAGTAAAGGAGAGGCTTTACTGGAGCACATATTTTCATAATAATTCTTTCTCTTCTTTGTTAGGCGTTTTTCTGTTTCCTTAATCTATAGTTACTACAAGCTATCACCGCCTCGTCATAATGTATTTGACTCTTGCGCTTTAATTCAGACGTTTCTTTAACCCTATTACATTGGTTCTGGTTAGTTTAGAAAACAAAAGCAGCTACTTTAGAAATTGGGGATTGTCCCTCCCAGTCCTGCTGTACTGAAGAGACAAAGAACATTTCGTGCTAAAGAGTTCTTCTTGCATCTGAAATCGTACAGGCATATTCTCATATACTTTGCTCGACCTCTACACCAATCCAGGTGCATCTGTGTGGATGAAGACGAGCATATAAACCGCATAACAAATTCAGTCTCTTTTGCTTGAAGAAAAATGTCGGGTATGATCCGGTTTCGTATCTTACCAGTGCGTATTTGCTTTCCTCTTGATGTACATGCTGAAATAGATCAATAAATTGTTTCCTTAAGAGAGTATACATATTGTCTTATAGTGGTGATATGCTTGCTAATTTCTAATGCTGTTGTTTCGCATGAAGTGCGGCGACGGTCAGATAGCATGGAGGGGCTGTTCTCATTGGAGGAGTGGAAAGATCGCAAGTCAGCCGTAGAGAATTCAGAGGATGAGAGGAGGAGGTTGTCCATCGGCGGTTCACTCAAGAAGAAAGCGCTAAATGCATCGAGCAAGCTCACACATTCACTCAAGAAGCGTGGGAAGAAAAAGGTTGGGCATCGGGCTTCTTCCTTCACAATTGAAGATGTCAGAGATGAGGAAGAGGAACGCGCTGTCTTCACATTTCAGCAAGAACTTTTGAGCAGGAATTTGCTATCTGATAAACTAAACGATTATCACGTGTTGCTGAGGTCGATACTCCAGCAGAACTAAACTGCAAACACATAGCTACTGAAGCATGGACTGCTTCTTTCTTGTTTTATTTACACTGTAGGTCTAAAAGTTTCCTGTCTTTGAGCTGTAGGTTTTTGAAGGCAAGGAAATTTGACACTGAGAAAGCCATTCATATGTGGGCTGAGATGCTCCAATGGAGAAAAGAATTCGGTGCGGATACAATATTAGAGGTGAGACTATGGCTCTGTTTTGGATGCGAAGTTTTTTAAAAACTGCAGTATTGCAGTACCACGGTTTTTTATGCCGTTGCAACTGCATACCGTAGTTTAGGAACGCTAGAGTTGATGTGACTTTGTGAAAACCACGGTATGTTTGACAACCTTCCGTCAAGCGTGGCCCTCATTTTGATCGCCTAATCTTGGCATGAGTGGCAAAAAAAATGTTGCAAATATTGGCAATCCTACGGTAGCAACCAAAGAGGCCTAAGATGTTCTTAAGGTATAGAGGGATAAATGTTAGTCTCTTCCTCTTCTATATAGAAAAAATCCTAGTCTGTTTTGGTATTTACAATAGCAATTTTAATTTTAAAGAAACTATCTTTAATCTGAAATCAGTTTTTAATTTTTTTATAAAGAATATAACTGATACCTGCCATTGGGAACTGAATCTTCCAGGATTTCAATTTTGAAGAGCTAGACGAGGTGCTTTGCTATTATCCTCAGGGTTACCATGGAGTTGACACTCAAGGAAGACCAGTATACATCGAGAGATTAGGGAAAGTTGAACCAAATAAGCTGATGGATATCACTACTGTTGACCGCTACATCAAGTATCATGTGCAAGAATTTGAGAGAGCCTTCCGGGACAAGTTTCCAGCATGCTCTATCGCTGCGAAAAGACATATTGATTCTACAACAACTATACTGGATGTTGAAGGCGTGGTAATAAGTTTTCGCAGGACTTTATCTCTAAAGTAGAAGACTTACTTTGTTAATTATTAGTTTGCAATCGAAAATAGTTCGGATAAAAATTGCATGCTCACATTTCCCGTTCTACTTTGCTCCAGGGATTCAAGAACTTCAGCAAAACAGCAAGGGAAATGTTAACTAGAATGCAAAAGATAGATAGTGATTATTATCCTGAGGTATATATGCCTACGCTTTATGTACTTATCTCGTTTAATACTTGGTGCCACTGTGCTTAACACTTTACTTGCATACTCAGACGCTGCATCAGATGTTTGTTGTAAACGCCGGGACTGGTTTCAAGCTACTATGGAATTCAGTGAAAGGCTTTCTTGACCCTAAAACCGCCGCGAAGATACATGTTAGCATGAGTATCCGCAGTTATTTTCCTTGTCTTTTCAAATAAATATTTTTGACGGAACCTCAATTGTAGGTCTTGGGAACAAAATTCCAAAGCAAACTTCTTGAAGTAATAGATGAAAGGTGCACTTACCATTTACAACTATTTACTAGAATTTATTGATCACAAAGCTTTTCTCTAGTACCTTTGATTGAACGTTTCATTTTTCTTTTTGCAGCCAACTTCCTGAATTTTTGGGTGGAACATGTACTTGTGCTAGTGAGGGAGGATGTCTCAAGTCCAACAAAGGTCCATGGAATGATCTTAACATTATGAAGGTAAATTTGGTAGATTTGCTAGCAAGCGATGTATGTGCTTCTTTCTTTGGGATGTTGCTCTATGGTTTTCTAAAAACAACCTTAGATTTTCAGTTGAGCTTTTGAATATTGACAAAGTTACAATGCCATGCTGAAAGGATTACAACAAATATATGAAATTCCGCAAATATCTTAGCAATTTGCATAATTTAAATTGAGATGACGATGTACTTCTGGACAAGCTATTTTTTCTCTTTGAAATGGATATTACTGCGTGCAATTAGCAGTGTCATGCCTAGTTGGGCATAACACTAAATTTGAGACTCCACACAGACTTTAGGTAAAGTTCATACATGTTAAAAAAAAGTATACAACAACATTCTCAACCGCTGTACCTGGTGTTTGCTTGTAGCTAGCACGTAACAAGGAAGCGAAATTTACAAGGCATACAAGACGCTTATCTGAGATCGATCAACGAAAGGGTTCATTTGATAGGCTACATATTTTGAAGGCAAGTCAACACTTCCAAGCACTATTTTTAATTTATATTTGGAATCTTATGATTGGAGGCTTGCAGCGCTTTGTTTGTTTCATCAGTGTTCATCTTAGCAATATATTTTTTTTTTTTTGCTTTTTCCCCCTCTCCTTACGAATAACAGGGTAGAAACAGTGACACGTCAACAGCTGAGTCAGGATCAGATATTGATGATCTGGGTTCTCCTATGATGAGAAGGACATTGGAGCATAGTCGATTAGCTCCAGTTCGTGAAGAAGTGAGTTTTCTTCCTCAATCTTAGCCTTTTATCTCATGCATATCCTTGATGTGTGTAAACTGAATATCCTACATTTTACACAGATGCAGATGAGAGCGCGAGAATCTGCAGCTTATTACAGTTGCGATGATCACTTTGTCGTGGTGGACAAGACTGTCGATTATGGTAGAGGAGGATCAATGCTGGATAAAACCAGTGCCTCAGAAGTAAGAGTCCAGTCCTTAGGCACTGGCACATCACAAAATGTTACAGGTATTTTGCTTTGCGGTTTTCTGAGGTCACTTTGTGCAAATATAAAGTAATCTTCTCTTTTTGTTCTTTCCCCTTAAAATTTGTTAACTTTGTTGAGTCTTACTAAATAACTTCGTTTCCTAGTTTTGAAACGAAAAGATAGTGCAGTGAAACTCTTGTTTGCATTGAGTAGTATGTTCACATATTATTTTTCTCTCTTTAGGTCCTTCAAGAAACATAGGTGGTACGGTAGTATCCATAGAGGTTCCGGAGGAAGGAAAATTCTATCGTTTTCTGAGATTACTGCTGGATCTGGTTGTTAGAGTTTTTGCCTTCTTTCACATAGTACGTGGTCAGCCAGAGACGATGGTGGTCGATAACCCACTGCCTCCAGCTGTGCTTGAACCGATCTCCGGCGATCATCCAGCAGTGGAAGCAATCTGGGTGGACCATATCAGTCCTGTCATTGGGCGCCTTGAAAGGCTAGAGAACAGGGTCGATGAGCTCAGCAGCAAACCGCCAGAGATCCCCGAGGAAAAACAACGCTCCCTCCTCGAATCATGGGATAGGATCAAATATATTGAATCTGATCTCGAAACGACAAAGAAGGTAAGATTTTGTTAACAGTATTATTTTTTTTGCCTACTTAAAAATCTCTGTTTTGAAGGCCAGTAAATATTTTTTTATTAAGAAAATACACTAGATTCAAAATGTTGGGAATAGGCAAGTAACAAGAGTGGTAAAATCAAGTACTTGAAAGGCAACTAGAACATATTCTAACAAAAGACAGTGGAGTTAATAGTCTTCTTTGTTAAAACACTTTTTGCTAAGAGGCTCATTCTTTCTTATGGAGTCTTTGATTAAGGATTTTTTTCTATGTGGATTGTTTGGTTTGTAGGATTGATCCTATATGAATTTATCCGAAGGACTCCTTTGAACTATAATGTTTCATAGGAAATATTCCATGCACTCAAACTTCTTTCTATGATTCATTTTTTTTTCCTGACACATATTGGTGCAAACAAAGTGCTTTAACAAATCTCAAGCCCACGTATTTCCAATTCATGTGGTTTTGTAATCCTTCTAATCAGAGGAGACCTTAGCACCAAGGAATGGGACAATCATCAACATCCTTGTGAAATTGTGTTTATTGCCATGTAGTAGGGAAATCATCAAACCAATGTCAAGTGAAATATGAATTATTTTCCTCTTCAATTGATCAGGTATTGCAGGCTACCGTTATGAAGCAACTTGAAATTACAGAGTCAATAGACGAAGTTATCTTATCAAAGCTGCACGTAAGATCAAATGCCTCTGTTTCCTTCTACTAGGATTGGCTTATAACTGCGTTGCCGGTCACACCAATTTGACTGCATCTTAATTTGTTATGCAGAGACGAAAATTTTGTGCGTAATAAAATAAACAAGGTGACCAAACAACCTGAAGGGAGTTTGACGGCCTCATCGCGTTCACTGCTGGTATATATCTGGGGTGAGCTAAACGCTTCAACAACATTTACAGGAATGTGAAGGCGACTTCTTTTCTCATCAGGGAGGCTGTTAGTGCTAGGAAACTAGCCTTTGCTAGAGTGATAAATGATGATGGTGTTTTTTTTTTCCTTCCCAAGATCCAAAATGCCTGGCTGTACATACTGAAACTTTGCTACTTCTTTCTAATAGAATGGCAGTGCTCCTGCAATATTTCAAAAAAGAATTAACAAGGCAGGGTCAGGAAACACCGTACAACAAGCAAATGGATCCACACAGAGATAAAAATTACAATTTGGACCAGAAAATATGCAAGAAGGACCACAACTAATAATTCTCGATTGCAATTTCGTCCTTCCTCCGATATTCTTCTCCAGGGTCAAATGTATGCACCTTTAAGTCTTTAGGTTCATAATCCATGCCAGGTTAATAACAGAGGAAATGTCAGGTGAATATCATGGTGTCAGTTATTTTTTCTATTTTACATTTCATTGGCATTCCTTAAAAACATTAGCATGTATAATTTCAGTTTATCTCTCTTTGGGTCTTGCTGACAATCTTCGGACATTTCAGGTTAGCACGAAAGACACCGTAGATACACAAGCAAACCAAAATTTCAGAATTGAGACCTTCTCATTGATGTCTTAATGTCAGATTACGCGTCAATCTCTCATCTGTTGTAGTGCACATACACATGCATAGAAAGGGCACAAAGAACAGCCACAATCACCACCAGCAAAACCTTCAACAGTGCTACAATTTCCTTGCCTAGTCCTACCAATGCCTTCATTGATCCTCCTTCGATCACAATAGCCTCTTCCAGCATGTGCTCTTCTTCTACACATGCATTCGGTCCATCAGGCCTGATTGCCTCGGCTTGTTCATCTGGAGGGAGCAGCGGGCACTCGACAGAATCTTCATCCCATTTCGCAGATCGGCAATCACCTCGCTAAAACACATGCAAAGAAACAAAATCAAAACCATTGTGGTGCAGTCCCTACCGTTAAGTTTTTTCTTCAAGGAGTTTTCTACACTAACTATTACTACATCCATTCCAAGACACATGCAGTCGTGCTTCTCCACCCTTTAGCCACTATTTTCTTCAGGTGGATTTTGTATTGTCACCAATCTGTAGTTGCCACCACATGTTCACCATCCAGCTATATTCAACTAATTTTTTTTGCAACATACCAATCGCGTTAGAAAATATAAGGACAGGAGTAAATAACTGTCAATGATAAGTCTTCTAAAGATTAGGGCATTGGTAATTTTACAAACCTTCTCATCTGCATTTCCACTACTATCTGGGTCAGATGTCTGTGAACTGGGCACTTCACTGCCTGAACCAACAAACAATTCTTCTTAGTAAGGACTTCCAGACAAGAAACATAAGATAAGTAATTGACTCATGTACGACCCAGTGCATTTTCTTTCAAGTTTCTACCTTCGGCCTCTCCCGTGCTTTTACTTTTGTTATTCGTGTTCTCCTGATCAGACTCGTCAACAATTGCAACCCTAGCAAAGCTTTTGTTTTTCAGAGCACGCAACAGTAAATTACACTTGACCAAAAATATAAATGCAACAAGGAAAACAAGATACTTTTATTTTTTCAAAAATCATACCATGATATGGGAGCAGCAGGAGAGGTTGTTGTGGGAGTACTATTAGGAACGGCAACCCCATCATCGGTAATAGGAAAACCAGTCTCATCTGCACTTCCACTTTCCTTACATGGCTCAGATCTAAACAATCTGGTGACAGCACACAACAAAATTACACTTCTGACCGAACAATATAAATGTAAAACAAAGAATAAAATAATATTGTTATTCAGATCATACCGTGGGAAGTTTTTTGTTATGGGAGTATAACTGCTGGTAGCATTTGGAGCACGCCTATCTCGGATGGCGATAAAATAGTTCAGTAAACGCAACCGTAGAGATTCACACACGTTGAGCCTTGCAAAGCGGTCGATGTGGTCAGGATTCAAACACATCAATTCATGTAGAAGATTGGCCTCCTTTCTCATGCCCTTCAAACCATCATTTTGCAATTGGTGACAAGAAACTTATAGGCATGAAAGCACAGATTAATGCTTGAAATTAGGTAAACAAAACTTTTCTAGTTGCAGAGACATCAAAGCTTACCAACATGATAGCCGTGATGCATTGAGAAGAATAAGGCCCCTTGTACGTTGTCAGGATATCAAACGCAACCCTTCGGACCTTTTTGCTAAAGTTGAGCGAGTCATCGTCCAACACCTCCGTAATGAACACATCCTCCTCGACTTCGTTCTTGGTTTTACATGTCAACAACTCAGCAATGAAAGTCGGCCTCCTCGGCGATACACTTTGAAACAATGGATCAGTTTTTAAGTGACGCAAATAGGTTTCATCAACCAATAAAATGTATGAAATCAACACCGACATGTACCATAAAGCAAGCAGCTGCGGCAGGAGATTCAAGATCCAATCCGAGTATAAAGCGTGCGTACTCCTTGATCTCGTTGCTGAGTCCAACATCGTCAGCGGTGAAACCTTGCGCACAGCTACTCAATGCCTCCTCCATCTCGAGACACTTGACGCCATTAATTGTTTTCCGTCTGATCGAAGGGCTGCGCCGGTCCTTGCTCTGGAATGTCCAAGACCGACCCAGTGGCGCCAAATGCCTCGTGGCCTGGAAGGACGTCTGTAGAGCTCGGAAAGAAGGCGGCCTCGGTATCAAGGATCTCACCACCAAAAATGAGTGTATGCAGCTGAAACTTGTCCACAGGCTCTACTCTGACGCTACTGCCCCTGGCCTCGCTGGGTTTGGAGTGTTGGCACCGATCGTAGCAAAATCGGCCCGCACTGGAAGCGTCTTGAAGCTCTGTTGCCTCTGTACAGGAGCATCTCCAGCTCTCAGGTCGGAGACGGCCGGCACACAGCCTTCTGGCTTGATTCCTGGCTGCCTGGGGGTCCCCTTATCGATCAGCTGCCTGCTTTTTTTTCCCATGTTGTCAATGCAGACATCTCCGGTTCTGCCGTTATGGATGGTGGCGTGCAAAGTGCACTGGTTCCAAGGCTCAATCACGCGGGCGCGCGGCAGATGACCACCCTCACCTCGCTGCTCGCAGATGTACGACTCACTGAAACTCAAGACGTCCGCGTTCTGTCCACGTGCAAAAAGAAAACTGGAGCGCTCGACGCTGCGGGGTTCTACAAGCTGCGCACCTGGGGGGGTGTTGACTGCCCCGCCTACGAGTTTGTCTGGCAAAACCATGCCCCCACCAAGGTGAAGTTCTTTGCCTGGCTGCTCTCCAAGTCCAGGATTCAGTCGAGGAGTGCTTTGCTTAGGAAGAAGATCCTGACGGCTGCGGAAGCAAACTGTCCTATCTGCAACTTGACTGAAGAAACCCCCAACCACCTCTTCTTCGGCTGTGAGTTTGCCAAAAGTTTCTGGGCGTCGTTGGGCTTCTCCTTCCCCTCGGATGCAGATGTTCGCCGGCTGTACGACTATGACACGCCCGCCGGCGTGCCGCGCCCCACAGCCTTCACCTTCGTTCTGCTGTGTTTTTGGAACCTGTGGAAGCACAGGAATGCAGTGGCATTCAGAGAACAAACCCCCTGCCTCCCGCTCCTCCACAAAACGTGCAGAGATGAAGCTCACTTGTGGAAGGCCAGATTGCCAGCTGATCGCGTGGACGACGTGGCCCCCTGGCTGTTATGTCTTAGTTACGATAGGGAGTGATCGTGGAGTTTTTTCAGCTCCTCCTTCTCTCTTTTCTCCCTTCCTCCCTCTCCTCCCATATGTAAACACCTTACATCCTTGTAACAGAAAAAGGCTCCGCCCCCGGTGACCATAAAAAAAAAAGACAGCTTAGTTTGGTACAGGCAGGATGAAACTTAATTACCCGACTGGCTGCGTCGTGCAGGCTGAGAACAGAAGGAGCGTTTCGGTAGAAAAACTCGTTGACGTAATCCACATAGTTCTCAATATGAACATCGGAATAATGCCAGGGCAACAGCCTGTCCCAACTCCATGCGTTTTCCATAAGATCTTGATACGGAGAAAAGAGCAGTCATATCTCCAACAATACTAATAGTAAGCATACGGAAGAAAATACTAGATCGTAGAGGAAATTAACTACTCCCTCCGTCCAAAAATCAAAAAATGGATGTATCTAAACTTGAAACATGTCTAGATACATTCACTTTTGTGCAAATGTAAGACTTATTTTTGGACGGAGGGAGTAGCGAGAAATTTCTAAACGGATGGAAATGTTTGCACCAGGAAATGGATGGATAAGTAGTCGAGTGTAAAATTCGTAGAGTATATGTATCGCGAAATTAATTGACCTCGGTCCGATTCTACTAAGCAATACGAAAAATAGAGCATATGTATGGATTCATCGTAGGGAGGCTCCACACCCCGGGCAACAGGGGCCATGGCCCGGGGTGCAGATTTTGTAGCACTTAGGCTAATTACAACACTGAAATTCAAGATTGGCCCAGAGTTTGGTTGGATTCTGGATCCGCCAGTGTCGTACCTCGGTAGAGGATGATATCCAACCGCGGCACATTCTTGACATGCTCGAAATCCCCGTAGTTTGCCATGACCTCAAGATACCTCACCATGACTTCACGGTTGTACCTCGATATGGGTTTGGGGAGCCCCTTAGTTAAGTCCACATGTCCCGGCATCATCTCCTCGCGATCTTTGGTTTTCTGGATTGGATGGGATGGGATCGTGGGGATGGAACTGTGTGGGTTCTTGAAGACGACGACGAGGCTTTCGTGGTGCTCGAAATGGCGGACGATGATGACGATTGAGGAGAGGCGGGAGACGCTAGGGAAGGGTGCCCTACATTTGTAGAGTCACAGCTGGGCTGGCCTAGTAACCTGCGCTGAAGCAATGTCGACTCGCCCGCTCGTAAAATTTTCTGAAAGAAACATAGCTCGTGAACTAAAAAGGAAAACCTTCATTTCCCTGGCCCTATCTCTTAAATACTTTCAGTGGGAAAGAACTCGTAATTACCTGCACTTTATAGAGCTAGGCAGAGTACAGCGGCAGAGTTTGTACATGTTTGTGCCAAAAAGATAGCACATCCACCACACGACTTCACTCGTGCATATGCGCGCGGCCCGCACAATGTAGCGACCCAATTCGAAATCGGAGAGTTTGTATTCGTGCTAGCACCTGGTAAAAGTTGTGTGTAAAAAGCGCCAGTTAAGTTTTAGGAAAATAGTTATATACCGCGGTGGTTTCATGAAAATATTAGCTGGTTTTGCCGCTGGATAAAAAACGTTCGCGTGTGCCCGCGAGTAACCCCTAAACCCCGTGTTACACGAGCCCAACGGCTTCCTCCTCCCCTCCTACACTATTTGTGGGTTAAGACAGACGCTCCTAACATATGGCGCTTGTCGGCAGACGCGCACCACGAATCGACCGTGTAAGAGAGGAGCTAGCTTGGGCGGCAACATCTCTCACATCCCCTGAGATTTTGCGGCCATGGCTACAAGGAGGAGGTCATTTTGGGGGTCGGGTTGAGTATTTCTTCACGCCCCGGATTAAAGGAAGACGGCTCTCAGAAGTAGATGGGTCCACACTCATGAGATTTGGCGTCAGTGTGGCTCCAGACGATCCGGAATTGTCAAAATTAGTGATATTTTGGGATTTTTCTGTAACGTCCCAAAAAACCTGGAATATAAAATTTAAATAACAAGATTTTGAAACTTTTGATGTTTTGTTACAAGAAAATTTTCAAATTAAAATAAAACAAAAATAATAGAAGATCATATGACATCTACACAACTTTTTATTTTTAAATGTCTTAAATAACTCGAATACTTCAATTTGGAAGTTTAATAGTTTAAAGAATTAAATTGGGTGTTTTATATAAGCCAACAACTCAGCATAAACTTTTGAAACCCGGGTGCCAAGTAGCCCTTTATTTGGAATTTTTGAAAATTTATCAAAATCAGAATAAAATATATATGAGTACACACAGTTGCTCGTATGTTGGCACCATGTCTCGTCGAACTTATGTTTTTAGATGAGATCTGAACAAAAAGGACAAATATGAGGAGGAGAAATGAATTTTTTAATTCCTTTTTATAGACAACCGTTATATATTCTTCAGCGAAACTTTATAGATATGTAGAGTACATATATTTGTATTCACATATTTGTTTTATTTTTTGTAAATATCATTTTGAATGGTTCAAATTAAAAAAGATAAAGGGAGTTTTATTATTTAAAGATTTTTCAGCATTACACTCAGTCTCTGCATAACTAGGATGAACACCCTAAGGTGGTGGAGGGCCGATCCGCAAATTATGCTGCCATCCATGTTGGGATAAAAAGTCTCTCGCCGTATATTTCAGTCTTGTACACACCTTCATAAAAAGGTCTCGATGCTCCACATGTTGCAACTGAGACCACAAACGGAGCATAGTTGTACTCATGTAGATAACCTGCATAAAAGATTAATTTTATCATTAAAAATCTTGTCATTTTTATACAGCCAAAGACCATATAACGGCAAGCGCTGCCACAGTAATAAGTTATTTAAACCTATGATCAACACCATTCAGTCAATTGCCAAAAATATTTGCAATGCTTCTTGGTGGGTATAAGGTAGAACCTATCTGGATGATTGACCATATAGAACCAACTAATTTACACTTGAAGAATAAGTGTTTGATAGTATTGTCCTTATGACAGAAGACACACTTTTTATTTCCATGCCAATTATGTTTTGCAAGGTTATATTTAGTAAGAATTACTCCTCAACGAAGATACCATGCAAAGACCTTATTTTTTAGTAGGATCTTCATCTTCCAGATTTTATTATTATTATCTACCGGCACATCCGGTTAGATTAGAGCTTTGTACATAGAGTGCACCGAGAATTTACCACTCTTGTGTAAATTCCAACGAAACTCGTTCGTCCTCTGCGTCAGATTGACGAAAGCCAGGTGTTGTAGCAATTCATGCCAAGCTGCTAGCCTGGGACCAACAAGATCTCTTCTGAACTTCACGTTTAGAGGAGTATCCTTCAACACTTGAGCGAGGGTATCGCTCTTGTGACGTCCAAGTACAATATTGTATAAAGCTGGATATTGTTCTTGGAGCGAGGTAGTACCTAGCCACCTATCCTCCCAGAACCTTATCTCCGAACCATGCTTAATGGAGAAATAACCATATGGGAAGAAGAACTTCTTCATCGCCATTATGCCAGCCCAAAAATGGGAATCACCTGGTTTCCAAGAAACATGTGATACCGTAGTTGAGCCAGTATACTTTCTTCTTAGAAGAGTTTGCCATACTCAACTTTGGTAAGAAGCTTAAACAACCATTTATCAAGAAGGGCTCTATTCTTTACCTCAAGGTCATGAATCCCCAGACCACCATAATCTTTGGGGCGGCACACTACAACCCATTTAGCCAACCGATATTTCTTTTTCTCACTGTTCTCTCGTCAAAAGAATTTTGATCGAAAATAATCCAATCGATGCAAGACTCACTTTGGTAATTGGAAGAAGAAAATAGTATACAGTACCATGTACTTAGGACTGAATTTATGAGAACTAATCTACCACCCAGGGAAAAAGTAATTTTCTTTTCCAACTACTCAACCTCTTTTGTATCCTTTTCCTCGACATGTTTTCATTGAGCAATCGTAAGCCTCCTAAAATGAATTGGAATGACTAGATAGCTTATTGGAAACTGAACTTGCCCACAGACAAATAACTCAGCATACTAGGTGGCATCGCCTTGAGACTCGTCGAAACAAAACAATTCATTTTTATGGAAGTAAATATTTAGATCGGAAAGTTGCTCGAACACTGATAAAATTAATTGCTATCTGGTACCCGAGAGCCATATCCCCGCACTCTAACAATCAAACCCTATTATTAATACTAGCCAGACTGGAATGTTACGTTTGTTGCCGTACATCATATTGATTCAAATACAGTATATATACTCCTATTAAGAAATTCAACCATGGAATAACGGTGCAACATAAAGAGGGAGAAATCCAGAATTTCATACACAGTCAATCCAAGTACTCCCTCCGTTCCAAATTATTTGTCTCAACTTTGTCTAAATTTGGATGTATCTTCACACTAAAATATGTCTAGATACATGCAAATTTGGATAAAGTTGAGACAAGTAATTTGGAACAGAGGGAGTAGTAATAAAGTTCTGCTAAGAGAAAAACTATAAAACCTAACTCTTAGAAATCAGATTCAAGTGAAATGGGAGATGCAAAAATTATTCTTCCCCAAATAAATAAATTGGATGCCCACAATTAATCCTTGATAAAACTTTATGGAAAAATTTGCACAAAAATAATTGCGTGTTGTGCTGGGCCGGGCTTGTTCGTTCGGACCAAGGGGTCCATGTTTAGAGATCTCCTCACCCCCGCCGCCGTGGCCCTTGCGGCCGGCAGCCGACCCCGCCGCCTCCCTCCGCACTAGGGATGAAAACGGAGCGGAATCTTTCCGACTTTTCCGCGGAAAAACGGAAACGGAATGGAAATACGGAAGCGGAAACGGAATTTTGCAAAACGGAAACGGAAACGGAAACTTTTATGCGGAAATGGAAACGGAAACGGAACAGCAGATTCCGGCGGAATGACCACGGAAACGGAACTTTCCGTTTCCGGTAATACGGAACTTTCCGTTTTTGCTATGCGGTGCTTTCCACATCCAGTAGGGCTAGTAATTCCAGTAGAAACATTTAGGCACATTACATGATATGAATAAAAAAAATAAAAGGATCTGAAGCTACCGTATTTAGGCCATATATACTCGCATATCATGTCCCTCTCGAGTCGTTACTAGTTCGACATTTCAGTGTCACACTAGTGTTAAGGACGATAGTAGATGTTTCTTAATGTTGCCAAAGTTGATAGCATATGCACACTATATTATATAATCATGATAACATGTTATATTTTATTTCATCTTAGAAAATTGACAATTTTGTTGGTTTGATTGAGTTTTCGTGCATTATTTAAGGGGTTGCTTTGTTCCGGCAAACATCCGCTTTCTGTTCCGTGTCCGTACCGTATTCGGTACATATCTGTTTCCGACAATTTTTGTTTCCGTATTTGTTTTCGGGGTTTCTGTATTCGTTTCCGCTTCCGCAAACAAATATGAAAACAAATGTGGCACCACTCAGTTCCATCCGTATCCGCTCCGTTTTCATCCCTACTCCGCACCCTTGCGGCAGGACGCCAGCGACAGCCTCACCCACGCCGCCGTCCGTCCATTGGTATGTCTTTTTTTCGCTCACGGGAGGGCGGGAGCAGTCAGTCGAATGCCTTCCTTGTGTAGAAAGAAAGAAAAGGAGATTGATTCCGGTTTTGAATCAGATGAGATCCCAAGCAAGCAAACCAAAGGAGCTCCTCTTTTTATTCACTCCTAAGATGGATCGATCGATCCCGATCCCAAGAGTAGGAATCGGAGAGCCGGCGACTTCTCTGCTTAGTTAGTTCATTCATCTCCTCCGTAGACAGATTGATAGATAGAGTATTAAAGACTTGTCTGCTTGTTACTCCATCTGCTTCCTTTGTGTGGTCGATCGAGGTTTCGGTCTGTACGTTGGATCTCAGTTGTTATTCAGATCGCAATAGCAGGTCCGACGAGTTCTTTGCTTAATTAGTTCATTCATCTCCCTATTAGTGAACAACCAGCCGAAGGACGGTTTTTCTATTTGGAAAGTTTGTATCATGACAAGTAGTAGCAATCAGGATATAGACCAAGGAGTACGGTTGAGTTCATCGAATAAGGTCATCTCTTGCTGCTCCAGTTAACTGGAGATGAATAACAAGCACAGCCACAATGTAGGTGCTTTTTCATGCTTACTCTACGACCCTTTTGAACATGCCCATGGTACAAGCCTTATTTTCTTTCTTTAAATGTATGCGATGCAGGAAGCCACAAATCGCCGTGAAGGATTCAGTAGGCTTAGCGACCTGCCCGACGACATCCTACTCAACATCTCACGACGAGGAGGAGCTACAATGTAAGTTCTTTGTTTTCCTATGCTTACTCTACTACTGCTCTTTTGAACATGCCCTCGTCATGCGTGTCCGTGATACATCTCTTTCTTTAGATTTATGCGATGCAGAATGCCACAAGTCGCTGTGATAGGCTTAGCGAGCTGCCTGATAACATCCTACTCCACATCCTAGAGCGGACGGGCACGCTGGATGCCTTGAGGACCTGCATCCTCTCGAAGCGGTTTCTGCGGCTCCCCGCCATGCTCTCGCGGTTTGACATTGACATTGGCTCTCTCACGCAGCACCATGAGACGGTGTCCCATGGCATTAACACTGCTGACGTTGTTCGGTACAACAATACTCTGGCTTGTGTCACAGAGTAGATCCTACCTGCTAGGAGTCCAGAGATCCACACCATCCACAAGCTGAGGGTCAGATGCTATCTGAGGCCTGATGAGTGTCTCCCCATCACCAGAGCTTTTGCCAGCACCATGGCAACCCACAAGGTCGGCAGAGCTGAGTTTGTGCCCCTCGTAGAGAAGCCCTTTTCAGAATGCACTAATGCCGATCTTTTATGCTATGCCAAGAGGTTCAATATCTGTCTTGGTGATTGTCCAGCTACATTCACTGGCCTTCACGTGCCTATGGTTGAGCAGCATGAGGTTTGCTGACCAACTGGACATCCCCAACTTCCTTAGCACCTGCTGTTAGGTTGATCTCCACGATGCGGTCCAACGGCCGCACCGGACCCATGATCTATGCGCCCTGATCGGGGGCGCCCAACCGAACAATGGTTGGTGGGCCCCTGTGGCCTGCGCTATAAAGAGAGGTGGGGGCCGGCGGCACGCAGTACGAGGTTCACCGCGAGCCGTAACCCACCGACAAAACCTACCCGATCTAGGTCTAGCGCAGAGTCATGGGAAGCACCACCGCCGCCACTGCTACTCTCTGCCACCACCGCCGCCATCCACCATGGCCAGCACCGCGGTCTCATCGAGCCAAGGAGAAGGTACCCCTCTCCCTCCCCATCTCTCTGTTCTCTCTCTCAAATGATAAGCTAGATCGATATATAGATGATACTACCGATTAAGATCTAGCCTAGTTGTTCCTAGTGGTTTTAACATTGGTATCAGAGCCGCTAGAGTTTTAAATCTTACTCGTGTAGACTGAAAAGAAAAGCTATTCGAGTTTTAATTTTTCCTAGATCGATCCACAATTGCTAGATCGATTAAAGTAAAAGGAAGAAATCACCAAAAGAATCCCCTCCCGCAAACCCTAATCCTAAAGAAAAAGAGGGCAAATAAAGACTCACCGGAGAAGGCTCTCGGGCTCGCCGGAAAAGGAGAAGAGGGAGCGCCTCACGCGAAACGCATCACCACCACGGATGGCGGCGCACACGCCACGCTCGACGGAGCAGCGCGTTGGACCAAGACCGCAGCACGCTCCTCCGGCGAGCGGAGCGCAGCGCCACCGTGTGCGGGTCGCCGGACGCAAAGGAGGAGAGGGGGCGCAGCTGCGTCTCTCTCTGTCTCTCCAGCGGGCGGCGGTGTATAGGAAACAAAGAAAGGGAAAGGGGAAATGGCTCGCCGCGCCGGGGAGCATCGCCGGCTAGCCGGCGGCGGGACGAAACCCTAACCCTAGGAGAGCGACGTCGTAGGACAGAGGAGAGGAAAGAAATGAGGCTAGGGTTTTTCGGTCGTGGCCGTTGTGCTATTTTTGTTCCAGCGAAGAGCGCGGCTGGCCATCCGATCAGATGGACGGCCAGGATGCAAACCCTAGCCTCCCAGCGGCTTTTGGGCTGAAAGTAAGGGGGCCGTGGGCAGCGTCCCTCGCGTCCACGTCGCTTCGGGCGGCAGAGAGTAAACGGCTGCTCAACAGGCCGTGGGCCGCGCATGCCCTCTACGGGCCGCACAGAACAGTTTCCTTTTAGTATTTTTCCAGAAGCATGTTTTATTTTTTTCCATTTTTGGGCAAATTTTCATGCAGTTTTTCTATTCAAAATTATCCAACGAAATTTTGTTTAGAAAACAGAAAAGTAACAGAAATATTTCTGAAAAGTATAAAGTTCATGAATTTTGTATTCATGTTTTCCGCTGCAAATAAATAGAAGTGCATTTAGAGTGTAAAAGAACTAAAGTAAGAATTAATTTTTAAAGAGCTCGCTCCAGATTATTGAAACAATTATGATTCTGTTATTTTATGACCAACGTTGTTAATAACATAATCACGATTTATTATTGTTTATATGTGCATTTGTTTCTATTTTCTGCCCAACGGTGATATAGTTTTATTGCACAAACCGTTGTATGTTTTAATTTTGACCAACGTTGGATTATTGCATGCAATTGTTGTTATGATCTCACTTCATTGTGGTTTTCAGGAGGGTACTACTTGATGAGCTGCATCAAAGATGTTCCAACCCTCAGAGGTGATAACTACACTGAATGGAGAAAGAATGTCGACTTGGCTTTTGTTTGTGCTGAGGTGGACTGGGTTGTGGACACTCCACAGCCGGTCAAACCTACAGAGCCAGTCAGAGATGAAAAAGATGATGATAGTTCTTGGGATAAAAAGAGGAGGGATTATGCTCCATTGGAGATGTCATATTCCCTTGATAACAAAAAGTGGCTCACCGCCAACAAAAAGTGCATGGCTTTCATAAGAGAACACAATTGAGCATGCTATTGTGGGCTCAATTGCAGAGTGTGCTTCCGTAAGGGAGTTTCTTGAAAAGATAAAGAGCTAGTTCACTGGTTCTTCAAAGATATATGCTACCCAGTTGCTAAAGCAGCTGGTGACAGAAAAGTACACAGGAGGTGGACATGGATAGAGAGCACATCCTCAGGATGAGCAACATGGCAGCTAAGCTTAAGCCCATGGACGATGATTTGGAGCTCAAGCCTGCGCTCCTTGTTCACCTGGTTATGGCTTCACTGCCAAATCAGTTTGACATTTTGTTGTCAACTACAACATGTCGCCTGAAAAATGGGACATTGAAAAGACCATAGCCATGTGTGTGCAAGAAGAGGATAGACTTAAATCCTCACATGGTGGTTCTCTGAACTATGTGAAGAATAATAAGAAAAAGAACTACAATCAAAGTAGCTACGGTTCCCCTTCAAAGCCACATGAAAAATCTCCCACGCATTATCAGCATCAGCAGAAGTCTCTTCCAGTGGACAAAGATACATGTCTCCACTTTAAGAAGATTGGGCATTACAAAAAAGATTGTCCAGTTTGGCTAAAGTCCATAATGGCAAAGAGAGGTAACAACATTGTTTCCTTTGTAAATGAATCCTTGTATACACATTTTTCGAAATCTACTTGGTGGATTGACTCAGATGCAACTGTTCATGTTGCAAATTCATTACAGGGATTCCATTCGACGCGGACTACGCAAAGAAGCGAAAGATGCATTGAAGTTGCAAATGGAGTTCAAGCAGACGTTGAAGCTGTCAGCGACATCTCCCTGGAGTTAGCCGATGGATTTACGATTCTGCTTAGAGATGTTTTATATGTTCCTTCATTACATAGAAACTTGATTAGTGTTTCACGTTTGGACAAAGATTGTTATGAATATTATTTTGGACATGGCAAGTGTGCCATATGGTTTAATAATGCTTATGTGGGTGTTGCTTTACTTCACAATGAGCTTTATTTATTATCCCTACGTGAAAAAGTGTATTCTTTGTGTAATGTGAATGAGCATGTTTCCGCGCCGGATAAAGAACAAAAGAAAAGAAAGAGAACTCATGACTCATCGAAATTATGGCACTGTCATTTGGGCCATATTTGAGGGGGGAGAATAGAAAGTCTAGTTAAAAATAAAATTCTTCCTCCATTAGAGTTCTCAGACTTAGAACAATGCATAGATTGCATTAAAGAAAAGTATGTAAAACAAATTAAAAAGGGTGCAAACCGAAGTACAGGAACACTAGAAATCATTCACACTGACATTTGTGGACCATTTCCTGTGAAAAGTGTGGATGGCTATGACTCGTTCATAACATTCACAGATGATTACTCCCGATATGGTTATATTTATCCAATCAAAGAAAAGTCTGAAGCGTTGGATAAATTTAACATATTCAAAGCTGAAGCAGAAAATCAACATAATAAAAGAATAAAGATAGTGAGATCTGACCGTGGGGGGAGTACTACGGTCGGCACACTCCATATGGCCAAGTCACTGGACCTTTTGCGAGGTTCTTACAGGAGACTGGCATAGTGGCCCAGTATACAATGCCGGGCGACCCTCAGGAAAATGGAGTAGCTGAAAGGCGTAACCGTACACTTATGGATATGGTGCGCAGCATGATGAGTTACTCCACCTTGCCATTGGGATTATGGATGGAGGCGCTTAAAACCGCCATTCACATTCTCAATAGAGTACCAAGCAAGTCGGTGCCCAAAACACCGTACGAGTTGTGGACAGTAAGAGTACCCTCTCTACAACACTTCAGAGTGTGGGGGAGCCCAGCTGAGGCCAAAGTATTTAATCCAACTATTGCAAAGTTAGATCCAAAACAGTCAGTTGCCACTTCATTGGCTATCCTGATAGATTAAAAGGTTTTCGTTTCTACTGTCCAGACAGATACACAAAGTTTGTAGAAACGAGACATGCAGTCTTCTTAGAGGATGAAATGATGAGGGGGAGCATGGTAGCTCGGAAAATTGATCTTGAGGAGAAGAGGGTATATGCACCTTTTCCGATGATTCAGGAGCCATTTTCCGCACTACCTGTTGTACCTGCACCGACAATTCCTGAGTTGAGGTGCAAACACCTGTTGTAAGTCCACCCGTGACAGCTATGAGTGAAGATTCAGAACCTGTCCGTCAGGAGCCGACTAAACCCGTTGTTGAGCATGAAAGGGAGGTGCAACAGCCACCTCCAGTAAATGAGGCCCTTAGAAGGTCTAAAAGAGATAAAAATCAGCTATTTCTGATGATTATAAAGTTTACAATACAGAATTAGTTCATATGGAAAGTGATCCCTCTTCATATCAAGAAGCCATGAGAAGCCCTCACTCATCGAAGTGGGTGGAGACAATGGAAGAAGAGATGAAATCGATGAGTTCCAACGATGTTTGGGACTTAGAAGATATTCCTAAAGGAGCCAAAACAGTAGGCTGCAAATGGGTATACAAAACTAAGTATGACTCAAAAGGGAATATAGAAAAGTATAAAGCATGACTTGTGGCAAAATGATTTACACAAAGAGAAGGGGTAGATTACAATGAGACATTTTCACTAGTTGCACATTTAGATTTAGAGCTACATCAAATGGATGTAAAGACGACATTTCTAAACGGGGATTTAAAAGAAAATGCTTACATGAAACAACCCAAGGGTTTATCATGGAAAGCAAGGAAGATATGGGATGCCGCCTGAAGAAATCCATTTATGGATTAAAGCAAGCCTCTAGACAGTGGAGTTTAATGAGACAATTAAAAGTTTTGGATTTAAAGAGAATGTTGAGGATAACTGCATTTATGCAAAATTTAAGAATGGGAAATATATTTTCCTAATCTTGTATGTGGATGATATCTTGCTTGCTAGCAGTGATGTTCTGCTACAAGAACAAATAAGTTCTTATCCTCAAATTTTGATATGAAAGATCTTGGTGAAGCATCATATGTTTTGGGCATAGAAATTTACCGAGATAGAAAAAATGGAGTCTTAGGACTATCGCAGAAGACATATTTTGAAAAGGCTCTTAAAAAGTATAATATGCATAAGAGTAGTGCCACACCTGCACCTATAGTCAAGGGCGACAATTTTTGGAAATTCCAATGTCCCAAGGACCAGTACGAGATCGATCAAACGAAAGGAATACCGTATGCTTCGGCTGTTGAAAGCTTACAATATGCACAAGTGTGCACTCGCCCTGACTTAGCTTTTATCACCGGGGTGCTCGGTAGATATCAAGAGAATCCAGGCATGGAGCACTGGAAGATGGTAAAGAAAGCATTGCGTTATGCGCAAGACACGAAGGACCTCATGCTAACATACAGAAGATCTGATTCCTAGAGATAAAAGGGTATTCAGACGCAGATTTTGCGGGAGACAAAGATGATAGAAAATCCACGTCAGGATACGTGTTCACTCTCGCTGGAGGAGCTATTTCGTGGAGAAGCTCCAAACAGTCAATAGTTGCATCGTCCACGATGTATGCAGAATTTATAGCATGTTATGAGGCCACGGGGCAGGTGATATGGTTAAAAATAATTATACCCGACTTGAAAGTGGTAGATTGCATTGACAAACTGATGACGTGAAACACACGTTCGTTGGGAGACCCAAGAGGAAGGTATGATGTAGTCAGCAGCAAGTTTTCCCTCAGAAAGAAACCAAGGTTATCGAACCAGTAGGAGCAGCAACTCTTCAGAAGGTTGTCAACGGCGCCAGAAAAATGTTGTGATGGGAGTCTGGACTGTTGACGTGGAATCTGCACACAACACAATCAAACTACTTTGCCCCAACGAAACAGTGAGGTTGTCAATCTCACTGGCTTGCTGAAAACAAAGGATTAAACGTATGGTGTGGAAAATGAGTATTAAATTGCAGAGAATGAAAAAGGAACAGTTTGCAGTTTGTGGTTGTTTAATCAGTGTAAAAGAATGGACCGGGGTCCACAGTTCACTAGTGGTGTCTCTCCATAAAAGATAACTAACATGTTGGGTGAACAAATTACAGCTGGGCAATTGACGAATAGTGAGCGCATGACAATGCATATACATGACATGTTGACTACTATGATATTTAATTGGGCATTACGACATAATACATAGATCGTTATCCAACAGCATCTATGACTAATAATCCACCGCCGGGTTGTCATCCGAGTCCCCATTGGTATTAAGTTGCAAGCAACGGATAATTGCATTAAGTAAAGTGCGTAATGTAAACAAACACATATGTCCGTGGACATAGCATCGTTAGGTTATCCCTAGTGGCAACAGCACATCCACAACCTTAGAACTTTCTGTCACTGTCCCAGGTTAAACGGAGACATGAACCCACTATCTAGCATAAATACTCTCTCTTGGAGTTACAAGCATCTACTTGGCCAAAGCATCTACGAGTAACGGAAAGCATGCAAGATCTTAAATAACATATAAGATAGATTGATAATCAACTTGACATAATATTCAATATTCATCGGATCCCAGCAAACACAACATGTAGCATTACAATAATATGATCTTGATCATGTAGGGCAGCTCACAAGATCTAAACATGATGGCACAAAGTGGAGAGACAACCATCTAGCTACTGCTATGGACCCGTAGTCCAAGGATGAACTACTCACGCATCACTCCGGAGGCAGGCATGGCGATGTAGAAGCCTCCGGTGACGATTCCCCTCTCCGGCAGGGTGCCGGGAAGAGGTTCTGAACCCTCCCGAGCTAGGGTTGACGACGGCGGCGTCTCTGGAACTTTTCGTGGATATTTGCTCAGGTACTTAGGGTTTTCGCGTCGGGGGGAATAAGTAGGCGAAAGGGCGGCGGCTGGAGACCCCGGGGCCCACACCACCCAGGGCGCGGCAGAGGGGGGCCGCGCCCTGGCCGTGTGGGGCCCCGTGGCTCCTCTCCGCTCTTTGGTCCGTCAGTGTTCTGGAAAAATAGGACCCCGTGTAGTTTCGTCCAATTCCGAGAATATTTCCAGACTAGCTTTTCTGGAATACAAAAACAGCAGAAAACAGGAACTGGCACTTCGGCATCTTGTTAATAGGTTAGTCCCAAAAAATGTATAAAAGTGATATAAAGTAGATGCAAAACATGTAGCAATTGGTATAAAACAAGCATGGAACATCAAAAATTATAGATACGTTTGAGACGTATCAGCATCCCCAAGCTTAGTTCCTACTCGTCCTCGAGTAGGTAAACGATAAAAAAAATAATTTTTGAGGTGACATGCTACTATCATAATCTTGATCATATAATATTGCAAGGCACATGTAAATGAATGAAGTGATCCAAGTCAATGGTCTATAATTTGCTATCAAATAGATAATGAGTAAACAATGAATCACACAAGCTAAACGTTTTCATGAATAGTACTTTCGAGACAAGCATCAAACAGTTTTGCATAAGTGTTAACTCATAAAGCAATAGTTTCTATAAAAGGTATTTAATCAACACAAAGGAAGAATTTAGTTTCAGCATTTGCTTCAACTTTCAACATATTTATCTCATGGATATTGTCAACACAAAGTAGTATAACAAGTCCAATACATTGCATATAACGCATGTTGTAACAAATTGACACTAGTGTTTGCTTGTGGAAGACAGAAAGAATAGGAAAACTGACTCAACATAAAAGTAAAAGAAAGGCCCTTCGCAGAGGGAAGCAGGGATTAAATCATGTGCTAGAGCTTTTAGGTTTTTGAAAGCATATAGAGATTGCATAAAATATTTGATACTCCTCCCAACCTTGCTAACACAAGCCATGGCTAACCGAATCCTCGGGTGCCTTCCATCAATCACATACCATGGAGGAGTATCTATTTTTGAGAGGTGTTTGTTAATTGTCAACGAATGGTAGCGGGTGAGAACAGTATTCTACCTGTCGAACGGACTTTTAAGAGCGGCTCCCATGAAGGACGTTATTTCTACCAGCAAGGCAGATCATCCCTCTTTCTCTTTGGTTTACACACATTCAGGTATTTCACTGTTTGTCATTGCTTACTGATGAATCAGGGCAAAAGTGTGAAGAGAATTAATTGGTTAAAGTTGTAATTAATTGGGACTGGGCACCCCGTTGCCAGCTCTTTTTGCAAGTTATTGGATAAGCGGATGTATATGCCACTAGTCCAGGTGTAAAAGTCCACTCGACAAATAGAATAAAGAATAACCACACTAATTCCTCATGAGCTAGTAAACATTGACACAAAAAGGGAATAATAACATTTTGAATAATTTAAAGGTAGCACATGAAAAATTTACTTGGAGTGGCAAGGAAATACCACATATAGGTAGTTATGGTGGACACAAATGGCATGGATTTTGGCTCAAGGATTTGGATGCACGAGAAGCATTCCCTCTCAGTACAGAGTTTAGGCTAGCAAGGTTATGTAAGCAAACAAGAATATCAACCCGTACACCAAGTTTTATATGACAAACATATTGCAAACGTTATAAGACTTCATACCGTCTTCCTTGTTAACCAAACCCTGTTATTAGAAAATATCTAGACCTTAGAGATACCACGATGCAAACCAAATTTTCAACAAGCTTTACGGTAGTTCTTCACTAATAGGCTTAACTCATGTGATGCACAATTTAATCATGATCTACTTGTTAACTCAAAACAATTGACAAGCATCAAGTTATCCATTTTAGTGATCTACAAGATTAAGCAAGTTTTTCCTTATACCAATTACCACATGCAACATTTTCTGAACCAACCAAACACCAATCAATTTATTTCATCAACTCTCCAAACAAATATAAGTGAAGCAAGAGAGTACTTTCTACAAAAGAAAGCTAATAGCTCTGACAAGAGATACATGAAAACAAGAGCTAAAAGCTGAACAGCGCTAGATATGAATACTCAACAAATATAAGTGAAGAATAGGAGTATTCTCATGAAAAAGCGGAGCGTGTCTCTCTCCCAATCAAGAATGCTAGGGTCCAGTCAAGCTTTATTGAAAAAAAAATGCAATACTGAAAATAAAAAGCACACAGACGCTCCAAGAAAAGCACATATGATGTGAAAGAATTAAATATAGTTTCACTAGAGATGACCTGATAATTTTGACGATGAAGAAGGGGATGCCTTGGGCATCCCCAAGCTTAGACGCTTGAGTCTTCTTGAAATATGCTGGGGAGATCCATGGGAGCCTCCCCAAGCTTAAGCTCTTCACTCTTCTTGATCCTATTATATCATCCTTCTCTCTTGACCCTTGAAAACTTCCGTCACACCAAACTCAAAGTAGATCTCATTAGAGGGTTAGTGCATAATCAAAAATTCACATGTTCTGTAAAGACGCAATATGATTTGTTACTTTAAACATTAGCTACAGCCACTGATGTTATGTGAAGCTCTTCCACCCAAAAAAGAATTTCACTCAACACTAGTAAAAGAGAGAATGCAAAAAAAAAAGGCATAATCTGTCTAAAACAGAACAGTCCGCAAAGACGAATTTTTTCGAGGCACTTACGACGCTCAGATCGAGAAACTCTGAACTAATGAAAGTTTCAGACATTCATAAAGATTACGCACAAAAATTTCAGATTTTTAACAATCTGGTGATTTTAGGAATTTCGTACAGTGAACAGCAAAAATCTGTTTCTGCGCAGCAATCAAAATTAAGCATCATCTTATCATTAGAGGCTACTCTTGGCACAACAATGCGAGAAAATAAAGATACAAAGGAGTTGCTACAGAAGTAACAAACTCCTTGACTCAATAAAAGAAAAATTGCAGAAAAATAAAATGGGTTGCCTCCCATAAGCGCTTTTCTTTAACGCCTTTTAGCTAGGCACAAAGCATGCATCAAGTATTACCAAGTGAAGAAGCATCAACATTCTTACGCTTAGCTCTCTTACCTTTACCTTATCTTTAGGAAATACTTGGTTACACATAGGTGAAGAGGCGAAATTCATAGTGCCTTGGCCCACATCTATTATTGCTCCAAAGCGTTTCAACAGGACCTTCCAAGCGTAATTTGTCCTACTCCTGCACATTCAATGACAAGATAATCAATAGATATTGTTATCCCTAAGAGTTTTGTAAATACTCCTTCGGCTACTCCCCTTGGTAATTTAATAGTATTATCACCCAAAGTTATACAATCTTCGCATTTGGAAAGCTCCCAAAGATTTAAGGAATCATAAATATTCTTGGGCATTAAACAGAATTCAGACATAATATCACAGCGAGAATGAAAAGTTTCACCATTTATAACAACTTTTACTGAGGAATCCATCCCGATGGTTCAAAATTTACTGGCACATTATCATAATGTTCACGAATCTGATTATACCCTTCTTTAGACCAGATATGTTCGTTTCAAGAGCGTTAAGTCTATCACTTATGCTTGTCAAAGCCAAATCAATTTTAGTGATTGGGGGCTAGAAATTGTAATCAATTTTTTTATAGCATTAAAAGCTTGATCCCCATCATAACGAAGGAAATCTCCTCCTACCACAGCATCTAAAGCATATCTATAGCAAAGAACAAGACCAAAATAAAAGCTACTAAGAAGCAGGCTTAAAGTCATTTTAGGTTCAGTTTTAGCATAGGACTCAGATATTCTAGACCAAGCATCTTTAAAACTCTCCTCACTCCCTTGCTTGAAAGTGAAGATCTCTTCTTCAGGTGACATTACTACTGGAACAGGGCTAGACATGATGACTAACAGAAAACAAAACTGAAAATAAACTAAATGCAAGTAACTAATTTTTTTGTGTTTTTGATAATTGAAAGCAAACAAGATAAAATAAAATAAACTAAGCAAGACAAAAACAAAGTAAAGAGATTGGAAGCGTGAAACTCCCCTTGCAGAAGACTGCTGTCTCCCCGGCAACGGCGCCAGAAAAATAGCTTGATGACGTGAAACACACGTTCGTTGGGAGACCCCAAGAGGAAGGTATGATGTAGTCAGCAGCAAGTTTTCCCTCAGAAAGAAACCAAGGTTATCGAACCAGTAGGAGCAGCAACTCTTCAGAAGGTTGTCAACGGCGCCAGAAAAATAGCTGTCGAGGGAGTCTGGACTGTTGACGTGGAATCTGCACACAACACAATCAAACTACTTTGCCCCAACGAAACAGTGAGGTTGTCAATCTCACTGGCTTGCTGAAAACAAAGGATTAAACGTATGGTGTGGAAAATGAGTATTAAATTGCAGAGAATGAAAAAGGAACAGTTTGCAGTTTGTGGTTGTTTAATCAGTGTAAAAGAATGGACCGGGGTCCACAGTTCACTAGTGGTGTCTCTCCATAAAAGATAACTAACATGTTGGGTGAACAAATTACAGCTGGGCAATTGACGAATAGTGAGCGCATGACAATGCATATACATGACATGTTGACTACTATGATATTTAATTGGGCATTACGACATAATACATAGATCGTTATCCAACAGCATCTATGACTAATAATCCACCGCCGGGTTGTCATCCGAGTCCCCGTTGGTATTAAGTTGCAAGCAACGGATAATTGCATTAAGTAAAGTGCGTAATGTAAACAAACACATATGTCCGTGGACATAGCATCGTTAGGTTATCCCTAGTGGCAACAGCACATCCACAACCTTAGAACTTTCTGTCACTGTCCCAGGTTAAACGGAGACATGAACCCACTATCTAGCATAAATACTCTCTCTTGGAGTTACAAGCATCTACTTGGCCAAAGCATCTACGAGTAACGGAAAGCATGCAAGATCTTAAATAACATATAAGATAGATTGATAATCAACTTGACATAATATTCAATATTCATCGGATCCCAGCAAACACAACATGTAGCATTACAATAATATGATCTTGATCATGTAGGGCAGCTCACAAGATCTAAACATGATGGCACAAAGTGGAGAGACAACCATCTAGCTACTGCTATGGACCCGTAGTCCAAGGATGAACTACTCACGCATCACTCCGGAGGCAGGCATGGCGATGTAGAAGCCTCCGGTGACGATTCCCCTCTCCGGCAGGGTGCCGGGAAGAGGTTCTGAACCCTCCCGAGCTAGGGTTGACGACGGCGGCGTCTCTGGAACTTTTCGTGGATATTTGCTCAGGTACTTAGGGTTTTCGCGTCGGGGGAATAAGTAGGCGAAAGGGCGGCGGCTGGAGACCCCGGGGCCCACACCACCCAGGGCGCGGCAGAGGGGGGCCCCGCCCTGGCGTGTGGGGCCCTGGTCCTCTCTGCTCTTTCGTCCGTCAGTGGTTCTGGAAAAATAGGACCCGTGTAGTTTCGTCCAATTCCGAGAATATTTCCAGACTAGCTTTTCTGGAATACAAAAACAGCAGAAAACAGGAACTGGCACTTCGGCATCTTGTTAATAGGTTAGTCCAAAAAATGTATAAAAGTGATATAAAGTAGATGCAAAACATGTAGCAATTGGTATAAAACAAGCATGGAACATCAAAAATTATAGATACGTTTGAGACGTATCACAAAACCACTGAAGATGTACTGTGACAACCAACCCGCAGTATTCTATGCTCGCAATAGAGATAAAGTATGATGTTGTGAAAGATAAAATCCAGGATCACTCTATAAGTCTCGAGCATATAAGGACAAGGATATGCTTGGGATCCGCTTACGAAAGGCTTACCACCCAATGTGTTCATGGAACACGTAGCCGGCATGGGTTTAATGGAAAGCCTATGATTCCTGGATCATGAGAGGCCCAAAAAGGAACATAATTGTTTCAAAACAGAGAAGTATATTGTAGCTGTCTGATTCTATCGCAATTGAGCTGTGACGATGAAACATACTCTATGTACTGATCTGTGATGAAACGAGTAAAGTATAAGGTACATGGTCAAAAGTAAAAGTTGAGATCAAGGGGGAGAATGTTAGGTTGATCTCCACGATGCGGTCCAACGGCCGCACCGGACCCATGATCTATGCGCCTGATCGGGGGCGCCCAACCGAACAATGGTTGGTGGGCCCTGTGGCCTACGCTATAAAGAGAGGTGGGGGCCGGCGGCACGCAGTACGAGTTCATGGTGAGCCGTAACCCACACGACAAACCCTACCCGATCTAGGTCTAGCACAGAGTCACGGGAAGCACCACCGCCGCCACTGTACTCTCTGCCACCACCGCGCCGTCCACCATGGCCGCACCGCGGTCTCATCGAGCCAAGGAGAAGGTACCCTCTCCCTCCCCATCTCTCTGTTCTCTCTCAAATGATAAGCTAGATCGATGTATAGATGATACTACCGATTAAGATCTAGCCTAGTTGTTCCTAGTGGTTTTAACACCTGCAAGATGTTGGAACATCTGCGCCTCTCGCACTGTGACGCTGGAATCGGTTCTGTGCTAATGGTAGAACATGATCGACTTGTTGAGCTCATCGTCGAGCAAGGGTATTCGCTACAGTCCGTCTCTACGGTGTACCAAAACTCACATCTGACTTTTGCTGTTTGATGGTACCCAGTCCCCTTGACTTTTGGCCATGTTTCGCAGCTTTCAAAGCTAAGTCTTCGAAGAAGGGGTCGTACTTTGACTAAGAATATCCAGTTAAGTCGGCTCTTTGCTAATGTCCCCTCGATAAGTGACCTGCACCTGGATTTTGTAAGTGAAAAGGTACTCACTCGTTCCTACTACTCTATGATGCTTATAATGGTAATGTGAGTCTTTTCTCTCTGTTGAGGATGATTTATTTGCAGCTTAGTTGCACTTGATTATTAATTAGTTTTCTCTTGTGTGGCAGATTTGGGTTGTACCGGAAAGCCCTAACTGCTTACCTGTTCTTGGCAAACTAGAGATTGTGAATCTGGACAATATCCTGAAGGATGTGATATCATCTAGACCATGTTCTTTCTAGAGGCTGCACCCTCCCTAAGGGAGCTATGTATCACGGTCTGCGATGATTATTGGTGCAAGATGGTGACCACAACAGGACGATCCAAGGAAACGTAGATACCCTGAGAAGCAACACACGTGGAGTGGCAACCATCTGCATCTGG
Organism: Poa pratensis; assembly: GCA_947311845.1. Classification (NCBI taxonomy): domain Eukaryota; kingdom Viridiplantae; phylum Streptophyta; class Magnoliopsida; order Poales; family Poaceae; genus Poa; species Poa pratensis. Next base: position 33,955,123 of record CAMZMU010000085.1, on the reverse strand, counting down.
TTTCAAGCACAATAATCTGGTTAAGCTTACCATCTATGGCTTCCAACGATGAGAACATGTTGTGATATGTTTGGCTCATCAGTGAAGTTCCGGTGAACATGAAGGAGATATGGCTGCACGACAGGAAGGTGTGTGGGGACTTGGATCCCAATAGCAAGGTCATCACTAGATCTAGAGTCTATCCTAATAATTTGAAAGTAAGATTGTTGGAAGGAGTAATTCCGGACTCCATCGTTTAGTACTTTTGCGTATGTACAGTTTTATTTTGTCTTTGAATCGAAGCTTGTACTATCTCCTTGTGGAGAGAATGGTAAATGTACGAATATTCGTATGTATTCCCGTCTTGTTTTTCAGTGTCTTGTGTTTCAGTTTGATTGTCTTTTCATTACCATGATACCTTCATTGAAGTTTCTTCTTACATGAGATCTATTCCCTTCCTGCGTATCTCCCTCGTATCTCGGATCTTATGATCTTTCCTTGGCATGTCCTCTTCATCAACAATCTTTCGGTTGGCGTCTGTCAGCCCAACTATCTTTTGTACTAATCCTTTTCTTGATTGCTGTGTTTGTATCTGCCTACGTGAATCTCCGCACTCTCTACTACCTATCTTCAAAAAAATCTTGTAAGTTGAGTCATGGTGTGTGACGATGATCAATTGCTTGTAACGCACAGTGGTTGCATATGAGAGGGGAAGAAACAAGACGATTCATGAGGTAGAAGGGGAGACCGTTGGAAGGGAATCTGGATTTTTCTTGCACACGAAGATTAGGTCTTTGGATGCTTGAATTTCATGACTAAACAATACTCCCCAAAATATAAGAGACCCTTGATTTTTTACTGGTCAACGACTTACAAATTTGACTATTTTTATACTTATAATATGTCTACAAAATTAGAATAAAAACATATGGAATGAAGTTTTACCAAAATGAATCGATACCTTTGTATATTATCAATCCATTTAATTTGGTGTGGTCAAAATCGTACATAAACCCAACATAAAAATAGCACACTTGTATTAAAAAAATCAACCAACAACACGTGGGTATATTTGATAGTAACTAGTTAACTGCACGTGCGTTGCAACATGGCTACATTTCTACTCCTTTTTTTTGATTGTAGGGCAGAAATGAAATTTCTGCTTCCAAATATCATCATTAGGGCAGAAATGAAATTTCTGCTTCCTTTGTTTAACATTTAACAATGAAATTTTTAGAAGTAACTGCACATGTAACCAACTAAATTCTCCTGCAACAATCAAGTTGCAAATGATATAGGAGGTAACCATGGATGGGAAAAAAAGTTCAATGATCAAACCCTTTTAATTAACTCCTCGATTTCTTTACTCTAATTAAACTCCGAACATCACGCATATGCTCCTGTCAAACTCGTTCGCCCGTGAATAAATCCCCAGCAAATTTGTCAGCGCACAGATCTTCCCAACCTGTGCATCACTGCCTTGTGGCCCCCCTGAAAAAGAGGGCTAGAGATTTCGGACGTTTGAATCTCGCGGCTCATCCGCCTGACACCCTCCACCAACCCAGGACCCGGCCATGCACCATGGCCCTCGCGCAAGCGGTCCAGAGGCTGACGGTCCATAGACCACGTCCTTATAACCACCTCCTCCCTCCCACCCACCACCCCCGATTTATTGGCCGCCGCAGCTTTCCCCACTCCCATTCCATTCCGCCTTCATCTCGTCCTCCACTCCCTCAACAGCACGAAGGAGAGAGAATCAATCAGGAGGAGGAGAGGGCCGGAGCGAACGACTACGAGGAGGAGCGCCGGAGGACAGTGGCGGGAGAACAAGCGCAAGATGGACGAGCTGAAGCTGCACCTCCTCTCCGCCGACCTCGCCCCCAAGCCCTCGCCGGTCAGTCAGATCCTCCCCTGCTTTCGATTTCGGCTGGTTTCATTCCGTCCGCTATTTTCTCTGACTCGCCTTTTGTTTCGATCGGTCGGTGTGTCCGCAGGCCAAGTCGGTCAAGCGGAAGCGGGCGCCGCGTGAGGACGCGGCGAGGACGCGCCGCTCCGCCGGTCCGGCCGCGTCGCCAGCCTCCCCGACAAGCCAAAGTACCGCTACGAGGTAGTGCTACGGTGGTGATACTGCCTACTTGAAAGCTTTTCGGATCATCTTTTTGCTCCCTCCATTCCATTGCTGACCCCAATGTTGCATCTGGCGTGTAACGCGTGCAGGACACCTATGCCGTCTTCGAGAAGAAGAGAGGGGGAGAAGGTCTAACAGCACGGGCCAGACTTGATGAACCGGGTGTACGCATCCGACGAGGCAGGGAGTATGCCATCAACAAGGCTGAGGAGCTGCAGGAGAAGCTGGGCTCCACTACCCCAGCTTCGTCAAGCCCATGACGCAGTCCCATGTCACCGAGGGTTCTGGCTGGTGAGGAAAAAACTTGCATTCCCTTCACTCCTTGATTGAACCTGCTGACGATTGTGGGATTGTTCATTTGGATTCCTGGCAGGGCCTCCCGGTGCCGTTCTGCCGCAAGTATCTCCCAAAGAAGCATGACGAGTGGATGGTTTTGGTGGATGAGGAAGGTGCCGAGTCCAATTCTCTCTACCTTCCTCTTAAGACAGGTCTCAGCGCCCAATGGAAAAAATTCGCCGTGGACCACGGCCTGGTTGATGGTGATTGCCTTGTGTTCGACTGATCGAGCGCACTAAGTTCAGGGTGAGATTCTTCAAATTTGTTCTGCATTTATCCATACATATGTATCTCAAGATTCTAAACAAATCTTAATGGTGTGAAGTTTATAGCATTAATAGAAGAAAAAACATGTGTGTCGCTGCTAATAATGCAGTCTCTCTTTGTGATGTAAATGATGCAGGTGTACATCATCAGACAGAGTTCCTACTCTGAAAACTGATGAAGGAGAGAGATTCAGATATGCAGTTAGAGCAGGTAAACTGTCCGGGTTGTTGTTAGCATTGTTGGAATATTTGAATTGAGTATTTAAAAAGTTTATTTACAAGCGTCTATTTGCTGTTTAGCTGAAATAATTGGGGAACATATGTTTACATATGATTTAATTTAATCTGCCCTGCATTGCAGTTAGTTGTAACCATGAAAAAATTATCAGCTGGACATTTTTTCCGTTAACGCCAAACTAGTTGATTTACATCTTAGGCGTTTATGTTATTGTCATTGGATACAGTTTTTTTTGGTATAACCAGCATGTTTTAGATGCTCCATGCAAGATTCTGCTTGTCTTGCCCTGCCCTGCCCTGCCTGGGCAATATGTTCTCCAGTTCTTAAAAAATTCTTAACAAAGGCAGACTAGTCTAGTACGCACCTTGCTGTTTTGGCAGTGTAAATTTTGATGAAACACACCTGGTGAAACAAATCGTTTCTGCATTCTAGTTTTACTAGTGTGTATCTTGCATTCTTGCTATACATGCTCAGTGTGCTTGCTTGTCAAAGACCATCAGCACTGTTATTTCTTCTACTTCCCAACATGCCTATTCCTATCACACTGGACATTTTTTCCGTTACCACCAAACTAGTTGATTTACATCTTGGAGTTTATGGAATTGTCATTGGATACACTTTTTTTTTTGGTATAACCAGCATGTTTTAGATGCTCCATGCAAGATTCTGCTTGTCCTGCCCTGCCCTGCTTTTCTGATATAGTATTCGAATTGTCAATTGTGTCCTCCACCGTTGCATGTAAATCTGTAGTTCTGGGCAATATGTTCTCGCAGTTCTTAAAGAATTCTTAACAAGGCAGACTAGTCTAGTACACACCTTGCTGTGTTGGCAGTGTAAATTTTGATAAAACACATCTTGTCGACTAGTCTTCTACTTCCCAACATGCCTATTCTATCACACTCTAACCGTGTTCCTTCTTATAACATTTTCAGGTGTTTTAGTGAATTAGATCTACCTAAAGGAAATGTCTTCAGCCTTTCGGGTGATTAGACAATGTTCAAATATGAACTTCATTGATTCTCCTAGTAGTTTATGTTTGGACTTATCTATGAGAACTGCCGACACTTGTAAATTTTGCCTGTGATGCCCATCCTGGTTTCCATCCAACTACTGTCCAATTTAATCTACTATTTGGGAAAATTCTTTCGCTTCTATATCTACTGCTTTCGACTTTAGCTTTATGATTCTCATGTAAAATGGTGTTGTGAGTTGTAGTGGGTGCAATCTCACTTTAGCTGTCACAACTTCCAGCTTAGGTACATATATGTGCATTTATCACTAAATATTTAAGCTATGATATTTGGTTTATATAAAGCGAGAGTAAGATGAGAATGCTTCAACCTGATCCAATGGTAGGGATAGGCATCGGTGGTTTTACAAGAAACTGATAACTGGTGTTACTTTTTGACCCATTAATGCTTGTTACTATGTGTTTTACGATAGGAAAACGCTTCGGAGCCTCCGGAGGATCGATCCTCCGCTTCTGCTAGACGCCACGCGTCCCCCTACGTGGAGCACTCCCCTCCACTAGTACCTTATCGGCTTATCCCTTCGTTTCCTTCTTCCGTACGAGAGACCACCAGCTCCTGCCCCCAATTCCATACGAGAGCTCGCGGCGATGCGCTGCCGTTGACCCACGCCCCCAGCCACCACCGGTGACCCGTGCCCCACGCCACCTCCGGTGACCCTGCTCCCCCACCGCCCTCGTCTGAGTCCCCCAATCAATCGAATCACAGCTCCTCCCCAAATCCTACCTTCCACCCTCTCAAGCATGGCAGCTCTTCTCTTAATGGAGCTCGCTGCGACGCGTGCGGACACCTGATGCACCGACCGGCGCCGCTGATGCTCCTCTCGACAGCCGCAAGGAAGACTTCGGGCGACACGCGCCCTTGTCTGCCCCTGCACCGAGCTTCGACGCGCCTACTCGCCGCTGCGTCGAGCTCGCGACACCCCGCCCTCCTTCACTCCTGTGCCAAGCTTCGTTGCACCAGCATGTGGGAGCGGTGCTACCAAGGCACATGTGGAGTTGCTGCCATCGCCGTGGCATGGTGCTGCCAGTGGTGAGCAGCAATGCTACCAAACCATGCTGGTGTCGAACTGTAGCTGCCAGCGAAGGACGGCGGTTGCTTCCATGGCACGGCGGCGCTGCTCCCAGCGCTGAGGCGAGTTGCTTTCCATAGCAGGGCGGTGCTGCTCCCAGGGCAGGGCGGCGCTGCTCCCAGCACGGAGGCGAGGTGCTCACAGGGCACGGCAGCGCTGCTCCGAGTGCGAAGGCGAGTTGCTTCCATGGCACGGCGGCGTTTCTCCCAGGGCACGGCGCTGCTCCCAGCGCGGAGGCGTGCTTCCGGCGCTGCTCCCAGTGCGGAGGCGGATTGCTTCCATGGCACGGTGGCGTTTCTCCCAGCGTGGAGGCGGGTTGCTTCCATGGCACGGCGGCGTTGCTCCTAGGGCACGACGGAGAAATGTTGCAAACTATGATGCTACAGTAGTATAATTTTTTTTGCTACAAAGGAAACATTTTTGCTCCACTGTACGAATTGCCAGATTTTGGGTGAGAATTATTTTTGCTACCATAGACCAATATTTTTGCTCCCGTCGAAACGTTTTTGCACCAGTGTAGCAAAAGCGGGATTTGGGGATGAAAACTACACGTGTCAGCACGGGAAACCGGAGGCTGGGAGCTTTCCAACCTCCGGAGGATGCTCAGCGCGACCCTTTACAATAACTGGCTATAAACAAATGTTTCTAGCGAAATGGTTAGAAGCAAAGATGTTACTATGTGTTATGGAAACTTGTCGATTAAAGACGAAATTAAACAGGCCTGATTATTATTCCTTCTATACTAGGTGGACGCATGGAAAAAAATCTTGTTCTGTAAAAACAAAATAGATAAAATTGGAGTTGATATGTGTCCATGTTCGGTCATACTTTTGACTAATTACAAAAAATGCTACCGCAATCTCTAATCTCTGCCCCGTTTAAAACGTCTTGCTAATGACATTCACCAACTTAACAATAAAACAGATAGATTTTCTAGAATGGCGTGTAATCTCGAGATCGTGATTTGCAGCCGAAATTGCAGCAACGGAAGCGGGCAGGCTAATATTTTCTTAAAATCGTTTAAGAATCCACAGATTGATACTGGCATTGAAAGTATGGGCGCATGCAAAAATGCTATCAGATCAATGAGGCAATGTCAAAATCTACTACACCGATTTTTTCTCTAGACCTACAATTTACTGATTCAATCAATAAGGCAAATGACGATTCAATCATTCACCTTATTTTTTATTCAATCGATAAGGCAAATAACGATTCAATCTGGAGTATTATTTAATCACCATAATTTACATTAATTTCTTCACCCTAGTATGAATCACACCATAATTTATCTGCCTTTTCCATCATATGAAAGCGTAATGAGAATAGTACGTTTGATTGGTTCTATCAAATCATTCGACCTGATCTACGATATTTGCTTCTCATATTTTGAACGAATATCACGCCGCACCGTGGGCATCACTGCCTTGTGTGCACCACCTTCCAAAAAAAGAGGCAGGCGATTTTCGAACGTTTGAATCTCGCGGCTCATTGCCTAGCACCCTCCACGAACCCATGGACCCGGCCCATGTGCGCCCACCCCCATCGTGCAAACGGTCCAGAGGAAGACGGTCCATAGACCAGGTCCTTAAAAAAGTACCTCCCCCTTCCACCCACCACCCCGATTTATAGGCCGTCGCAGCCTTCCCCACTCGCCTCCTCCCCGATCCCATTCCGCGTTCATCTCAGCCACTTCCCTCAACACCTCGATCATGGAGAGAGAGAGAGAGAGAATCGAGGAGGAGATGGCCGGAGCGGTCGCGTACGAGGAGCAGCGCCGGAGGATCGTGGAGGCAAACAAGCGCAAGTTCGACGAGCTGCGCCTGCACCAGCTCTCCGCCGCCGTCATGGAAGCCGCCGCCCCGAAGCGCAAGTTCTATGGGAACTGCCGACACTTGTAAATTTCGCATGTGATGCCCATCCTGCTTTCCATCCAACTTCCTGTGATGTCCAATTTAATCTACTTCTTTCGTTTCTATAACCTACTTCTTTTGAAGTTAGCTTTATAATTCTCGTGTAATATGGTGTTGCGAGTTGGAGTGGGTGCAATCTCACTCTGGTTGCCACAACTTGCAGCTTAGGTTGTCCATATAGCATTAAAAGATTTAAGCTATGATATTATGGTTTATATAAGGCGAGAGGGAGATGAGAATTCTTTAACCCTGATCCAACGGTTGGGATATGCATCGGTGGTTTTACAAGAAACTGATAACTGGTGTTTATTTTTGACACTTTAATACTTGCCAAATCTTGAGGCGGCTATAAACAAATGTTTTTAGTGAAATGGTTAGAAGCATAGATGTTACTACGTGTTATGGAAACATCTAGATTAAAAAACGAAATTAAATAGGCCTAATTATTTATCCTTCTTTAACTAAGCTGGACACATGAAAAAAAATCCTGATGTGCAACAAGTAAATAGATGAAATTGGAGTTGGTTTGTGCCCATGGTGTGATTTACTTTGACTAATTGCAAAAAATACCACAATCTCTAATCTCTGCTTCGTAAAAAATGCTATGCCGTAAATACACTTTTCCCACCAGCATCTAAACAAAGGTATGCTCATTGTACATGGCTTAAATTAAAAGGGTCATCCACAATAATCAATTTAGCTCTAAATAGCTAGATTAAAAAACTAAGATGATGTATCTCGTTTTTTAATTCTGCCACACAAGCACAGCACAAGGATTCCCCTCTGCCACCGCTCGCAAGCCCCATTTTTGTCCTACCTTCACAATATTTGTTTGAGCAACCATTTCTCATAAGCGCCAAGGGATCTGATTGATTCGCCGATGACCTAGCTGGTTGTGCGTGCAAGGTATGGAGTCTTCCCGCCCAAACGTGACTTAACATAGTGGGGATAGAGTCAGAGACGAAACTTCTCTGTGAGAGAGACGATCTTATGTTCAACGCATATGTAATGCATGAATAATATTGTTTGCATAGGCACAATAACATAACACACTACGGTGAAGACAGAGTTGGAGGCGACATTTGAAAGAGAGATTTGCAGCAACTCGCGGACACTTAGCTAGTATAAGTAGTGTATGTGCAGATAGATGTCGAGTCGAGCTGAACATTGGAGTGATATAGATTGACTGTGTTTGACTGATGTGATTGATTTTATCTCAATACTGTCTTTGCGTTTTTTATAAGTGTGTAGATGGAGATATGTCTATATATACTCGTCTTTATACATGTGCCCTGTATCTTTACATCTAGTAATCTTCTATATCTAAATAGGGATGACCCACTACCTGATTTTCCAGCGATTCTGTGCGTCCACGTCGCCTTTTATTCACCACGCCTCGCCCACGCCTGCGTATGCTTCCTTCGCTCGCCTTTTTTACCGACTCCTCGCTCGCATCCTTCAAAATGGCCTGGCCTGTCTAATTGGGTTGGAAGTGGACGACAAGCCCATGTAAGACTCATACGCTTCCCGTTACCTCCTGGTGCCCTAAAAAAAAAAACCTGTTGCCCGGTGTTCCTCTTCTCTGCCGCCGCGCCGTACGATTTCTGCCCACTACGACCTATGCCCTTCTCGCCACAAATGCTCAGGAAACCGCCCCATCCTTCACCAGCCATCATTGCCCAGTGATTGCAGAAGAAACTGCAATTGATTAATGGAGTAATTTTTGTAGTTCAACAGTCGCCTTCTCCATGATGTCTTCTCCTCTTCCTTCCCACATCTTCCTATAAATCTTCCAATCCGTCGAGCTCGCCGAGCAGCACCGCCCATGGCGTCTCACTAGGGAAACCAGCAGCAGCTCACCGCGTGCCCGGGCACCCCGGCGGCCACCGGCCGAACATGAGCACCCTGATCGCGAGCCGCGGCGCCGTGCTTCCACTTGCCTCCCTGTGTGTATCCTTCCTGGCGTCGGCATCCCCTTCGACTTGGTGGCCGTCGTCGTCTGGCCGCTCCCGGCAGCAACGTTACATAGAGGAGATTGTCGGCATCGGTTCGGGTCGGCGGCGCTGGTCGGAGGTCCCTGCCGTCGTCCGCCCACCAAATCATGGTTTTTTCTCCTGCCCTGCACATCTCCTGTGCTCGCCTAGACTTGATGATGTGTCAACTGACCACTGTACGCCTGTTTTGGCTGGAATTAAATCGATTCATTCGGTTGTCCTCCAATGCGCAGACTATGGCCAGCTCTCGACGTGTTGTTGGCCAAACCCAGCACTTGGTGAGCCGATCCATTCACTCCTATATTCACAGGTGGGCTTTCCTTCGCGTAGCGCGCCATTGTCTGCAACTCTGGATTAACGTCATCTTTTGTGCTGTCCATGATCATAAAATCTTATCCGAAATTGATTTTCTTGCCGAGTTTGTGTTCACATGTTTGCAGGAGATGTTGGATTAGATCTGAAATCCATTTTTGTTGTATCAACTGTCTTATTAGTTTCAGTAATATGAAACCGGGAGCAGAGCTCATTTTCTCGAATTTTTTATTGGTTTCTGCAAACAGCATGTCGTGGAAGATAGTGATTTCTGAATTTTATGTACTGGCATGCACATATATGCACACGTACCATCAGTGCAGTAGAGAAATCTATTTCATCTGCAGATTTCTGTTTCACCAGTTTTCAGCTATGCATTCCTTCTACATTAGTCATTGTACCTGCTCATGTTCAGGTGCATAGCTTCCATCAACTGCGCAGATGTTCGTACAACTATTGATGAATTCCTCATCGGCTCATTTTCATCTTGGGCAAGCTCCAATTACTGGTCAATTACCAATTCATGGTGCTTGCTCTTTTAGAAGATATTTGTATATAGTTCGACTATTTATGTTCAAGATAACTATAAGGTCATCCGATCGATTAAAGGCAGTGTAAATAAGAACGATACTTTGTTGCATACAAAAGTATAATTAGGCAATCCATGTTTTGGTACGCGCAATATTTTTCCTCATGTTGCTTCCAACTGATTTAAGCGTTTATTTGCTACAGTGTACCAAAATGTTACAGATCAAACATTTTTCTTCCCATCAATATAAAGATTGTACTGATTTTGTCCAGTCTTATTTCCATATAACATCCCAAACCATGTTCTTACCACACTATATCCAAGTTGTGCAATATTTTTATTACCTTTCAGTTTATGCTACCATTTTATTGTCTAATATGTCAATAAATCGTTTTTCTAATGGGACCGCAGCAACGCGTGGGGTACCATCTAGTTAAAAAACACACAAGTCATGTAAAGCTCAACGTACTTCACCGATTTTTTGTCTAAACCTACACTTTACCGATTCAATCAATTAGGAAAATAGCGATTCAATTATTCACCTTAATTTTTGTTCATTTTTCGACGTGATTATACTATTATTCATCATTATAATTTACATTCCTTTCTTCAGCCATGTATGAATCACACTTCAATTTACCTGCCTTTTCCATCATATTCTCGCTTACCGAAAAACATATCAAAGCATAATAAGAATAGTATGTTAGATTGGTTCTATCAAATCATTCGATCTGATTTTCTAGGATATCCTTCTCGTATTTCGAACGAATATCACGCCCCACCGTATGCAAGCGATATCGAACGTTTGGTCCAGAGGCTGACGGAGTGACGGTCCATACCCTAGCCAGGTCTTTATAAGCACCTCCCCTTCCACCCACCACTCGCAGGTTTCCCCACTCGCCTATCTCCCCAATCCCATTCCGCGTTCATCTCCTCCACTTCCCTCAACGCCTCGAAGGTCTGATCGGTTTCCCTCGCCTCCTCCGCTTTGCCCTGCTCTTCTGTTCGTCTATTTTCGTTCGAATCGCCTTGTTTCTTGGTGGTGATACTGCTTACTAATAAGGTTTTCAGATTTTTTATTGTCCTTTCATTCGATTTCTGACCCAAGGTTGCATCTTGCGTCTGCAGGACACCTTGGACGTCTTTGAGAAGAAGATCAGGAGGTGAGGCCTCACCCGATCCATTCTTCCTCTCCAGTGGAACATTACATTTGGACCTTACTTAGCACTCCCGTTTCTTCCTTCGTGCAGGGCGAGAAGGGCAAGGAAATACTTGATGAATCCCATGTCCGACGAGGCCAGGAAGTATGCATCAACACGGCATACGCGCTGCAGGAGACGCTGGGCTCCCACAACCCCAGCTTCGTCAAGCCCATGAGGCAATCCCATGTCACCGGAGGGTTCTGGCTGGTGAGCAAAAAACTTCCATTCTTGCCTTCACTTCACTCCTTGAGAGAATCTGCTGACGATTATGGGGGTGTTCGTTTTCGATTACTGGCAGGGCCTCCCATTGCTGTTCTGCCGGAAGCATCTGCCAAGGAAGGATGCTGTCTGGATCGTTTTGGTGGATGAGGAAGGTGCCGAGTTCCCAACTATGGCCCCCTTCTTTTCAGCTTATTTTTCAGATTCTTCCAGAAGCTACCCTCCATCAGCTTCTCCTAGAATCTCGTTTTTTAAATTTGTTTAAACTTCTAAATAAGTATTGGGAAGACAAATTTAGAAGTTTAAACAAATTTAAAAAACGAGATTCTGGGAGAAGCTGATGGAGGGTAGCTTCTGAAAGAATCTGAAAAATAAGCTGAAAAGAAGGGGGCCTATGTACCTTCCCCGTAAGACAGGCATCAGCGCCAATTGGAGACAATTCGCCATGGATCACGGCCTGGTTTATGGTGATTGTTTGGTGTTCGAGCTAATTGAGCCCGCGAAGTTCAGGGTGAGAATCTTCAAATTTCTCTGCATTATATTCTATACATATATGCATCCTACGATTCTAAAAAAAATCTTAATGATGCTAAGTTTATACGCGCCGTTTTGGCTCCCGGGAGCATATGCTCCCGGTATTTTTTTAAAAAAATTCAAAATTTGAAAACTTATCAAAAAAATCTAAAAAAAATCATGCACATACCTGACCATGGTACGCACCACCGTGCTTTTTTCGCGCCGAAATGACATCGTACGCACCACCGTGTTTTTTTTCGCGCCGAAATGACATCGTACGCGCCCCTACAAAAATGACAAATTTCCTGTCAGAAATTCATTTATGACAGGAAATTTGTCATTTTTGTACAGGGCGTGTACGATGTCATTTCGGCGCGAAAAAAAACACGGTGGTGCGTACCATGGTCAGGTACGTGCATGATTTTTTTCAGATTTTTTTGATAAGTTTTCAAATTTTGAATTTTTTTTGAAAATACCGGGAGCATATGCTCCCGGGTGCCAATGCGAATTTCCCAGTTTATACTCCCTATTATCCCAATTAAATATCGCAGGTTGTACAAGGTTTTTTACATGTTTAGTTCATTTTTCACGTCAATTAAATATCCCAATTAAATATCGCAGGTTGATCAGAGGGAGTAGCATTAATACATTAAAAAGAATGATGTCATGGTCAAATTATAACTGTACTTATGCAATCAGACTTAGTTGTAGAATTAAATTGTGGAGCGAAGCCGCAGATTCATTTAAATATAATGACTTGCAAACTGTGTCTAAAAGTTTTTAAACAGGTTGACATATTGGACCTGCTTGTTGCTGGAAACATCCCTGTTCAACATTCTTACAGAGTTACTCATTCTAAACAGATTAAACCGTGCTTATAAATACACGCTTCCCGTATCCTGCCTTTTATTACTCATGAATAGAAAGTAATTCATTTAAGGACTAACAACTGGAGAAAATCATGCGTGTCTCTGCTTATAATGCAGTCTCTGTCATGTAAATGATGCAGGTCCACATCATCAGGCAAAGTTCCTACTACAATGAAAACTGATGAAGGCGTGAGATTCAGATATGCTCTTTCAGCTGAAGGTAAATTGTCCATATTGTTGTCAGCATTGGTTGAATATTTGAAAAGTTTATTTCCAACCATCTGGCTGAAATAATTGTGAATATGTTTTGATGTTATTTAATCTGCCTTAACTAAGTTTCCTGCATTATAGTTGTACACATGGAAAAAGTAACAGCTGCACAATTTTTCCATTTCCGCCAAACTAGTTGATTTACATCTTTGGCGCTTATGGAATTGTTTGGATTATTTTTTTGTACGATGAGCATGCTATAGATTCTCTTTGCAAGTTTCTTCTTGCCTTGGCCCTGGCCCTGCCCGATATATAGGTATTTGAACTGTATTCTACACCTTTGCATGTAGATCTGTAGTTCTGGGCATCTACATTTGTTTTCATAGTTATTAAGGAAAGCCAAACTCTTAGCTGATTTCAGAAACAGCACTAGTCTAGTACACACCTTGCTCTGTTGACTCTTGGTAGTACAAAAGTACGACACAATGTCTGGGAGGACGAATTCGTTTCTGCATTCTAGTTTATTTCCAACCATCTGGCTGCGAGTAGTTTGTACATGTGCACTGTGCTTTGCTTGTCAATCACCAGCTCCTATTTCTTCTACGTCTGCACATTTGTAATTCATATCATCGTCTAACCCTGTTCCCTTTTTACTGAAAATTTCAGGTGCTTTGGTGAATTAGATCTACCTAAAGGAATTGGACACACAAGATAGCAAATGGAGACCGTGAACTGTCTTCAGCCTTTCGGGTGACAAGACAATGTTCAAAATATGAACTTCGTGGATTCTCCTAGTAGTTATGTTTGGACGTATCTACGGGAAATGTCAACACTTGCAAATTTTGCCTGTGATTCCCCATCCTTATTTCCATCCAACTTCTTGTGATGTCCAATTTTATCTACTACTTGGAGATTTATTTCGTTTGTATAATCATATGTGCATGTTGGATTATGGCTGCTTTTGACCTTAGCTTTATGATTCTCATGTAATATGGTGTTGTGAGTTGGAGTCATCACGATCTCACTAGAATATTATGTTCAGATGTGTGCATATAGCACTAAAAGATTACTCAGGCAGAACTTTAAAACGCCCTGCTAATGACACGCACCAACTTAACAAAAACCGATAGTTTTTTCAGGATAGTGGTTTATGGCCGAAATTACAGCAGCGGAAGGAGGTGTTATTCCTCAGCTAGAACTTATGGATGAAATAACTTGAACGATGAATGCGACAAATTGTTATGGCAGGTAAAAATACCGTGGTTGCCACGATAGATTTATTTTAATACCGTGGTTTTTAAACGATGAACTAATCTAGCCTTACCAACTAGTATCTACCACGTTTTGTCTTGCAAAAGAAGATGGTGCCCACACACTTTGTCTGAACAAATAAGAAAAATGACATTTAATAATAAAGTAAAAGTGAGAAAAGGTAGAAAACTAAGGTAATGTAGTACATTGATTCATTTTAATCTGTTTATCCTATATTGAGATAGGCATAAAAATGTGCCTGGAAGTAGAACTTAGTGAGATTCATTTTCTTTGACCAACATTTTAGCTTGATGAGCACAAAAAGTCAGGGTAAATGGGTATTTGGTTAGAGAGTACTCATAATAAAAAACATACGCTTATGTTTGGTTTTGATATTTTGTAAATCGATAAGCATCCACAAATCGTTAATGACGTTCGAGTATAGACAAAAATGTTTTCGGTTATAAATACTTTTTCCCACTAGCATCTAAAGGAACACATGTTCATTGCACGCGACTTAACTATAAAAAGGGCCACCCACAATAATCAATTTAGTTTTCACAATAGATAAAAACGAAGATCCACTACTAGGAAACTAGCTATAGATGGAATCACTTTTTGCGGCGCACCAAACAGCCATGCGCCACAGAAATATTTTCTGTGGCGCATTGTTTTGCATGCGCCACATAAAATTTGGAATTCTGTGGCGCATGGGTCTAGATGCGCCACAGACATGTGGCTTTCTGTGGCGCATGGGTCTAGATGCGCCACAGAAATGTAGATTTCTGTGGAGCATCTAGACCCATACGCCACAGAAATATGGTGGCCCCGCCACCAATGATTGGGTGGGTGCCTTTTCTGTAGCGCATGGGGTTGATTTATGTGCCGCATCTAGCCCATGCGCCACAGAAAGCCACATTTCTGTTGCGCATGGGACCCCATGCGCCACAGAATTTTTTTCGAAATCAGATCCCACCCCCCCGGTGGATCGCCTTTTCAGTTTTGCAAAAAAAGGAAAGAAAATGATAAAACCTTCAAAAAATAAAATCTTTTGAGATATAGTTAGGTTTTAGTGTCTAGTTGGTATAGAAATTTTGAAATATGAATTTTGACCTTTTTTGCAAAAAAAAGAAAAAAACTTTGCAGGGGCATAACTTTTGCATACGATGTCGAAAAAATGCGTTTAATATATCAAAAAACTAGAGAAAAATTGGAGCTCGATTTCACCGGGGTTTACCGGTGAACTTTTCTCAGATCCTCGAAATTCCAAAAGGAAAAAAGTTATTTCAAAAAGAAGATTTTTTCTACAAAATCAAAAAAAATTCAAAAAAGACAATTCAAAAAAATCGAAAGAACTGTTGGGCGGGATTCGAATTTCCCGAGCCGGCGCCCCCTTCTCTCCTTGTATTCTCCACTTCTCCTCCCTCCTCTCCTCCACACTTCTCTCCTCCACTTTTCCTCTCCACTTCTCGTCCCTTCTCCACCACCTCTCCATTTCTCCTCCCTCCTCTCCTCCACACTTCTCTCCTCCACTTCTCCTCTCCACTTCTCTCCTCCACTTCTCCTCCCTCCTCCACCTCCACCTCCGGCGACTTCCTCCACCACCCCGGCGACCTCCTCCTCCTCCACCACCTCCGGTGACATCCTCCCCCACCACCTTCGACGATGTTTGGCATGAAAAATAATAACTACGCGTATGCGTATTATTATCTCTCTACGCACCAGGGGAAAATAAATATGCGGGCGTGCCAGTGTACTAAGTACACAAATACAAATATAGGGAAACTTACATTTTATTAATCTCTCAATGGAGAAACAAAAGTACATGATCCCTTTACAATATGCGCTCCGTGGCCTGCTGGCGCGGTCAGCCTGACTATGGCGATTGCAGTCTCCTGGTTCACGGGGCCTCGGAAGGCTCCCGCTTAATTACTCCCGCGGGTTACATCGCGAGACACCTCCGATTAAGCTGTGTGGTCGTCTTCGTCGTCTTCGCTTCACGTTCTGCATGGATGATGGTGTGGTGTGTGTGGGCAGCGGCAAAACCCAATGCGCGCTCATGTCGGCATGGCCGGTATGGTCGACGCCTCGTCTTGGCCTGACACCGAGTTCACGGCAGTCTCGGCTTAGACGTGAACGCCGTCTCATGGACCTGTGGAGAAGTGGTGACGAGGGGTACACTCATCAAATCCCATGGTTAAGAACCTAGGGTTGAGATTATGGGGAGAGAACGTGGTAGTACTGTTAGTTTCGTCGGGTGACAAGCAGAGGCAAAGATTTACCCAGGTTCAGTCCCCTCGGGTGGAGGTAAAGACACTACTTCTTGCTTGTCTGTTATTGATCGCGGTAGATTATGAGGTTACAAGGTGGCTCCGGCGAGATGACGATCTCGCTAGAGATTCGGTGGTTTGAGTATGGCTTGTCCCCAGATCGGTGCCCCTCCCAGCCTTTAAATAGGCTGGGTCTCGGGAGTACGTAACCGACGTGGTTTACATATAAGGAAAGTATAAACCGACTATGCCTATATCTAATCTTGAAGTGTAATCCATCTTGTTGGGCCTCTTATATTGGGCTTCGAGTTGGCTCTTCGCTTATTGGGCCTTTAGTCGTCACGTGCACCAGATACCCTCACGGTATGTATACCCTTGTCAAGTGGTGTCGAGGGTGCCGCTGGGTGGACACTGTCGATGACGCGCCTCCGGACGAGCTGTCCCTGTACATGGGGCTGCCGAACTGCGCCAGAATACGCCGGGCTGACCGCCGTCGCAGGGTTGCGGCTGGATGCCATCCTGGACTTGTGCCTGTACGTCGAGTTGTACTTGTACGCTGGGCCGGTACACCCAACATCGAGCCATGAGACGATGAGTGTCGAGCAGCTCCTGTACGCCGGGTAGTGCCTCCGAAACGAGCCGTCCCTGTACATCGGGTGCCTCTAGATGATCTGTACGCCTGCTACACCTGTACGTCGGGACTTGAACTACACCTGTGTACGCTGTCGTCGGGAACACTCAAGTGTACCCATCACGTACTTAGCTTCATATGTTGAGCTGCACGAGAACCAGCCGGTACTCCAACACATGCAATGCAGGGCCATCGAGGATTCGTGGGTGCCTTGTGTATTAGCCATGCACAAATGAGCATGCACGTATAGTTTATAATTGGATCGATCGGTTGTTGCTCTCCAGGTCTTGTGAGCCTGGTTTGTTGGTTGCTCGCGTCCAGTCACCGTCGCCGGGCATCGACAACAGCGTCGCGCCACCGTGGGATGCCGATGGTGACGACGCGATCCACCGCCGCCTATACTTGTTCCTGTACGTCGGGAACCTGTACGCCAAGGACCTGTATGACGAGCTGTTCGTGTCTGGCTACGACTCAACAATGGGTGCGTCGCCGTCAACGACCGCCGTCGCGTGATGTCAACAGCCGTGAGCCTGTACGCCAACTGGAGCTGCACCTGTATGCCAGGATACGCCGAGGACCGAGCTACACCGGCAGGACAGGCTGTATGTCGAGCTGTCCTTGGACGCCTGGTTGTGTACTCCGATGAGATTCACGTCGGCTCGGCCGGGCACACGCCGGCCCCTCCAAATGCTGGGCGTGGTGGAGGCACCTGTACGTCGGCGTCGTCATAGGGAAGAAGACGTCCCCGGCGTTGTCGCGGTGGCGCCGAGCTACATGCCGGCCGCCTTGCCTATGTCGTCACGGAGATGGAGATCACGCTGGTCTGCACGCCGGCCGTCCCACCAACGTGATCGCGGAGATGGAGAAATATCGAGTTGCACGCCGGTTGCCACGATGTCGTCTTCGTGGCGTTGGAGAAGACGCCGAGCTGCACTTCGGCGGCCTCGCCGAAGATGGAGATGACGTCGGGCTACACGCCGGCCGTCACGACATCGTCTTCGTGGCGTCGGAGAAGACGCCGAGCTGCACTCCAGCAGCCTCTGCCGAAGATGGAGATGACGTCGGGCTACACACACCGGCTGACCTGCGAACGTTGCCATGGAGGCGGCGATAGAACCGGACGGCACGTCGGCAGCTCTGACATCGTCGTCATCTTGAAGAGACGCCTGCAGCCTTGACGTTGTTGTGGACTTGAAGATGGCGCCGAGCTGCACGTCGGCCCCGACATCACCGTGGACGTTAAGATGGCGCTGGCAGCCGGCCTGACGTGGACTTGAAGATGGCGCCGAGCTCCACGCCGGCCGCCCAAACATCGTCGTGGACAAAGAAAGCGACGAGCCTGAACGTCTGGAGTTACGACATCGCAGAGGTGATGATGGCGCCGACCTGTACGCCGGCAGCCCCGCCAAGGTTGTCGTGGATGAAGAAGACTCGACGTAGTCGCCGCGGTAGATGGCGCCGGGCGGCACACCGGCATGGTTTCCGGGCTGGCAGCTCCGGCGGCGCCGGCGTTACTCGGCGCGTGAATACTCCATCGTGGCAGCTGGATGCGATCTACTCCGCCTTCAACCATCTGGGCGCGTGTGCTCCGCGGCCGCCGCCGCCGGGTGCATGATGCTCTGGGCCTTCGCCTCCAGGCTCCGATCTCCTCTTCGATCTGCTCTCCTCTGGCCGCCCTCCATTGTACCTGAATACATGAGGAAAACAGAAAGGTGGTGGGTGCATGTGAGGGCGCCGCCGCACTCCCGAGTTCTGGCCTCCTCTTCTCGGCGCCGGCTCTGGCTGCCTTCTATGTGTTGGGCTTCGGCTGCATCCTGCGTT
This sequence comes from Poa pratensis, assembly GCA_947311845.1. Lineage (NCBI taxonomy): Eukaryota > Viridiplantae > Streptophyta > Magnoliopsida > Poales > Poaceae > Poa > Poa pratensis. The sequence goes on along the minus strand of CAMZMU010000085.1, from coordinate 33,936,339 downwards.
TCCGGCCAGATACGATCTCTTTGGCTCGTACTGCGCCGCCGGCCGCTCCCCCCTTTTTTTCTCTCCTTGGGCTAGTCGATGCGTGAATATATATAGGCATAGGCTAGGGTTGCACGTTGGTTCGGCCGTTAAGCAGCTACCGATTTTCTTGGGTAGATAAAGACCAAAGCGTTCGTCTTCTTATCTCTTCCGTCGTCTTGGCACACACGTATGGCCTAGCTGATTAGCACCTCAGAGTCCATCGATTATACGTGCATGTACCTGTATAATAAAGAAAAGACACATACATACATGTATACGGAAGTCAGTACTTGTACTCACTGTTTTTTTTTTCATTTTTAGCACAAAATCGCGTCGAACAGACGACATCCTCCTCCTCCTCCTCCACCTCCGGCGACATCCTCCACCACCTCCGATGACCCCCTCCTACACAACCTCCAGCGACAACCTCCTCCTCCTCCACCACCACCTCCGGCGACATCCTCCTCCTCCTCCACCATCTCCGGCGACCCCCATCCTCCACCCACCCACCTCCGGCGACCCCCATCCTCCACCCACCTCCGGCCAAGCCATCTACGACCATGTACACGGGCACCACGGCCTCCGACTAGCTCCGACAAAATTCCGGCGAAATTCCGGCGGCGCTAGATCCAGATCTAGATCTGGCCGCCCTTTTTTTAAAATTCAAAAAAAAAAAAAAACTGTGGCGCACGTCTGGGGGGAGATGCGCCACTGAAATAATTCTGTGGCGCACGGGGATAGGTGCGCCACAGAATCTTGGTCTTTCTGTGGCGCATCTGGGCCGTGCGCCACAGAAAATTTAGTGGCGTGCTTTCTGTGGCGCACCCACCATGCGCCACAGAAAGCCAAAAGTGGTGCGCCGCAGATAGGCTATTTCCTAGTAGGGATCACTGATCTTGTTTTTCCTTCTGCCGCCCGCCGCATGCCCGATTTGAGGTAGGGAGTCTTCCCACCCAAACACGATTTAACATACCCTCAGAGAGGATCTTGTCTTAAACGCGTATGTGTAGAGAGAGATATTCTTATCCTTAATGCGTATGCATACAATAACACACCATAGTAGAGTGAGGCATTTTGACTCCCGAGCTACATGTAGCTCGTTTTTCGAAAATTCAAAATTGGCACTTTTTTGTTTCCAAAAATCAAGAAAAAGTTCCCGGATGTAGATAGTGTCGAGATATACAACCGTGCAAAATTTCAACTCGAAATTCGTTAGATTGTGGACCGGACAAAAATGACAAACGGGTGATCTGGGTGGTGAACATTACATAGTTTTATAAACTTGAAAATTTGCCTAATTTGTTTTTTTTGTGTATCCTAAGATATAATGAATTTTGAGTTGAGATTTTGCACGCTTGTAGACCTCCACACTATCTATTTCTAGGATTTTCTTCTCGATTTTTGGGAACTAAAAAGTGGCAATTTTGAATATTTTAAAACGAGCTACACGTAGCTCGGGAGCTGTTTGCACTTTTCGAGTCCAAAGCATGCACTTAGTTAGTGTAATTAGCCTACAAGCAAATAGATGTTAGAGTTGAGCTCAACATTGGAGGATACCATTTAATAGACTTGGTTACCGGTGAATTCTATCCCAAAATTGTAAAGTGGTACAAATTGAGAAAATTGGCATTCAAAGGGGTGGTTTTATGCTATTCACTCCATCAAAAGCGGTTTGTAGTAATTTACAACACCAAAAGGTGCCTTTTAGGGCACCAAAAATTGATCATCTTCAACAGCAGCCCTGAAAGAGGGCACTACATGCTCGTCGAACAACTCGTTAGAGCCTACATGGTAGTCGCGCCGGTATGCCGAGGAGGGCCTCCTTGACACCGGGATGTCGAGTTTCCGGTGACACAACATCATTGACTCCGACAGAAGTAGTTGTCGCTCGGCTTGGTCCCACAAGTGGCGCGGCTATCATCGGAGCTCTGGCGGCCAATAATCCACCTTCACATGACGCCGACGAGTTGCGATGGCCATTTTGGGCAGCGACGGTCCGGCCCTAGCCAATCAACCAAAATCGGCATGTTGCCGGATCCCAAATCGACTGGGCGACACAATGGCTGGGCCGTGCGGAGTGGTGGGGTCAAGGGGACAACAATCGGTCGTGGCCTTGACGGCCGGTGAGGGGTTCGCTCAAGACACGATTTGTTTTACGGCAGTAGCCCGAGTGTGGTATATTTCCAACAATCAGAGCTTTTTTTACGGATGCCCTAAATTTTTTGGTGCAAAATATATAACAAGGAAAGCTGCTGGAGGAATGATTTTGCCCCCAAATGCCCTCAGACTAGTCACAATGGGGAGTAACTTAGAGTAGTAACATGCATATGTGTAACATGCATATGTTACTACTCAAGTTACTACCTCCATAGTGGGGAGTAACATGTGTGTAGTGTCATATTTAATAGGTTATACACTCATCTTGTCTTGAAATGTGTGATGTTATGGTAACATAGCTAGTTACCACAACCATCTCTCTCCTCATTAATTACCCGGCACATCAGATTTTTTGCCTATGTGACACTGATGTTACTCCTATGTTACTCCCCATTGTGACTAGTCTCAAATGTAGCTATGCCCTATTATAGGGAAGCTATTGGATGCTTGTAGGCAAATAACGATTCAGTCAATCACCTTAATTTTCATTTTGTTATGATTCAATCATCATAATTTACAAAAAGTATGCTACTATTTTATTATCAATTATAAATTAATTCCTCGATTCCTTACTCAAATTACACTCCGAACATCACGCATGCTCTTGCCAAACTCGCTCGCCGTAAATAAAGCAGTCACTTCATCGTGTGCACGGCAGGACTGCTGGACTGGCACCCTAGCCCCCTACGATCACTCCACCCTTCACAGAAAAAGAGGCAGCCAATTTTCGAACGTTTGAATCATCTCGCGGCTCTTCGCCTCGCACCCTCCACCAAAGCTGCACCCGGTCCATGCACCCACGCCCCTCGTGCCAACGGTCCACACGCTGCGACGGTCCATGCACCACGTCCTTCCAGGCACCTTCCCCTCCCACCACCACCATCCCGATTTATTGGCCGCCGCACCGCAGCTTTCCCCACTCGCCCATTCCGCTCCGCGTTCATCTCCTCCACTCCCCTCGACGAATCCTGCGAGGAGAGAAACCAATCTGAGTGGGTGGAGATGGCCGGAGGAGCGCTCTCCTACGAGGAGCGGAAGCGGGCGCCGCGTGAGGCCGGCGAGGACGAGCCGGTCCGCCGCTCCGGCCGCGTCGCCAGCCTCCCGGAAAAGCCAAAGTACCGCTACGAGGTACGTCCGTCCGTCCGTCCTGATGTATTTGTACTGCTGCTGGTGGTCTCAATTTATCTTTGTTCCTTCATCCAATATTCCAATTCATCATTAGTACTAACCCAAGGACGCATCTTGTGTGTAGGACACCTTCGCGGTCTTTGAGAAGAAGATCAGGAGGTAATCCATCACCCGATTCTTCCTCCTCTCCACTGAAACATTACATACACCTGATGATGCGTGCTCAGTACCCTGGTTTCTTGCTTGCTTTGGAGCAGGGGGAACAGGACTTCCAGCACAAGGAAGGACCTGATGAATCGGGTGTACGCGTCCGACAAGGCCAGGGAGTACGCCATCAACAAGGCCGATGCGCTGCAGGAGAAGCTCGGCTCTGACTACCCCAGCTTCGTCAAGCCCATGACGCAGTCCCATGTCACCGGCGGGTTCTGGCTGGTAAGCACAGACTTCCATTCTTGCATTGCATCCACGTCACTACTTGATGGAATCTGCTGACGATTGTGGGGGTGTTCGTTTTCGATTACTCGCAGGGGCTCCCATTGCGGTTCTGCAAGAAGTATCTGCCAACGACGCGTGACGAGTGGATCACTCTGGTGGATGAGGCAGGTGACGAGGCCCAAACAAACTACCTTCACCTTAAGACAGGTCTCAGCGCTGGCTGGAGAGGCTTCTCCCTGGATCACAGCCTCGTCGATGGGGATTGCCTTGTGTTCCAGCTTATCAAACCCACTACATTCAAGGTGAGATTCAAAAATTTTCTGCATTATGATGCTCCATATGTGCGGTTCTACAAATATCTTAACGATGTCAAGTTGATTGATTTAATGCATAACAAAATGAGTTTATGGTCATTTATAACTCTACCACTAGTCTTTATGCATCAAACTTAAATGGCTCTGTATGCTGTAGAATTGAATGGTTGAGCTAAGCTGCAGATGCACTTGCAGATAATAACTTGCAAACACTGTCTAATTATTTAAACAGATTGACAAATTGGACATGTTTGTTGCTGTAAACATTACTATTCGACATCCCAATGGAATTATTCATCCTAAGGAGATTGAACAGTGCTTATAAATAACTGCTTTCTTGTAGCCTGCCTTGGATTGTCCACGAGTAGGGATGAATCTAACATCTCTAAGCTCCCAAGAAATGCTGGCCTCTGGTTCACCCACGCTCTGGGCCCGCAAATCAGTGACTCATTTGGTGGCTCGGTTGGATACTATTGCGTTCACCCTCTGGCTGCAAGTGGGTCCGTTTTTTCTGGGCCCGCGTGGCGGCGCGAGTAGATGCGCGTGTGTCTCCGTGTTCCCGGTGTCGGACGATTGCGGGACGGTCGAGGGCGGTGCGGCGCGTCGTGGAGACGCGTATGGGACAGCCGAACAGGTGTCTCTCTCTCCTCTCTGTCCCTTCTTCGGTCGAGGACAGAGCTCTCGCTTTCGGTCCTCGTTTCTCTGCTGTTCGGTGGTCGCGCCGCTTCTGGTTCTCTGCCTTCCGGCCTTGTTTCTTTTTTATTTCTGTCGTCTCCTCTCTGCTTTGCTTCTCTCGTTTGATCTCGCTTCTCTTGTTTTTCAGGTTTCCCCCTAGCGCAATCTATTCGGTGGCTGCGGTGGTGGTTTTGTGGATTTGGGTTTACATCTTCGCCGACGGTTGGATCCATTTTCCCTATGTATTTCTTGTGTTGTTCTTAGATTTCCTCTTCTCCAGTTTTGCAGGTTCGCATAAATTCTGTTTGTCTTTCTGCTGCAGTTTCGCTGCTTCGTCTCTGGATCTGGAGGCTCGTCGGCGTTCTCGGTTCGTGGCGGGGGCAGGCTGGCTGGCGTCTGCCGTCTGCGCCTGCGTTCTGCAGGTAGTCGACCGATCTTCCTCCGCGCTCTGCTCTGTGTTCTTCCGTCCGCTTAGCGCTTGGATTGCTGCCGCCGAGCTGGTCATGGAGTCGAGCTCCGCTCCGTGTTCTTCCGGCCGCTTGGAAGACGAGGTGTCTGCCCAATAGGACGTGTGCTCTTTGTTGTTGCTTTCGTGTCTGATCAATTAGTGTATTAGCGCTGGCGCAGCATGGTTTCCTTGATTTGAGACATTAAATCCATCTTCAGGTTCCTCTTTCCTCCCTAACCTATGCTATTTTGTTAGAATTTGTTACACGAATAGGGTGATTGACTATTTTATCGTGAAATGTATGCTACAGCCAGAGCTCAAGCTCTCGTTGGTTACCTCTCTGCTCTCTGGCACACCGGCCGGGGCCGGCTATACTTGTGCCTGAACCCGGATCAATTGCGTTCTACTCTGTTCTTCGTATTTAATGTCTTCAGAATTCCACAATTTCAGGTGAGATGTTATACTATTTTTAAGTGTTGGTGCTTAAGCGTAGGCTATTGTTATTTTGGTTTAGCCGGAGACTAAAAGACTGAAATTGTGTGTAAGGTGTTTATAGTTGTCCTCGTGCTCAATCTTCAGTGATATAGTGAAACAAACGGCAGTTTCCAGGCTACAAGTATCTTCGGCTATTTCACCAGGAAGGAGTAATCAGACCGTGCATTAGTCTCATAATGTTTTTTACGTTTACCTAATGTAAGGATAAAAGGATTCCCGCAAAAAAGTCCCAAAATAGCAAAAGAAGCAGGTTCCTGTGCTGGACAACAAGCAACGAGTCGATTCTGTAGGTTACTATCGGCTTCCTTTTTTGGTTTCATGTGATTATTATTGACAAATATCTGAAGAGAGGACAAGGATCCAACACAGCAACACTGTACAAGTGGAAGAGCTAATAGGAATTGTATCCTTCTTTTAACTAGCAAGAAGTGATATACACTTTTACAGGCAATGTTAACTGCTACTAACTAACGTAGACTTAGAATTAATCTCTCTCCTTTGTTGTCTATGTCAGCAGGAAGTGATTAGATACTTACTGCCAATGTTGACAGAGACAGTGATGTTCCTCAAACCAAGTTCCTTCTTGGCGGTGACCTTTGACACTTGACACCATGTTTGATACAGTTCAAATTGCAATTGTTTGCATGATTTTCATTTTGATGTGCACACTTTTCTAGCGTTTTTCATAACCTCTGTCATAGCGAACTTAATGTATCTGGCAGTTTGAAAATGTTAGCTTTTTTAGACATCATATTTCATTTAACTACAGTTATTGCATAACAGTTATAGTTTCTTACAAGCAATTATTACTATATAGTCTGTAATATCTGGATATCTTTCAAAATTTTCTCTGTTATGCCCTCTTGATTTCTCACAGAAATAAAGTAATCGGATGCAGTGTTTTTTGCTACACTAGAAAACATTGGACCTTTCAACCTGGGATAAATAAGTGAATTATATGATTAATCTTCATAGACTAATCTTTGTTTCAGTATATCCACTGGCAACTTGATTTCTTAGTGATGGAACTTCACTGTGTGTTGGCAGCTTATGTGTATCTAAAGTGTGAACTGTTCATAGCGAACTGGTCAATTCAGCAAACAAGTAAATCTTATCTAGCTACGAGTCATACATTTATACATCACTGCAATCTTTGATACTGTTTTCAGCTTGTACATATATATTTTGACGATCCTTCGTATATGTATATTCAGCTGATGCAGACATGATATTTGGGATCAAGTAGACCGCACTACACAAGCCATTATATTAGGCCTGGCGTCTGGTATGCCCTATTGAGATGCACATTCTTGTTGCCAAGATGTAATATGAACGCCTTTTTCATGGATGAAAGCAAATGAGAGATCTTACCATCTTGCTTATGCTGATTTTGTAGCGCAATAAAATGCAGAATCCATGTCCAGAACAACTAAGAGGCTCTATTCAAGTTCGTTTGGCTCAAAAAAGGGTACCACCAGAGCTTTTTGGCACGTGAATGCTGAACTTAGAACTTCATTGCCCTACTTATTACTCTAAAAGACTCTTATTAAGAGTAAAGATTTGGTTGTGCCATTTAAAATCCACTATCAGCTGGTGGGCCGTTGACATGTTCAGAATGGGTTTTGTTTATAATCGTAAAATTAGGTGTCAGAAAAGTAAAAAGGGCGTGGCAAGGCGCGCTGCTCTGGTTTGAGGGAGGCATGAGCTCAGCCGCCGAATGGATTGAGGATTCAAAGAGCCGCAGAATGGATTGAGGATTCAAAGAGCAGAATGGGGCACGCACGCAGGCGAGCCGACCAAATCGGTGCACAGTTGAGTGGTCTCCATCCATCACATCTGTGTTTCCTCTCGCTCCTGTCTAATTCCGCATCTGTGTTTCCTCTGGCTCCTGTCTAATTCCGGTGCGCAGGTCAGCGCCGTTCTGCCTCGCTCCCGCATTTGATGTGAAGCCATCCCTTGTGAAAAGCAGCTCCAATGGATCCCGATCGTCTCTGGTTGTGCCCCATGGCGGGATTCCTCTTGCCCCTTTCTCGCGTACATGTATGGGTCTCATTCTTGGGTTTGGTTATTCAATATAGAGAGCTTTTGCTGTTTTTAGCTAAACCCAATACAGTGTATCATCCAAGACTACAGATATAATCAACCACTTTCTCAAATTAAGCATTTCAGGGCTGAAAAACCATCATTGCAGTTAATTGCATATAAGTCGTAGTTAAATTTATTTATCTCATGTGATCGTTGATGCATCTAAGTTGTCAGAGCACAAAAAAACAACCTGATCATCATATACAACAGTGCATTTGTTTTTTGCAATATTTAGAATCTTTCTTACATCTATCTATTAAGTGCTAATATGGTCCTAAGTTTGATGAAATGTTGCTTTTCCTTTTGTACTTCTAAGGTAAGCATGACATCTTATTTTTTTACGAATAGGTGATTTCTTATCTTCTAATTTTTTTATAATCAAATACTAATAAATTTTGTTTGATTTAGGGGTAAGTTCTAATAAATAATGTGTATGAATATTGTGATGTTACGCCATACATGTTATGTACATTTTAAACTATTTTTTTCAGCTATTGAGTTATATTGCAGCTAAAAAATAACATGTTTAGAATTTTCTATCATTTTCATTGCCAAGGTATTCATAATCGCAATAACATATGCACTGTTGTAGCGAATACATTTTTCTAATGAAAAATTACAGTTCAAGTATTATACAACGCCTTTCTGAAGAGAAAAGTTTTGTACAACGCCTCGTGAGGTGGCTAACGCTACCTCGGATATACCAAACATCAAAACACCCCAATTGACGACGGAAGAAACAAGAAATTCCTTAAACTAGCGGCATGGAAAGAACCCGTCAACAAGCAACAAACTAATCCTTCAACTAGCGGCATGGAAAGAACCCGTCAACAAGCAACAAACTAAGCGACATGACGCAAGAATCAATAACGGGCGCAGCAAAGCGCGCCCTATCCTTCTAGTTCCATGTAAGGCCTAACAACTGAAAAGTCATGTGCATCACAGCTAACAATGCAGTCTCTGATGTAAATGATGCAGGTGTACATCATCAGGCAGAGTACCTACAATAAAAAGGGCAACCGATGAAGGCGTGAGATTCTGATAGGCATTTAGAGCAGGTACGCGTTGTTGTCAGCATTGTTTGAATATTTGAACTGAGTATCTAAAAAGTTTATTTCCAATCATCTGTTTGCTGTGTGGCTGAAAGAATTGCAGAACTTGTGCTTTAATACGATTCGGTTAAAACTGACTGAACTAGGTTTTTAATCTGACTGAACTAGGTTTCATGCATTGCAGTCAGGTGCTCTATTCCCCCATACTAGTTGATTTATATCTTAGTCGTTTATGGAATTGTTATTGGATATACTTTTTTTTGTATGACCATGTCTTAGATGCTCTATTGATATTCAAGATTCTTCTTATCTTGCCCTGCCCGATATATAGGTATTTGCCTTTGCATGTAGGTATGTAGTTCTGGGCATCCAAAATTGTTTTCACAGTTCTTGAGGAAAGCCACGCCCTTCGCTGATTTCAGAAACAGCACTAGTTTAGTACACGCCTTGTTGTGTTGGCAGTATAAAAGTATGTCTAAATCACATCTGGTGAACAAAATTGTTTCTGCATTCTAGTCTGCTTGCTTGTCAATGACCACCAGCACTCCTATTTCTTCTGCTACCCCACATTCCTAATTCCTATCACACTCTAACCCTGTTACCTTTTTATCAAGTTTTTCAGGTACTTTCATGAATTAGATCTACCTAAAGTAATTGGACACACGGGTTCTCAAATGGAGACCATCAACTGTCTTCATTCTTTCGGGTGACAAGACAAAGTTCCAAAGATGAACTTCATGGATTCTCCGTAGTAGTTATGTTTGGTCGTATCTATGGGAACTGACAACACTTGTAAATTTTGCTGTGATGCATGCCCCATCCTTATTTCCATCCACTTGTGACGTCCAGTTTGAGTCTACTCTGCAATCATGCATAATTTGAGATATTTCTTTTGCTCCTATAATCAACGTGCATGTTGCCTTGTGGCAGCATATAGCACTAAAAGAGGCAGTTTATGAATTATGATATGTGATTTGGTTATAAAGTGAGATTGGGGTAACTGTGATTTGATAGGAATCAGTCACAGGTGTTGTTGTTACTGTCCATGAGCCAAAAACTTGCATCATCCTTTATCTTGGTCAGAAACATAGCTGCATAGGGGTTTTGTGTCATGGTGCTAAAGATTTTGAAAGCCCCACCTTGTGTTTTCTCCGGATTGCATCATCCTTCATCGTCCACCTTTCCTGTGTAAAGCTGGTCTACGGATGGCAAGCCAAGCAAAAAAACTTGCATTTTGAAAGATTTTGTTATTCCAGATTGTAGAGTTAATCCTATTATTTGATTATTCCATCAGAGAGAGCTAGACTGTTCCCAGGAAGTAATCAATGTGTCACTAGTTGCATGTACAATTGAAAAAAGGGGCTGTAAGATGTACTCCATCCGTATCAAAATATAAGACTCTCTACCTGTCTAAATACATGTGTGCAGAATATTTTGATACGGAGGGAGTAAAAAACAAGTTATGGATCACCAGTATATCAACTATTATATCTTTTGCACGACTTTCTAAAAGCATGTTTGCATACTCCATTTACAACTTTACAAAATTTAAAATGCATTTTCCTTTTTCACAATGGAACTGTTTTCCACTTTACTTTGACCCTGAGCCACTGAACTGAATCTCCAAATGTGAAGGAAGTTTTGAGAGCGATGACTGAATAGAACAAGGGCTTATGATTGTGTTTCTTGTAGCACTCTCAGCCAAACCACTAACTCCACGAAAGATAATGACAACTTAACATGGACACGAATGTACTAATTTGGTTTTGCCTGACGTGGCTTTGTTCTGGGAAGTACTGTAGGAATATGGTAGCAGACATAGGTCCGTACATAACCTTTTCTCCCTGCAAAGTTGGGTGTATAGTATTAGTTGAGAAAAACTGGGGCCAAACCAACTTGCGCTTTGGCAAAATGTCAATATAGGCATCAGGGAGTGAAGTTAGAACTGCTGGCTGCTGCTGTTTTTTTTTTTTTTGTGAGAGGACATTTTTGGATTTTTTGCATATATAAACAGGTAGTTAGGTTTAGGTGTGTATTAAAGAATAACAGTGACCATAGGCCCATAGCATATCACTGCCCGAATGTACAGGAGCGCAAAACTACAACAGTTCCCAAACACTGCAAGATTTAACTAATGAGATCGCATTGCAGCTTCTGGAGTACCAAGAGCTGCAAAATCCGTCATCCATGCAGACAGGAATCACAGGATCATGATGTTTCCCACTGGAAGCTCATACCTAAACTAGTTGGACTGCTCCAGCTTGCAGGTCCTACTGCTCACATGTCAAAGGCTGGTGTCATTGATGCCATCACCTTGTGTTGACCTTGAATACTCAGGCACAGGTCTCTGTTCCATAACATATGCTTGCAATTCATAGGCCTTGACCGCAGGATAAAGCTAAATCACGCGACACACATCAGGTACCAAAAAATGTGTAACATATTCCTGTGTTCAATCATCTAATCCAATTATCTGATCTCGTGGCATCATTTGCAGCCATGCATGGGTAAATTTGGAAATGGATAAGATCCTAGCATTGGTACACAAACTCGTCAGTAGGTCACCTGTTCTTCCTGGCTGGAAGGTCCCTGAAGCCAGACAATGGCACCTTACAAACTAGAATATGTAGTATTAGTTAAGCACTGAAATGGGTTGAAGCTCTCACCGGCTATTTTTTCTTCTAGCTTCCATTTGTAATACACGATCTGCCAAGATCTTTTCTGATGTCCTCTACCTGACGAATAGAAAAATATTTTGATTTTGCCTGAAGAGACTAACCAAGGAGTGCCTGAAATAAAAAACATCGGATCGTTTGATATAATGGCTAATGAGATCATCGGGGACGACAGAAGCAACAAACTTTGACTAGGACAGTGGGATTCACTATTAAAGAACATCAAACCTAAACAGAGAATATAATGATCTAACTCTGCAAGCACACACAGAGAACAAATTGGACTCAGCAACCCAGACTAATTTGACTGAAGCCTTCAAAAGTATACAGTTACCAGGCACAGTTTCTCATTATGCTTTGTAGCAATCTGTATTTTTTTTAGAAAAGACTAGAATACTCTAGACTAAGTGATTCGGATCTAATATAAGTCCAGGAGTCGAGGATCATCAGAAAACAAACAACATGAGTATATGAACAGAAATGTTTATGGATCCAAAGAACCGGACATGAGGAAGACAGACAAGGTGACAAGAGCACCTTGGTTGCTTTCTTCTCACATTGCGTGCATGGATGGATTTCGGAAATGTAATCTGAATCCACAACTACCTTGCAAAGCACGTGGAATGATGCGCACCGCATGCGACGTGAAACCAGACAAAAGTAATACCTGGAGTTGGTAGTTGCGGACAAGGGACATACCTGAGATTAATTAGCTTGATCATCCGGTACCTTCACCAGTCCATAGAACCACACAGCCTCAGATGAAAAGGAAAAAAAAAAATCTGTACCATCAATTATTCAATTTGGTGACCGTTCAAAAGTAAATTATTTAATGAAACTTTTGTCAAACATCTATATATAAGGGATAACAGGACAAAACACAAAATTACACACATAAAACAACTAGGAACACAAGACAAAGGTAGGAAAAGAGAAGCAGGTGAGATTTCTGTCGCCATCACATTGTAGTCATGGTGATTGCCCAAATGGCCAGCATTCTCAAGTCAACAGAACCAAGTGCCACATATATTTTATTGTATGGACACATACAAGACCCTGGCCCAAGACCATGCACATGCAATTGCATGCACATGATCAGAAAGTGAACTCAAATGATAAGGGTATATCAGTCTTCACCATTTCAAATAATCATGTCTAGCATGGTGACGTTCCTCTAGGAAACAGGGATCATCAAGCCATTATATATAGGAAGTTATGTTCAGGTAACCAGCAATCCAGGAAGACAAGAACCCCCAAGGTGTGAGGGAGGGCAGATAGTCTCCTCCATCCTGCCGACACTGACCTAGCTATTCTTATCCATCAATGGGGAGGCCACCTTCCAGTGATGAGAATGGCCTCAAGAAGGGCCCCTGGACCACTGAAGAAGACGAGAAGCTCATGAGCTACATCCAGAAGCATGGCCATGGAAGCTGGAGGGCCCTGCCTCAGCTTGCTGGTACTCGTACATCATACATCTCTCTGTTCTATGCCTCATGCCCATTTCCTTCACTAAGCATGTTGTCCACTAAATTGTTCTTGCAGGCCTGAACAGGTGTGGCAAGAGCTGCAGGCTAAGATGGACCAACTACCTGAAGCCAGACATCAAGAGAGGGAAGTTCTCCCAGGAGGAAGAGCAAACTATCCTCCAGCTACATACCATCCTAGGCAACAAGTACTAACCGCACCTACGTTGTTCCATTGCATTGATCTCACATGAAAAGTTTTGCCTAACATGTAACCAAACCAGGTGGTCGGCTATCGCGAAGCACCTGCCTGGACGGACAGACAATGAGATCAAGAACTTCTGGAACACTCACCTTAGGAAGAAGCTCATCAAGATGGGTATTGATCGATGACGCACCAGCCGAGGACGGACTTCTTTGCTGCCCTCCCGCAGCTCATCGCGCTTGCCAACCTTCGCCCCTTCGTCGAGCAGCGACCAAGGGATGACCACACTGCCAGGCTACAGACCGAGGCAGTCCAGGCTGCCACCCTCCAGTACATGCACTCACTTCTTCACTCTGCAGCGTCCACTGCCGCAAGCCCCACTACAAGCAGCAGCCTCGACACTCTCACCACAGACCTGGAGCAGATCAGCTTCCTGAGCCCTCCACAGATGCTTTCCCCAGGTGTACTTGAGGGTATTGGTGGCATAGACTTAGGAGGGCAGGTGCCTCAGAATCAAATGCCTAGCATTCCCTTTGATCACACAATTGGCAACATCGGCCTGAGTTCAATTAACAACATTGAAAGCAGTGAGCAGCACCGCAGTGACGGTGAGATTGACAGTGCCCATAGGCTGTTTCTCTCTGAAAACTCCCTTCCACCACTCACTGACGACATGGCAGTTTCCAACATGTGTAATACCATCAACACCTCAAACTGCAACAGTGTCAGTAGTCAGCTGCCCAGTTGGTCAGAATTCCTCCTGGATGAAGAGCTCCTGAGCGACTTTGCATGATGTAACCTTCATTCCCTAGCTTGAATTGTATGCTAGCCTATGGCTTGCATTTTTTTTGAATTTAAGCTTACCATTTTTCCACCTTTTTACATAGTTTCTGCAGATTTTTTGCATGGACTTGTAGACTTGGAAAGAATCAGCAGATAAACCTACAAGGCTACAAGTATGGAATGTATATGTGTACACATTAGTTTCTGCAGATTTTTGCATGAACTTTAGACCAGAAAGAATCGGCAGATAAACCTACAAGAATGGAATGTATATGTGTACATATAATACACAGGGAAGGTTGCGTGGGTTGTTTTTCTTTTTTTCACTCCGCCACTTTCTGGGTCAACCAATAGTGACTGAAAACAGGTAAGAATTACAGAAAGAACCCAAACGGCTAGCTGAAAAACATGCTGTCACCACTAGTAATATTTAATTGTCATAATCATCAGCTTCCTGAAGCATTGCCTTAGAGTAGGCAAAAGTTTGCCCCCCTTTTCCTTGAAGACATCGACTGCCAAAACATGATTTTAAAGAGGTGGTAATTTAACATCAACACTAACATGTGTTCATATATGCTTTCATTCCCAAAATGTGAAAAGCACAAATTTTAAAGCATGTTGCGTATCTAATGTGCAACCATCAATTACTCCACTTGCAAAATACTGCTTTAAGCTCCGTGCAATATTTGTAATATTGTAGCAGATTTTTCAAGATTTTATTTGATAGCAAAGGCCAAGTAAGAAAACAAAACAATTAAGAGAGAGCATATATGATTACAAGAGAAAAAGGTCATTTTCATTTACATCACTACATATTGGACAGAGCAATACGTTTCCTATGCCACTGATAAAAATGGATAGGTCTAATCATAGGTATCAACTACTACACCACAACTAAACTTGCGTGTTTGGTACAACTGGCAAAGAAGAAATAGACAGGTCATGACCAATCCTATGAGATAAATAGCTTTCTCTGGTAAGCGGTAACTAGGCACTAAATCAGTCCATACGACACATATAATAATAATACAGTAACTCCTTGCTGATGATAAAAAGTCAAAATTTACATAATCAGAAAAGTTTTTGCTGCTGTTGCCCTAGCACTTGGCAACTGCATTACACTTTGAAGTTGCAACTACACTATTTATGTTGGATTAATTTTTTTTGTTCTTACTGCTGTTTCCAGGTTTGAAGTTTGGACGTCATATGAATAACAAAAGCATCTTCAACTGTCAAAGCACATAATAGACATGCATGTCATGTTCCATTTGATTGAACGCTCTCTACAGTCCGAGCCTAAGAATTATGTCATATGAAATGTAAAGTTAGGTATATCTTAAGTTTCTTCAGGATGGAAAAGGTAAACCTATCTATCTGGAACAGGAAATTGGCAGAGACACGAAGACACCGCTACAATCTTCTCCCTAGTTTAAACAGCCTACGAAGGATCTATGATGTTTAGATAATACATAAGCAATGCTGGAACTCTGGAGATCACATTACATTTCCTCCCTATCCATCTGACCAGTGCACACAAATTACAGAGTGCATTTCCTCTCTACCCAGTCAATCCAAGGAGACGCCGGTCTACACACACCTGAAGGTGTTCCTGGGTGAATTACCTCAAACTAATACCAGTTCTTAAGCTTAATAAGGGGAATAGCGGAACCTGACCTACAGAAGTGATGAAGTAATTACAGTGCACTGCCCTACTGATTTTCCGTAGATTATCCCTGTGCGTCGAACAGAAGGACACATTATACCTCGTATCGTACCATTCGATGCATCCAGAGGGACTCGCCGAAGTTAATCCTCACGGACGGAGCCCTGCTTGAGCCGGAGTCACGGGGAGGAGGAGCTTGACCTCCACCAGGCGCTCAGCCAGTGTCCGCAGCACTCAGCCTCCCTCAGCATATAGTGTTCCTTTACACCATGTTTGCCGCCAACTCAGCAACCTTCGCGTTGGTGACCGGCTCTGAGGCCGGTGGCCGTGTGGTGAGCGAAAGCGCAAGTGGAGACCAACGGAAGCTGGGACAGTCTTCTTCAAACTAATCTTCCTCTTTCCTTTCCTAGAGCTCATGTGGAGGCACACAGAGCGATGCAGATCGAGGTCCATAACATACTCCACAACAATATATTAATTCCTTGCTGTTGTTCTAGAAAGTAACTGTACCAACAGTACATTTCATAATATATTGGCATAAGAATTCTAATGCAAAGTTTGGAACTGCTAATAAGCACTCGAGTAATTCTTACTTTAGGATATATAGTATATAAGAGAAACCTTTTTCTAACAAAAGGAGTATAACATAAGAGGAATATGGATATCTATCCGATACATATCTAGGTGCTTAGAATTCGGGTACTCAACAATATTTACAAACATGGGCATGAGGTTGCTCCAGTCAAGTCCCAGAGCTGTGCTATTGTTTCACCTTCAAAGCGAACCCGTTTTCTACAGACATTTTACTTTACCACCTCCAGTCAAACTCTAACAAGTCTATTTATACTTACAAAACTGCACAATCCATCAGAACAAGGCCTGGGTAATGTGTCGACGGCTGAGAAAGTCATGAACGGTCACAGATTCCAAATCCCAGGTTTCTCGGTACGGCACACCGTAAGCATCTCATCATATTCAGAAGCACTGACAAAGCCCCACAACTGCACCGGAAACTCGTGATCACTCTCAGGTTCCATCATGAAAAAACAGAGATGCTAAGAACTAACAGATACACATATCACTGATCATGTACGTACCTCTACATGTTTGACTTCAAATTCCTGGGAAAGCGATAGGCATGGGTTGTTAAACGTTTCCGAGGTGGAACTCGAACCATTCAGACTGGAAGATCAACAGCAAATGCGAACACGTGAGGCACATGATCAGAAATAAATGTTGAGCTGGTAAACACTTGCAAAGAAGGGAGTAAAAGACAAAAGCTTGTGCTGAAGTTGGCATACTAACATAGACATGAGAACGAAACATAAATTATGTGTGACAAGGTGGGAGGGAAGGACAGAGATCAGTAGATTACAGGTCTTCGTCGAGATAAAGTGCAAAGTGACCACCACCACCCATTGCCAAATACTCGGGGGAGCAAAACGTGAAATAGTTATTAGCACCTGCAATTGGAAATTTAAGAGCATAAACCTAAGGAAGCAAGCTAATTAGGAGCAGAACAACTGATATTCACTTCAACAAATACGAGTGGTCCCAACAATAAGGCAATAAAGTCTATAGAAACATCAATTACAATAGGATATATGGCAATTCTTATGTGAAGGAAAATATGATGGTTTGTAGTGAGTGACCTTAGTGTTACTAGTACATATTGTTGTTACAAAGATGGAAACAAACAGAGAAAAATGTGTATTTCCACTTTTCCATTTTGTCATGCAATGGAAATCCTGTCAAAGTAATACAAAAGTACCTGTTGGACGATATATAACAGGACGACCAGCTACATTGGTGAACACGAAGCAGTTGTTGGTCCCCTGAAAGGCAGCGTAAACAACGATCAGTGTAATCCTGTAAGGTAAAATACACATCCAAGAAACACCATCAGAATATACGTGGAAGTGAAACCTGATATTTCCTTTGCATGATAGGCCGCAAAGGGGCATCTACCAAACCACCAAAAACTGCCCCCTTCTTATCCCCAATTATCTGTCACAGCACAAATCAGGATGAAGTGGACGTGAGAAACCAAATTTTACAAAAACCAAGCGAAACATTATTCCTAATCAAAACATAAACGGTACCTTCAATACAACGTATACAGTTACAGTAACTTCTAGCTAAAACCCCAGAATTGCAGTGTCTAATGACAAAATCAAATGGCACATAATAAAATAATCGTTTGGTTAGGAATCGGAAGCTACAAAAACATATTTAATCAGATCATCTTTTTTTCTGGTTCGAACAAATGAAATGCATTGTGGAAGGCAAAGCTCTCTGCAATCTATGCAGCAACTTTACTTATTGACCTCCATGCTGCTCATGAAGGGCTAACTTGTGTTCATGACTACATAATGTTATCATGTTCTAAGCTTCGAAACAGCCTTCTCCTTTACTCCAGTGGATTTTGTACTATACGGCAATGTAATATCACCACATTCAGCTAAATTTAAGTCAGGTTCGGACGGAATATGCTGGATGCAACTGAAGGAAGTTTGGTGGTCAGGACCTCAGACTAAAAACATGTTGTGGGAAAACTGTTGTATGCACCAATAAAATTATGTGGTTATGACATCCTAAATAGTCTAATAGAATAGCTCAGGCATGTGAAATTAATTGGGTGAATGGGATGGCTATATATACTTGCTTCTTACATGCAGTAAAGTTGGCATCTGCTACTTGACAACCATATGCCATTTGATACCATATTCAGATGACATTATATTGCACATAAGGATGTGAAAAGTAGAAGTCATACAAAATGACAGTATACATACCAGAAGTGAATCACCAGCACAAAGCATGCTCCTTCTGTACAGAGTAGACAGAGAAATCCCATGCCTCCAGGTACTGCACAATTATAAGCATAATCAAGGAATCGCTAGCTTACCAAGAAGATAATAACCAGGACATAGTCAGATTCGAGAGTGACCTGTAAACCAGCATCCAGCTCTTTCCTCGAACAAGAACAGGAAGAGACGGATAAAGAGCATTTCGCATCATTTCTGACAAAAGCATCGACGGTTCAGACATTGCTGGCAACTTATGATTCGAAGCACACTCCATTGATCCCTTCAGATCCAAACAGCACGAAACCGGCTCAGTTTGACTTGCCATTTCACCATCAACGAAGTGGCTTGGCTTTTGTCTGAAACCACCAAGTCTGCCTGCCTTGTTGATAATCTTTCCGATGGAGTGCTTGCCTCTGCTAAGTAAACCCTTCCTTTCCTTGTTCCCCCTCCCAATGGGTGTTAAAGTTGGGTACTCCATTTCCAGGTCTGATCAGGTACGGTCTCCACTGAATCATCGCTGGAGGTTGACGCGGACATGAATGACATTAGAAATGCTCTGAACGAAGATGTGTCGGGACCATTAGGAATTCCACCATCTTCATCGTCATCATATAGATTTTCCTGCCGTTCAATGGCCTCCTACAAGATAGATAGCACCTTAAATTGAATATTAAACTTACTAACTTTAGTTCTCAGTGTTCTGAAAAGTTAAAACTCCGAAGTACAAATACATAGTAGTATAGGAGAACTGGAATCGGCGGCAATTAAATAGTCCAAACAATCTCGTGGCTGGCCAATCAAACAATATTACCCTAGTATACTTGTATAGCTCTAATCCAATTAGTATCCAGGTATCAATAACCACATCAGCAGTGTTGAGTCTGGCATGTCAATTAACAGCAGCACCACAGCACATGGGCCCCTAAAGGCCTAAACCCTGAGAATCGGGCACCGCCTAGTCCACAAACATGCAGATATCATCTCCGCTCGCGACACTTAAAACCTACGAATTGTCCGATGGGGCGGAGTACGAACGACAGGCGCAGAAATGGAGATGAACAAGCATTTGGGTGCGCGTCAGGGCGGAACCTATCTACAGAGGGGGGAAGGGCGTTGCTCACAGGGAGGTGGTGGCGGGAGGAGGGCTCCCGCTCGTGGCCGGAGACGGGGTTGAGGATGACGGTGGCGAGGTCGGAGACGACGTGCGCCGCCTTGCCGCCCAGCGACGGCAGGTACCCCATCTCCGCGACACGCGCGCCCGGAGCCTAGGAGCCGGGCGGGGAGGTTGTCACCATAGGGCGGCAGCCTCTTCCGGCTGCTGGTCGCTGGGATCGATCGAGAGCGGCTGCTTCGTGCCGAGGTCCGTCGAGGCGGCGGGAGCGAGCTGCGTGGGTGCCGGAATGGAAGCGTGGCGGTGTGGATTTGGGGGCGAGGAGGACACGTGAGGCGCCCCCGGCTGGTTGGCTCGCCGCCGCCACGCGGCAGGGACGGGCACTGACTGGTGGGGCAGGGGCAGGGGCTGCGCGGCGTGCGGCGTGCCGCCGGGCGAGGCCGGCAAGTGGAAGGAATGGGATGGCTCGGTCGGTCTCGCGCGTGGCGGCGGCCCAGGGGAGAGGGAGGCTAAGCCCACGACGTAACGTGTGCCACTTGCCGCTCCGAGCAGCGTTGGCCCATCGTACGATCGCTACTAAGATGGTTTTGCTCGGGCCGACCTTGGGTGTTGCTAAGGCAAATTTTGACGTGTGAAGTTTTTTTTTGGTTATTTGGAGGGTATCGGTGGAGATGCTCTAATATAAACCATCCGCTCTGAGATCTTCAGAGCACAAGGGACCATGACATGAATATTATGGCACAACACATTTGATATTTTCTATAAAATATTCTGAACTATTTGCTTTTATTGGTCTATAAACCGTTGCATGTAATGTTCACAATTCTCAAGATTACACAAATAATTGCATGTAATGTTCACAAATTCTGAAGGTTGCACAGATAAACCGTTGCATGTAATGTTCACAATTCCGAAGATTGCACAAATTCTTTGGAAGACTCCAAATACTATACTGCCGGGTCTGTTCAACACACATTCTATTGAAACACATACATATAAAAAAGAACAATTCACACAAGATCATGAGTGGCAGTACCAGATCGTGGTACGATGCTCGCGGAGGAATACGCCAGAGGAGAAAAAGAAAAAGAAGGATCGACAACTCTTTTTACCTGCCTCGCCCAAGTCGTGGTACTCAGGGCGGTCGAAGTTCTGGGGTCGGGGCGGTAGCAGCGAACAGCTCTAGGTCAGAGAGCGAGCAGTTGGGGCAGCGGCGTCTCGGCGCGGTGCCGTACTTGGTCGAGATCCAGGCGCGGCGCCGGTCGAGTTCCAGACACATCACCAGCTCGTATGCTGAACCAGGAGGGAGGCGGCCTAGCGACAGGAAACTGAGGGCGGATGGTATGATGGATGCTGCGACGGAGAAGGATGAGGCGGCGGCGGAAGTATGCGGCCGAACCCTAGGTGGCGGAGGCGCTCATCAGTCGTGTCAGAGAACAGGACATGAAAGTACCGAGGCAGCCGCGCGGGTGGTGTAGAGAGAGGGAGGGCGTGGCCGTCGTGATGGGGTGCTGCATGGGAAGAGATGGAGGGTGCGGGGTCGGGTGTACGGACGGTCGAAGCCGAACGTGTAGGAGGGCGAAGACGTTGGATCAAATTTTTTTGCACCAAAAATAGGATCGAGGTTAGTGGGATGTTGCAGTGGCATTTGATGTGTAAATTAGTGGAAGTGTGACACCACGCGGAGGTGTGATACCACCAACTCAAAATAAACAGTAATGATATAGGTGGATCAAACAGATGGTGGCCTAAGCCAAAAGAATACATAAGGCCATTCAGGCCATCAAAAGCAACTTAAGAGATAATCTCCGTCAAGTGTCTAGCGCCTGCTAGGATCCTTACTCTCGTTTTTGATTTTCTGGAAAAGGGCCAGCAGAGCAGTGAATCAGTTGCTGAAAACCCTGACGTTTCGCTCATTTCAAATCTTTCAAGTGAGAAGCACACGGCAGGGGTGCGCTGATGGGTATTCACAGCCGCCTGGCCTCCCCGAGGCCAAAGCTTGCAGCAGGTCAGGGCAAGAGAGCCACACGTTCTTGCAATTAAAGTCTGTTTCCAATCTTAGCGCACGTACTCCGTAGTTCATGATTTCAGCCGTTACTCGTTTCAATAGTTTCAGCAGTTACTTGCTTGAAACTCTTCGTGCGCTCGAAAGTGGACCGACGGACCCGGGAAGTCGCAACGCCGCCGTGGAGAATACGGCGGGCCGCGCGCGTATATATACTGGCTAGCTGTCCCCAAGTCCCCGGCCGCATCGCGCACAGGCACCAAGATTTACAATATGGCTGACGCAGCCCGCGACGGGCAAACGGCCCTCGCGCTGCGCCTTGCCAAGCTGCTCGCTCCGGTGGCCGATGTTGATACAACCGAGACCGATCGAGCGTAATGTCGCGTTCTCGCCGTTGTCCGTCCACGCATCGCTGGCCCTGGTGGCCGCGGGCGCACGCGGCGCCAGTCAGGCCCAGCTGCTCGGCTTCCTCGGTGCGCAGTCGGCTGCCCAACTCGCCGCCTTCGGGCGCCGCATCGCCGACGACAGCGTCTTCGCGGACACCGGAGGGCCATGCGTGCTCTTCGGTGGCGGCGTCTGGGTTGACGAGTCCTGTGGCAAGATGAATAAGGCGTTCCGGGACGTCGCAGAGGAGGCATACAAATCCGAGGCGCGCACTGTCGGCTTCACCACTGACGTATGTGAAGAGCATAGCACCTTTATCTCGAGAAACCTATCCATTCGTGTTTTTATTTTGTCAACGAGCTAACCGTGTCACATTGTGAGGTACGAAGCCGGAGGAAGCAGTGGAGATGATCAACAAGTATGTGACGAGAGCCACCCATAACATCATCACCTCTATCGTGTCACCCAGGGATATCAACGCTGAGACCAACCTCGCGCTCGCCAACGCTGTCTACTTCAAAGTATTTTGGCTGAAACCTTTCGACTCGAGAAGCACCTCCCCGGGGACGTTCCACCGCCGGCTCGACGGCAGCCTTGTGGAGGCACAGTTCATGTCAATGTACTTCCCCCATTATGTCTCGTGCATGGACGGGTTTAAGGTACTCCGGCTCCCTTACAGGCCTAATCTTGGTGCCGCCGTCTGGGAGAAGCTGCTACAGCTGCAAAAGGAGATTCCGTCCTTCCCTCTTGATTTCTCAGGAAAAGCGGTAGACACACGCCTCTTTATCTTGATGCGAATCGGGTGTTAAGGTTGGGTACTCCATATCCAGGTTCTGCTCAGGTACGGTCTCCATCGAACCATCGCTGGAGGTTGACGTGGACATGAATGACATTAGAAACGCTCTGAACGAAGATGTGTTAGGGCCATTAGGAATTTCGCCATCTTCATCATCATATGGATTTTCCTGCCCTTCAATGGCCTCCTACAACATAGATAGCACCTTAAAGTGGATACCAACTTAGCATTTAACTTTTCTTCTCAGGGTTCTCAAAACTCAAAGTCCAACTACATACACGAGAACTGGAATATGCGGCAATTAATGAGTCGAAACTATCTCGTGGCTGGCCAATCACACAATATTATTATAGTTTACTTGTATAGCTCAAATCCAATTAGTATACAGATACCAATAATCACACCAGTAGTGTTGAGCCTAGCATGTCAATTAGCAGCACCGCAGCACATGGGCCCCCAAAACCCTGAGAACCGGGTACCCCCTAGTCCACAAACACGCTGATATCATCTCCACACGCAACCCTTAAACCCCAACGATTAGCCGATTGAGCGGATTACGAACTGACAGGTGCAGAAATGGAGACGAACAGGCATATTTGGGTGCGCGTCGAGGAACCTATCTACGGAAGGGGAAAATTCAAAAAAAAAAAAATCTACGGAAGGGGAAGGGGGTAAGGGAGGGGGGCGGGGTTGCTCACCGGGAGGTGGTGGTGGCGGGAGGAGGGCTCCCGCTCGTGGCCGGAGACGGGGTTGAGGATGACGGTGGCGAGGTCGGACACGAGGTGCGCCGCCTTGCCGCCCAGCGCCGGCAGGTACCCCATCTCCGCGACACGCGCGCCCGGAGTCTAGGAGCCGGGCGAGGAGGTTGTCACCATGGGGCGGCAGCCTCTTCCGGCTGCTGGTCGCCGGGATCGATCGAGAGCGGCTGGTTCGTGCCGAGGTCCGTCGGCGTCGAGGCGGCGGGAGCGAGCTGCGTGCGTGCCGGAGTGGAAGCGTGGCGGTGTGGATTTGGGGCGAGGAGGACACGTGAGGCGCCCCCGGCTGGTTGGCTCGCCGCCGCCACGCGGCAGGGCGGTCACTGACTGGTGGGGCAGGGGCTGCGCGGCGTGCGGCGTGCCCAAGTGGAAGGAATGGAATGGCTCGGTCGGTCTCGCGCGTGGCGACGGCCCAGGGAAGAGGGTGGCTAGCCCACAATGTAACGTGTCGCTGTGCTGCTACTTGCCGCTCCGAGCTGATCTAAAAAAAAAAAAAACTTGCCGCTCCGAGCAGCGTTGGCCCATTGTACGATGGCTACCACTTGTGACAAACAGTGGCCGCGACCACTACGTGCACGCTGTAGCCATCATATTGATGTGTCAAAGCTCCAAATGATAACAGTCCAAAGAGGAAGATCCATACAAACACATATGCCTTCACCAAGACCTTGACAACCACGAAACGTCTTTTCCAGGACTTCCGCGGAGAGAGGCGTCCACAAGGCGATTGCATCTACCCCTCGGACGCCAGCGCCGTCGCCGCTGGTTCCCTCGCCCTTCGCCGGCCGCCGAGGCGGTTGGGGGTGGGGAAAACCTCGGATCAGTGTGTTTGATCATGTAGGGGCATTCGAGTTCTTCATCTCCGGTGAAGGGGCATTGGTGACGATAAGAATAAAGATTCTTCAGCCCGCTCGTGATCGATGTGCTTTCTTGGAGGAGAGTCGATGGTCCGTAGTTTGGAATCGATCCTCGGGCATTGGATCTGACGTGATAAGCGTTTGTCTATGGCGGCAACGTTTTGTGGAGGGGATGATGTCGCAGCGTATTGATGTTCTGAAGGTTCGCCTAAGCCTGACAAGGCTCAGCCAGGTACGGCCTTGTCGGAAACTCGCGAATTTGGTATCCCCCATCTTCGCCTGGCGCAGCTGAGATTATCTTCCCGCCCATCTCGATACTAGATTCTCCGGGACGT
This sequence comes from Poa pratensis, assembly GCA_947311845.1. NCBI lineage: Eukaryota > Viridiplantae > Streptophyta > Magnoliopsida > Poales > Poaceae > Poa > Poa pratensis. The sequence continues at coordinate 33,911,687 of CAMZMU010000085.1, read as the reverse complement.
CGATCTCTTGAGATGTGGTATCCGACATCTTTGATCTACGTCGACGACTTTACGACCACCGCTTCTTCACGTGTCTGGGTTATTTCAAAAAATTTCAGACATGAGCTTTACTACGTTGGAGGTCCAGAGGCGGCATTGAGTTTTGCTCACGGCGCGCCGATGAGACATGCAGAAGGAAAATTGTGTTGGACCTTCCATATTATTTCTTTTTCCTGTGGTATACTTGGAAGGGCTTTTTTTTTGCGAAACATAGTACAACACGGACGCTCACATACACGTGCACACACTCACCCCTATGAACGCACACGCGCACACCCTACCCCCTATGAGTACCTCCGAAAGACTGAGCCACCCTCCTAACCATCTTATCTTGGAAGGGCTTGTTTCTGATGATATATGTCTTAGGCCTTTTCCAAAAAGAGAAGACCTTGACAACCACAATGTGTTTCTCACTCACTACGACCTGTTAGCTCCTTTTATTAACATAAACATGTCAGCTGTACAAGACCCATGCAGGCATTACACACATTTCGATTATTATTACACGGATCGCTGCAAACTTAGCGCTTAAGACTCGAGATCTTTCCAGATCACACACGAGGCTTCGGCCAAGCGTGTATCACGCGTCCATACAGTAGCACAGTGATGCAGATGATCCAGATCGGATCACCGCTGCTCCTCCACTAATTATCGTGGCACCCACCACCCCCACCGATGTCTTTCCTTCCTTACACCCCTCCTCCGGCCGATCGCTTCCGTTTTAATAGCCCCACTCCGACTCCTCATTCCCTACAGAAACGCGCAATCCCCGCAGCACATCTCGAGATCCCGCATCGTACCGTCGCGTCCGACCCCTGCGAGCACCGATGGCGACCCTCACTGTCCCTCCTCCGTCCCCGCCGTCGCCGACGACGTCGAGCAGCTCCGCAAGGCCTTCGAAGGTACACCGACGACATACGCTTGCACGTGCATCCATCGCCTCGTCAACCATTCGTCTCCCCATTTCTCCATGCGATCGTCTGATCTGTCTGTCTGTGTTCCTGCTCTGTTTTATCCGCGTGCGTGCAGGCTGGGGCACGAACGAGGCGCTGATCGTCTCCATCCTCGGCCACCGCGACGCCGCGCAGCGCCAAGCCATCCGCAAGGCCTACGCCGACACCTACGGCGAGGAGCTGCTGCGGAGCGTCACCGACGAGATCTCCGGCGACTTCGAGGTAACCGCCATGCGCGCGCTTTCCCTTCGTCGCTCGAGCGTCCCCCCAGCGAGCGTTTCTAGATCTCTGATCGTGCGTTCTGCTTTTGGGACCAGAGGGTCGTGATCCTGTGGACGCTGGACCCGGCGGAGCGGGACGCGGTGCTGGCCAACGAGGGCGCCAGGAAGTGGCAGCCCGGGAGCCCCGTGCTGGTGGAGATCGCCTGCGCGCGAGGCTCGGCGCAGCTCTTCGCCGTCAGGCAGGCCTACCATGACCGCTTCAAGCGCTCCCTCGAGGAGGATGTCGCCGCGCACGTCACGGGAGACTTCCGCAAGGTACCGCATTCGTCTCTTTTCTGCACGATCCGAGTTGTGTTCATTACCGTGATCTGCTATGCACCTAACCGTTGTTTTGACATGTGCTAACTTATAACTTCTTCACGGCCAAATTGGACTGTGAATTGAAGCTTGATATGTGGGATTCTCACCCTGTAATGTCAATTCAAGCTCCTGCACATGTCAAAATGGGTTGTCAGTTAGACGAAACTGTGTTAGTACTCTGTTTTAATGTCAACGAATTGTGCCGTCAGTTACGGTGGCTTTCCTCTGTAATCGTATAAAATGACAATTTTTTTAGATAAAGGGGTTTTATTACTTAAAAGGATTAAGCATTACCCGGCCTCTGCATAGCTAAGATGCACACAACCACCAGTTCACCAACACACAAGTCTGTAAGAAAAAGATAAAAGGCGAATTACATATCAAAATGAGAAATTGTAGATCCGCCTAAGATGCTGGTAGGTCTATCCGGAGTCTATGTTGCCACCCATGCCGGGAAAATAACTCCCTGGCCGCAGCCTCCAGTCTCGACGCCACCTCCAAGAATAAGTCTCGGTGCTCCACACGCTGCAGGGATGACCATGCTCGTAGCGTCGCTGTGCACCGGTAAATAACCTGCATAAGAGAAGCATTTTTATCATTAAAAACCTTGTCATTTCTACATAGCCATAGCGATCAAATAACAACAATCGCTCCCACCCTACTGAATAGTTTGAACCTAGGATCCACTCCATTTAACCAGTTGCCAAAAATGTTAGCAACAGAACTAGGGGATGTATAAAATGACAATAACGTTTATTGATATAAATATTAACTATTATGATTATATAATTGTTATTAATATTTTTGCAGAAGAAATTGTCGTGGCTCCTTGATAAATTATTCTGTTACTTGAAAAACTGTAATCGTTTCTTCGATGTTGCATGCTGTTTAGTGTTTACTTGTGAAATTTAAATTTTCAAAATGAAGTATCGAATCTCTTTAGGCTTAATTCTACTCTGTAAGAATACGATGTTGTCTTTGGTTACTCCTTTGAGGGTCATCGTCTGATTTTGATGTATTGTTTGTCTTAAGACAAGCTCGATAGGCATAAACATTGTTACGATATTCTACTCTACAAGAAGTCACAATTGTTCGTTACAAATCATTTTGGCCTTCCATTCCATTATTTCTTAACTCTATATTTAAGACTAATGGCTAGTAGTGCACACATTAGCTTATAGAGACCTGATCTTTCTATCTTCGTTTCAGCTTTTGGTGCCACTTGTAAGCGCATACCGCTATGAAGGACCGGAGGTTAACACAAGGTTGGCACACTCAGAAGCCAAAATACTGCATGAGAAGATCGAGCATAAGGCTTATGGTGATGATGAGATTATCAGGATCCTCACCACTAGGAGCAAAGCTCAGCTGCTTGCCACATTCAATAACTACAATGATTCATTTGGTCACCCGATCACTAAGGTGCATACACATCTTGTGCTCTGTTTTTGCTTTCCTTACCCTTAAAAACCCAGAGTTGCTCTGCGTTGCATTCTGGTGCAGTTAGATTCAGTCATCTTCTATGGTACATATAGCATATTTTATCCCATATACTCATGACTACAGTCATCTTATACCCTACATTTTCTGCCGAGCATTCAGGCCAAACCTTATTCTGCTATTAGTAGTCAGCTCAATTTTGGATAATTCTCCATGTGCGCGAAATTCTACATGTTTCTGCTCATCTTTTTTCGTTAGTTTTGTTCTTGTAGTTGATGATATTCAGAAAAATCCTAGTACATGTTTTCACGTGATCTAGGCCGGCTTTCTAACAATCACTGCTCTCTTTTACAGGATCTCAAGGCTGACCCCAAAGACGAGTTCCTGAAAACCCTGCGTGTGGTGATCCGGTGCTTCACCTGCCCTGACAGGTACTTCGAGAAGGTTGCCAGGTTGGCCATCGCGGGGAACGGGACCGACGAGAGCGCTCTCACCAGGGTCGTCACTACCCGCGCTGAGGTGGACCTGAAGGTGATAAAGGAGGCGTACCATAAGAGGAACAGTGTCCCCCTGGAGAAGGCGATCGCCGGAGACACCTCCGAGGACTACGAGGCCATGCTCCTCGCCCTTCTGGGGCAGGAGTGAGCCTTCCCTTGCCTAGCTCCGTGTACTCGGTGCACAGTCGTGTGTTACGCTTCCTATGTCTCGATCGGAGAATGAACTTTGGTATGCAGATGCAGTGTCGTCGTCGATCGCGCTAGTTACGAGATTCTTTTTTTCATGTACTTCAGCTTGCGTGCGTAACAGTGATAATAAAATGGAGATATGCTTTACGATTAATCGTGATGCCATTGTACTTGGCTGTTCTTGCGTGAAAAATAATGAACGGATGTTGAAGTTGAGTTTTCTGTAAACCCCACCTACAGTCCTCCACGCAGCTGCAGCTGCAGTGGCCACCATGGTCGCTCCCGCTCGACACCGCGTACACTCAGCTGTAGTACACATTGGCCGCCGCTGTCAGATGATGGCATCATGCCTAGATTCATTGAGAACATCGTGGTCTGGAATTTTTTCTTTTTCTTTTGGAGAACATCGTGGTCTGGAGCTGAGTTGCTGCTTCAGCTCGGTGACAAATGTTTTGCGGCTGGGGATGGTAACTTGAAAGATCGGATTCAGATAGTCAGGCCCGTGCCCGTCCATCAACCCGGTGAAAATTAGCTTTATAACGGAAGCTACACCTTTTTCTTTTTTGAATCATATGTACGTAAGCTACACGTGGAGCGGTTAGGCCGGCCCAGTACACAAAACTGGGCTAATTTATGGGAGAAGTACTCAACTGAAGTGGCATGTACCGAGCCGGTCTAAATTGGTCTTGCTTTTTGGTTTTTATACTTCTTATTTTTTTACTTTTCTTTACTCCTTTTAATTTTTGTCTGTTACGTACTTAATTTTTTATTGCAGAGGTACAAGTTCATGTATTTCGAAATAACTATTCCACTGTATGAAAAAATACTTAAGAATTTGTTCATGCCTATGAAAAAAAGTTATCATCACCTAAACGTTCATAAAATAATAAGAAAAGTAAAAAAATCATGTTCATCCAATGGAAAATCTCCGCTTACTTTGTAAGAAATGTTCATGCTTGTGTAAATAAAATGTCTGATTCTGTTAGAAATTATTAGTGTATTGCAAAATAAATGTTCATGTCCATTGGAAAATATTTTGTATTGTAAAAAACAATTTTTATAACAAAAATAAAAAACAAAAAAGAAACTGCATGAAGAATAAAAAGTAAAATATAAACCAAGAAAACAAAATACTAAAAGGGAAAAGGAAAAAAGAAAAGAGGAACAAGAAACGTAGAAAAAGATGAAGAAGAAACAATAAAGAGAATAAAAGCAGAAAAATAGGAAACTACGGTCAATTGGGCATGGACCATTATGGTCGGGAAATTTTTATGGCCCGTGGAGAAACGTGTCGTTTATGTTAGACATTTTTAGTTAGGATTGGTGTTCAATCAATAAACATGGCATGCGATCAAGCTAACACAAAGTCACTGCTTCCTTCCGAAATCCAGCTACCGCATCTCCTCCATCACAGTTGGCAATCGACGAGTCTCTGCCTCCTCTGCTTGCCACTCCAGCGGCGGAGGGGGTAGGGACCCTGGACCTGCACTCGACGCTATAAGGTGGTCCCTAAAGTTAGGATTTTGTGGTTTCTTGGTGGCGTCGTTCAGATAGCGGTAGCGGCTCAACGTAAAATTAATAATGGTGCCTTGGCTTCAACTCTATCTCGGCGGCGTGGTTGACGGCGCTGAGAAGGTCTGTGTCATGCCGGGTTTGTGTAGTGTTGGTCTGGTCGCCGATCTGTTGGTTTTGTTGGCAGCGTTTTGTCTTACGTGTAGGTTGTTTAAACCCATGGGCATGCACGGGCTGAGCTCCGCACCGATAGTTTTAGTCGGACAGTCAGCTTAGAACGGAGTGAGTCCCTTGCTGATTTGGTTTATTTCACATATATTGTCGTATGTACCGAGTGATACTGCGCTGAATTTGAAGTGGAATTTCCCTCTTCAATTGTGTGTGAAATCTCAGTTGCAGCTTTAGCTGCCTTCTTATCTTCTCCAACGATGTGACAGCACCCTGATGAGAAGTGGTGGATACAGTTGCAATGTTTTTCTAGGGCTCTGGATATATTTCTAAGTTTTCTCATGGTCCTATCTGTAAATGTGGGGATAACTATGTATGGATATGTCATTTGTACTTGTATTTTTTGTTTAATATATTCCAGATGTTAAGCATAAATAAAACATGAAGGCTCCCCGTGCATCTGGGTTGGCCTGACAAAATAAAAATGTTTCGTGCAGGCCCTCAATAAAGAAATACCGAATGATTTCAGTAACCGGTAAAAACATATTTTGAATCAGAATTATGACTTAGAGACTTCTTTCTCGCATAATGTTACTGGCTATTTCATCTGGGAAAAGGGAGATCTAAAGCGTTTACCTCGGGATGTAGATTAGCTTTAGAGTAGACGAAATATCTCAATTCGTTTTTTCCTAGCACTACACTTTTTAGTGTGTAGAATAGACACAAAGATAGATGACACATGCAACCTGGTAATGTGAAATTGGTGGCGATGTTCCAACCTAGGTAAAAAAACAAAAGATAGATTACACCTGCAATCTGCACACATTAGGAGAGCTGCAGCAAGTGGGTGATGCATCCTTGGACTGTTGTTTCAGGTTGGAGTGGGGCGATACTCTATGCGGGATTTAGAGCCAAACGACGATGGGTCCAATTCGTACATTTTTTGGAGCCAATCATGCATATAATTCGTACACTTCCTCCTCCATCGTGCACAGTTTAGCACCTGAGTACCTCCATGATCCTCATGGACCAGATACCAGACGCTTCATATTTGTCGTGTGATTGGCACTGGTACCTCTCTCATACTCCCTCTGTTTCACAGTATAAGATGTTTTAACCATTTCCCACATCCACATGCATACATATGTATCTAGACACATTTTAGTGTACACATGCACTCTTTTTAATCTGAATCTAGATAACATGTGTACCACCTAAAACATTTTATATTATGGAACAGAGTGAATAGTCAGCTACCTCACTCAGCAGTGGAATCTTTTTGTTCACTCTTATTTCTGGAACGGAAGGAATCTTTTAATTGACATTATATGAACACACCACGACTATTCCAAAAAATACACATGGTCCCCAAAGAATCAAACAGTTAGCACATGATCAGTGATACAAATAAGTGCAAACATTAATATTAAGCACTGTCTCTTGGAACTAAACATGCAGAGATGTATGGGACAAACAGGTACGCTATAATATCTGGGGTGGTTGATTGAGCTGAGGAATCATTTCCCAGGGCATATGGAAAACCCTAGATCTGGCTTCTTTTGGTTATGCATGGCAATTTGTCTATCTTTCCAGTTTACCATCCAACCCTGCCAGGCCCATCATTTAGTGACACAATATCAACCATAGCTTTGAGTCTTTCTCATTGTTCTGCAGTTTCTCCCCAAAGAGTTATTCTGAATCTAGTACATATATACCAAACCTTTTTCTTTAACATATTTCAGAATAACCTCTCTAATGAAAGAAATATTGTAAAACCTGGGAAATTGCCTTGCCAGTAATGAACCATTCACCCCAGCATGTTTCCTGAAAATTGTGTTTCCTCCATAATTTAGGATTCCGACAGCGTATTGCTGGAAGATATGGTTGAACCCCAGTTCCCCATTATGCTCTGCGAGAAGTGTGACCCCCAGCACCATATTTCACCTGATTTAACACATGGTTTTCAAGTACTTCCTTTGACCAAATATTTGCCACGTTCCGTCAAAATTCTCTCTAATTCCAAGGCCATTTACGGAGAAGGCTTTGCTCTTAAGCCCCCGACGGGTTTTAGGCACACATAGTGCAGGCCAATGTTAACTGTTCCACACTGCACACAGACTACGATCCAGTTATCTGGGACCCACACGCAGCTGCAACTTGTAAGAAAAACATAGTTCATGAGTAGATCAAGGAGGAGGCTTTGGAAGCATGCATCTCGTCCAATGGAATCAATGGGGGCGGGTTCGTTAGAAACTTAGAATACGTATGCACAGATCTGGTCGACACTACTTTGGCGTCTTAATAAACTGTTACCCAAGTACAAAACAACCTGAAACGGTGTCACATCCAGATGCTTACTACCTAAACTCGATCAGTTTATTATTCAATCTCTATCTTTTTGGTGAAACAAGTGCCATGTTTGCTGGGACTGAGTGTGGCAGCTCCACCCGGTGCCTCACGTGCCTGGCTAGTTTCTTAATCAGGGTATATCATGTATACTCTAGACGGAAAGAAAAGAAGTGGCATGTGTTCTTCAGTTAACAAGGTTCTTACATAAATTTGACTGGAATATATGGCCGGGTCTGATCTGATATCATACAGGGGATCGATGAACTTTGTTGATCGTCCAGGGGGGCGAGAAGCAGCTTAATTTGCGGATGCAAATCGTCCCAAGCCCATGCAACAAAAGGAAAATTAGAAATCTAGTAGGGCTGACATGGTACATATGCATACAGGAGGGATATTACAGGGAGGGCAGTACACAGCTAAATTACACCATGGCTATTGGCTAACCAACTACAGAGTAGTAACTAATTAAACATGCTCAAACTTCTTGTGGAATTAACCAGAGCCACGAGCAGACAGATATGCCCGATCTTCATGGTGTCGATCACACCCTTGCGCGCGTCGCCGCCGACGGTTGCCGGCACTTCCACTGCACCAACCGGCGAAGGAACTCCATGACCTGATGAGAGGAAAACAATCAAGGAGGTCTTAATCTGCAGCTTTCTTAACTAGTCTATATATCTCACGTATGACGATCACGAATGACTAGATTATGCGGTGAGCTGTGTCAATCAAGCTATATACAAGTATGCAACTATATATGCATGCATACCTCAGTAGGGTCCTGAAGTGAGAACGACGCGTCGGTTTCCCTGGGGCACTTGGAGACAAGAATGCCCAGACCATGATCTCTCTTTCGCAGCACCTATTTGACAACAAAATTGGTACCACAAAAAATATATTTTTAGTCACCTTGTTAAACTGTAACATGCAAAGAGACAAATCGTATAGTTTTCCGTTTGTGTGCACCTTGAAAGCGTCCTCGTCTGTCCGGTCATCCCCGAGGAACACCGGCAGGACGTCGCTGCGGCCGTCGAATCCTAGAGAGAGAACAGCAAAAAATATAACCCTTCATTATATTGATCCGACAAGATTCTTGCTCGACATGACACGGTGAAACAGCCATGATCGAGGAGGACGAAGACGAAGAAGTGGCGTGGTGCTTACCGAGAGATTGGAGCAAGAACTCCACGGCCTTGCCCTTGTCCCACATGATGGGCGGCCGGACCTCCAAAACCTGCAGTACAATGCATACATTCATTAGACACACACATGCATGTTAACCACATGGTTTATCGAGCACCACTAGTAATTAACTCGATGATTGAACCACGGCTCGAGGCTAGCTGTGGTCATGACCAATCAGTTATCAGTCCGTCACCTTTCTGCCTTGGGTGAGCTTCAGGTCAGGGTAGTCCCGGAGCACGGCCTTGACTTGCTCGGCCAATGAACTCCATCTCTGCAGAGAGGGAGCAGTTGAGACCGATGATCGATGCACAACGAGGGATTTGATTAACTTCAAATCTCCTCGTTTGACCTGGATTATTGCTGGTTTATTTGATTGGATGATGATGGTTAACTGTACCTTTTCATCTACGCATCGGAAGTGCACCGACAGGCAGAACTTGTTGTTCTCCACCCTTGCCCCCGGCGTGCCCTTGGTCGTCTCCACCAGAGCCTTGTAAGCCTGATCCCAGGAAAAAAAAAACAGGAATGTTAAACCTTGCGTGTTGCACAGAGGCGCCGCTGGTAAGTTCCTCATGGCTCAACTAACAAAACTCATGGAGCTTTACCTCGGCGATGACCGGGAGGAACTCGCGAGCAGGCTGCAGCAGGACCGCCGCCGTAGTGTCCTCCTACAAAACCGGAGTAGCAAATGGAATCAAGCCAAAATGATTGGAAAAAAGTTGGGTTGTTGGGTGAAGAGATGAGAAGGAGATGGTGGCGTACGTTGGAGGTTGGGCCCTTGATGTCCATCCCGTGGCTGCCCGCGTAGTGGAGCTCCGTGAGGCCAACGAAGCTGTACACCTTGTCCACGCACCGGCCGGTGACGATCGCCGCCGGGAAGTGCTTCGCGACGTCCCGCACCGCCGACCGCATCTCGTCGGTCATGAAGGCCATGTCGGGGTCGGCGACGATGGGGGAGAGCGTGCCGTCGTAGTCCATGAACACCACCACCTGCTTTCCCTCGGCCGCTGCCGCGATCTGCTCGAAGCTACCCAGCGCCGACGGGTGTCGCCTCTGCATGCACACGCGCGTGTCACCAAGTGCGTACAGCAGAAACAGTTGCCTGGGCCGCGGCCGCGGGGCATGCACAGACACAGAGGAACCAGGAGATCAACTCACCGTCCACGCGGCATACTCGTCGACGGCGGGGGAGCGGGCCGGGGAGGACGCCCGGATGGCGTCGACGACCCAGCTGGTGGAGCAGGGTGCAGGCGGCGGCCCGGCGCGGTAAACGTTGTCGACGGCCGGGACGGCGCGGTACGCGCTCCGCAGCGACGTCGACGCAGCCCTGCGGCAAGCCAACAGCGCACGGCCGGAAGAGCCCGCCGCGATGCCGCCCATGTCCGGCGGGAACACCACTTCCTGATTCGCCATGGCGGTCGCGCACGCTCACACGTGTGTTAGGAGACGCGCCCCGGAGAGTGAGAGTGGTGGCTAGTGCCTAGTGGTGCTAGTGGGGATAGTTTACGAGGGGACCGGCCGGAGCGGTTTTCTTGGGTGAGGAAGCCAATGGTGAAATGTCGGTACTTATAGAGGAGCGGCATGTGCTACTACTCGGTACTATGCACGCTGACCGTCCGATCGGCGTACCTGGCTACCTGCATGGCTGCATCGACGAAATGCAAACCTATATTCGAAAAGTTTCCGTCCCAATAATTGAATCCAGAACACAAAGGTCATACCAACCATTTGCTTGAAGCAGATAACATGTACTTAGCCGCGTGTTTGGTCGTTCCCATTACGTATATGCAGGCTCTTGAGTGACAATTTGGTCTTGTTTGGTTGTCTCACTAGTAGAAAAATGGGCTTCGGTGCGGCCTTTTTGTACCGGTTGGACAGGAACCGGTACTAAAGGGGGCATTAGTACCGGTTCCAGAGACGAGACGGCCGGCCGGAAGCCGTCCCGGTTGGTTCTGGGCCTTTTGTCCCGGTTGGTATTACCAACCGGGACGAAAGGGTTGGGGCAGGCGGCTGCAGTGGGGGGGGCCCACGGCGAGACCCTTTAGTACCGGTTCGTAATACAAACCGGTATTAAAGGGTCTCCTTTAGTACCGGTTCGTATTACAAACCGGTATTAAAGGGTCTCTGTATATCTTCTTCCACCCCGAGCCCAGTTCCATTTTTCCTGCTCGAGCACAGCTCCATTTTTTGCTCTCTCTCTCTCCCGAGCTCGAGTTCACCCATTTTTCTCCAACATTTGTCAAGATTGGTGGCACCTACGTATACAAGGGTTAGCAACTTCATCCTCTCTTCCGGCATTTCAAGTTTAGCTCATTTTATTGCTAGTTTAGCTCATTTGATTTTTGTAGTACTAGCTAGCTGTTTGATGAAATGTCTAAGTTAGAGATTTCATTTGTTTTATATGCATTTTGAGCTCAAATTAAAGTATGATCTGTGGTTTTTTATAGTGTCGTCCCGTTCTCTTTCTCACCGCCGTCGATCGCCCGCGCCGCCCCGTCACCGACACCACCTCGGTGAGCCTCTTGTTTTTATCTTTTATTTAAAAAAACTTAGTTGTATGATTTAGATGCATAATTATTACTTGTATAATTTTCTTATTTGTATAATTGTTTGTTATATATAGTGTCATGGTTTTGACATCTGTCCACACCGTCTCTCGTCCGCTCTATTATTCGGATGTGGTACGATTGTTTGTTATAATTATATTTGTTTAATTTCGTGTTTATGACAATTATGCTGACCAACTTGACATAGATATATTTTTATCTAGGAGGTGGTTGAACCGAAAATTCAATCGACCCTATTATCGAGTTTTTTGAAAAAGAAAATAATGATTTGAAAGAAAAATTGAAAAGAAGTGAAAATCTTCATCTCCAATGCTTAGAAGAGAAGATGAAATTGGAGTTCAAGTTTGCCGACGTCGTCGATGATCACGAGATCAAGATGGAGGCAATGCGCTTGGATCACGAGAACAAGATGAATGCAATGCACTTGAAGCTTAAAAAGATTACAAAATATGCCATTAGTCAAGAGGTTTGGTATCATTATGCTGTTGGTTCAATAATTACCTTAGTTGCGATTTTGATCGCATTTGTCGTTGGATTTAAATTCTTTAGATAGTTGTATGTTAGTTTCAATTAATGTATGTTTATGAGAACTATGTATTAGATTTGGTCACTACTCTACTTTTGTTTTAATGTGGTGAACTTGTATTAATGAATTTGGTCACGTATCTCTATTCATGATATAGCTATAGTGTAATGGTTTTTGATATATTTATATAATGCAGATGAGCCGGCAATGGATGTACGGTGACCGACGCTGTCCCGAGTTCATCAATGGCATGCATAATTTTCTCCGTGTGGCTGAGTCAAACAAGCAGAATGGTTTTATGTTTTGTCCATGTGATGACTGTAGGAATAAGAGGAATTACCCTTCCGCAAGAACCCTTCACGTCCACCTGATTCAAACGGTTTCATGCCCAGCTATAACTGTTGGACCAAGCACGGAGAAAGAGGGTTATAATGGAACATAATGAAGAAGAGGATGATGACAACTATCCTGTGTTCTCTGAACACGGTGGTACTACAATGGGGAAGACGAAGCTGAACATGAGGTCATTGTTGATGATCAGTCCGATGATGATCTTCGTCGGTCATTCGTGATGAACAGATAAACTGCGGAAGTGAAAACGAGAGGTCGAAGTTGGAGCGCATGTTAGAGGATCACAACAAATTGTTGTACCCAAATTGTGAAGATGGCCAGAAAAAGCTGGGTACCACCCTGAATTGCTGCAATGGAAGGCAGAGAATGGTACATCTGACAAGGGATTTGAAAAATTGCTGAAAATAATAAAGAAGATGCTTCCAAGGGATAACGTATTGCCCCCAGTACGTACGAAGCAAAGAAGGTTGTCTGCCCTCTAGGATTAGAGGTGCAGAAGATACATGCATGCATCAATGACTGCATCCTCTACCGCGGTGAGGAGTACGAGAATTTGAATGCTTGCCCGATATGCGGTGCATTGCGGTATAAGATCAGGCGAGATGACCCAGGTGATGTTGAGGGCGAGCCGAGCCCCAGGAAGAGGGTTCCTGCCAAGGTGATGTGGTATGCTCCTATAATACCACGGTTGAAACGTTTATTCCGAAACAAAGAGCATGCCAAGTTGTTGCGATGGCACAAAGAAGACCGTAAGGAAGACGAGATGCTGAGACACCCCGCAGATGGGTCACAGTGGAGAAACATCGACAGTGAGTTCAAGGATTTTGCAGGTGACGCAAGGAACTTAAGTTTGGTCTAAGTACAGATGGCTTGAATCCGTTTGGGGAGCAGAGCAGCAGCCATAGCACCTGGCCCGTGACTCTATGTCTCTATAACCTTCCTCCTTGGTTGTGCAGGAAGCGAAAGTTTATTATGATGCCAGTGCTTATCCAAGGCCCGAAGCAACCCGGCAACGACATTGATGTGTACCTGAGCCATTAGTTGAAGAACTTTTACAGTTGTGGTCTGACGAAGTGTGGGGACCCGGACTAGCCGTCCGAAATACCCGATTATGCTTAACACAACGATCCGTGATCAGTCTGTCGTTGCACATAATCCGAACTGAATACCAAAGTTTACATCCATTACAGTGCCGAATTAAAAGTCTTACATAAATGGTCACTTAGACCAAGTCTTACATAGTTGCCTTCAAGGGCCAAACCAAAATAATCAGCGGAAGCTTCGGCGTAGTAGACATTATGTCCTAACGACGACCCGACATGCAGCTGACTTATGGAGATCCCTAGTTCGCATAGAAGTCGCCATACTCCTCCTCGGCGTAGTGCTCCTCGGGGTCTGGCTAAGACAATAGCCAGGGACGAAACCAATATGAGTACATTTGATTGTACTCGCAAACTACCCCAACATGAGTATGCAATAGTTTTACTTTAATGTCATACTTTTATTTACTTAAAACATCTCTATATCTTTGTTGAAGAAGATAAGAAGAAGTTTATAACCATCTTTAAAGAAAATCACCATTTTATCGGTTTCTCCAAAACTCCTCCTTTTTCCGACCATAGCCCGTCATGGTCCATTGTCTCCAACAACCTCATACCGATCGTTGGTATAGGTGTATGGAACATTCTCCACTTCATTTTCTTTCTAAAACTCAAATCTTTTCAAAACTTGCACATGGTCTTAGGACATCCTTCCAACTGTCCATATCCGAGGACTCGGCTATTCGAATAGTTTTACACTCTGCAGAGGTAGCACGCTTTTCCACATCCATCCGGCAACTCATCGTGTCAGCCACGTCCCGCCATACAAGGTGTATGCGGAGTTGAGTCACCGACCATAGCCTCTCCTTTGCTCATGCTAGTATAGCACCCTGCCCATATGATACTTTCCATCAACACTTAACCCAGCCCGTCGGAATCTAAGTGTGAGGATTCATAGTTTTGCCTGGCGGTGTATAGGGGACAGCCTTCTATCCTCCTCCTTATCTTTCCATAGAGTTTGAGCGAGGACCCAGGTCAGGGGTAGGTCATCAAACCATCCCCTCATGCATAATGGAGTTATCTCCGTCGATGAGGTATCCCATACTAATATGAGCAAATTATCTGACTAAGCCTTTTCCCATATGTGGTAAATGTGGTCGCACAGGGTAAGATTGGTCGCCATAGTACTAGGACACACTGTGCATTTTTCTTAAACATCTCTATTCTCCATTTCTTCACTTTAACACCGACATCTCGGCATTCCATAACCACACAAGTATTTTCAAATGAGTTTTGATAAACAATATTTTCCCATCCTATAGTTTTATATAATCTATCTTACTTCTACATAGGGTGGCAAAATAATTTCCATATACTTTTGAAAAGGTTTTAGAAAATCTTTGCCTTAAGAGTAAATCATGTTATAAAAATAGATGCATGTATTTGGGGTGCAAGCTCAGAGTGTAGCTTGCCTTGCTCGACAAAGTGACCTTGGTCTTGATCTTCAGGTTCAACAAACTCTCCTTCCTCGAGAAATCCGACAACTTCTCGTCTAATTAACAAACAAACAAATACAAACAATCACTAACCTAATCAATCAACATCACAACAATACAATCTTAAAATGCTCTAAATAGCCACTGCACACATCAAGCAACACAATTTGGTTTCAATTTAATTGAATTAACCATTATTTAATTATGTCTTAAATATGGCAGAAACTAGTTAAACATGTTTAATTGCATATCTCAAGTTCTGTTTGTCACAAAATACAAACTAAAATTCTACAGAGAGCTACTGATGTGTAGAAGACAACACAATTTAGTTTGGACTAATTGGAGTTACCAAACTCCCTACATAATTGTTTTAATCCAGTAACTTAAAAATCAAGTTTTAGCTACCAATTAAATTCGTTGACCCAGAAATTAAATCCTTTTAGGGGTAACTAACCATGACTAATTGTGATCTAACAAAATTGGTCCTAAATCATTTGGGTTAACCATTACACATATTTAATTGTTTTAGTGCAGAAGGGTTCTCTAACTTCAAGTTTATACAAACAATTATCTTTGCATAATTAATTCTACCAAACTTAGGGAAGCTAATAGATCACAGTACCAAGCTAACAAAATTGGTTTGGAATTATTTGGCTTAACAGAGTATCAGAAACAAACAAGTTTAGATTTTAAACCTTCTGTGGTATTTTTAATAATACATTTTTATTATTTATCTAAATGAGATGAGACCACTTGGGTTGGTTAAACAATTTCATAAGCTTTCCAGAACATATTTATTTGATTTATTTGGAGCTATAAATCTCGAGATATTAAATTTTAAAGTTGTATCCAGTACTGGTTTTCCAGAGAGAAATAAATTAGAAAATCTAACTGTTCTGGATAATGTTGAAAAGTATGACAGGTGGGGTCCACCAGTCAGTGACTCAGCGAAACGGTGCGCGCGCGGGGGAAATGATTAAAAGTCTGACAGTGGAGTCCACTGGTCAGCGATACATAGCACGAAGCGGTACGCTACCGTGGATCAAGGATCCAACGGCTCACGATCAATCGCATCGGCGACGACCTAAACTGGGCGGCGCCGCTGTGCCAGCGACGGCGAGGTCCACGATTCGCTCACCTAGGGGCTCGGGAGGATGTACAGGTGAGGCAGAACGGACGCGGCGGCCTGTGGAAGCATCTGGGAGGACTCGTGCGTGCTGGGGAGGCGTGTAGCGTCGACGGCGAGCTGCTGCGTTTCTACGGCCACGGCCTGCAACTCCGGCGAGGTCCTGGCGCTGCTTCTGTGCATGAAACAGAGGGAAACAAGGGGCGTGTGAGTGCGGTGTTAATGGAGAGCACGGTGGCGTGGTCAGAGGAGAAGAAGGGGCAGCAGCACGGCACGGCTGTGTCGTCGCCTACCTTCGGCTCCGGCGAGCAATTGGCCCTCTTGCCAGGGTAGAGCTTCGCTGCAACGGCGTGCCCGCTCTCCTAGCGGTGCACAGAGGGAGTGGAGTGGGGTGGAGAGGCAGTGGTGCGGTGTGGAGGAAATGGGAGCTCGGGGTGGCTATTTAACGGCGGAGCTCGGCTCACGGTGGCACGGGTGCACGCGCGGTCCAGAGGGCGAGAGCAATTGGCGGAGGCTGCCTGGGGGGCCGCATGTGAGCTGAGGATCGTCAGGACATCGACACGAGGCGAGGGTTGCTGTGGAGCGGCGAGGCCGACCGCGGCGTCACTGCGGCGGCAATGGCGAGCGGCGAGCACGCACGCGTGCAATGCGCGCGGACGGTGCGGTGTCCGGCCTGTGTTTCTTTGTCCACAAGCGCGGAAGAGCAAGGGAGGGGGGGGCGGTGCGAGGCCACCACGGCGGCGACACCTGCCACCACAGTGGCCAGCACGGCGGCATGGGCGCGCGGCGCGTCTGTCTCGACGGTGACCACGGCCTACCAGCTCCCCTGCTCGAATTCTTTGCAAAAATGGGCGCGGTGAGGTGAGTGGAGTGAGTGAGGGCAGTGGCTTGCACCAATTTGATCAAATTCGATCGAATTGATCTCGGGTTCAATTTGATTTTGAGATGAACACAGAGATGTTCATCACGTGTTCGACTAAATGCGTGAACCAAATTTAAATTTTTGAAATCTATTTTCATAATTTGCTTCACACACATTTATCAAGATTTGTGGTGCTGTTTAATTATTTATTTGTCAAGTGCATCATAGCACATTTGGCAATTTGAATGAGATAAAGAAAGATTTGTAATTTAAATTTAGTTTTTGAAATTAATATTTGGAGAGGGAAAGTTGTAGGAATCAAAATGAGAGTGATCATATTCACTCCACTGAATTTTGTTTGGAATAATTTCCCACTTGGAGAAATTTGTGTGACACTTGTCACATGATTTTTATAATTTCAACTTTTTATTTTATTTCTTTTCTTTTCTTCATGTGTTAATTAGAGCAAACAAACATTCCAAGCAACAAAATACAATCAACACACATAAAATAATAAAAGTTTTTGTTGGCCCACATTTTTGGAATAACAATACTGATTAATAATTTTGGGATGTTACACGAAGGTGTACGTGTGTGGGATGAGCACAAACAGGAGGAATTTGACCTACGAGCGTTGCTGTTGGTAACCATCAATGATTGGCCTGCTCTTAGTAACATTTCAGGACAGTCAAACAAGATATACAATGCATGCACGCACTGTTTAGGTGAGACTGAAAGTATATATTTAGGTAACAAGAATGTGTACCCGGGGAATCATCGATTTCTTCCAAACAAGCATCCCGTAAGAAAGAAAGGCAAGCATTTCAAAGGTGAGGCGGATAACCGGACGAAGCCTACCCTCCCTACTGGTGATGTTATATGGCATGGTCAAGGATTTAAAAGTAATATTTGGAAAGGGTCCTGGCGGACAATCTGTTCCGAATGACGCTGGCGGACACGTACCCATGTGGAAGAAGAAATCTATATTTTGGGATCTACTCTATTGGAAATTCCTAGAGATTCGCTCTGCAATCGACGTGATGCACGTGACGAAAAATCTTTGCGTGAACCTGCTAAACTTCTTGGGCATGTATGGGAAGACGAAAGATACGCCGGATGCACGGCTGGACCAGCAACATATGCTCGAACGAGACGACCTGAATCCAGAGAAGTATCAAGGTCCTGCCAGCTACGCTCTTAACAAAGAAGAGAAGGAGATCTTTTTTCAAGTCCTGAGCAGTATCAAGGTCCTGTCTGGCTACTCGTCGAATATAAAGGGAATAATAAACATGACAGAGAAAAAGTTCCAAAACCTAAAGTCTCATGAGTGCCACGTGATTATGACACAATTACTTCCGGTTGCATTGAGGGGGCTTCTACCGGAAAACGTTCGAGTACCCATTGTGAAGCTATGTGCATTCCTCAATGCAATTTCTCGGAAGGTAATCGATCCAGCAACTCTACCAAGTTTACAGAAGGATGTGGTCCAATGTCTTGTCAGCTTCGAGTTGGTGTTCCCACCATCCTTCTTCAATATTATGACACACCTCATAGTTCACCTAGTCAAAGAGATTTCCATTCTCGGTCCTGTATTTCTACACAATATGTTCCCCTTTGAGAGGTTCATGGGAGTTTTAAAGAAATACGTTCATAACCGTGCTAGGCCAGAAGGAAGCATGTCCAAGGGCTATGGAACAGAGGAGGTCATTGAGTTTTGTGTTGACCTTATTCCTGACCTTAAGCCGATCGGTGTTCCTCCATCGCGCCATGAGGGGAGACTGCGTGGAAAAGGCACGCTAGGAAAGAAAGCAACAATATGTATGGACGGGCATTCTTTCACTCAAGCACACTACACAGTTCTACATAATTCCAGCTTGGTGGTTCCATATATCGAGGAACACAACAATATGTTACGCTCGAAATAACCGGAGAACCGTGAAGATTTGATTGATGGAGAACACGTGAAGAATTTCGGCTGTTGGTTGCAAACACGTCTCATTGATGACACCACTGTTGGAGAACAGCTATACTTGTTGGCCAAGCAACCATCTTCGACTATATTGACTTTTCAAGGGTACGAGATAAATGAGAATACATTTTACATGGCCGACCAAGATAAAAAGAGTACCAACCAAAACAGTGGTGTCCGCTTTGACGCAACAAACGACTATGGGCAAAAGGACACATATTATGGTGTCATAGAGGAGATATGGGAAATTGACTATGGACCTTCTTTTAAGGTCCCTTTGTTTCGGTGCAAATGGGTCAACCTGAGAAGCGGGGTACAGGTAGACCCGCAGTACGGAATGACAACAGTGGATCTCAAGAATCTTGGGTACGACATCGAACCATTCGTCCTAGCCAATGATGTGGCTCAGGTTTTCTATGTGAAAGACATGTCTACCAGACCGAAAAAAAGAAAAGATAAACAAGCGAATACATCATACGATGAGACAAAACGGCACATAGTTCTTTCGATGAAAAGAAACATCGTGGGAGTGGAGGACAAGACAGACATGTCAGAAGATTACAATAAGTTTGATGAAATTCCGCCCTTCAAAGTGAACACTGGCCCAAGCATCAAGTTAAATGATGAAGATTGCCCATGGTTACGGCGCAATCATAAGAAAGGGACACACACGAAGAAAAAGTGAAGACTAGATAGGGATGTTGTTGGTGATGTGTAATAATGTATTAAACTTTTATGTGTAATAATGTATTCGGTCGATGAACTGAAGGATTTCTAGGTAGAACAAAACACACGGTTTTCCCTGCATACAGCCCGACGGTGACTAGAGAGTGCCTGCATATCAAATGCACCGTCGGGATGTATGCAGGGAATCCGAATGATTTGTATTCGGTCGATGAACTGAAGGATTTCTAGATAGAACAAAACACACGGTTTCCCCTGCATACAGCCCGACGGTGGCTAGAGAGTGCCTGCATATCAAATGCACCGTCAGAATGTATGTAGGGAATCCGAATGATTTGTATTCGGTCGATGAACTGAAGGATTTCTAGATAGAACAAAACACACGGTTTCCCCTGCATACAGCCCGACGGTGGCTAGAGAGTGCTGCATATCAAATGCACCGTCGGGATGTATGCAGGGAATCCGAATGCTCTGTATACCAAATGAACTACAATGAGTACACACTGAGTGCCCACAATGTCCGAGAGGTGGGCTATATATAGGGTCGTGTGGCTCACGAAGTGGTCGTGATAGTGCTGATCCAACAGCTCACAAGCCCTCAAAAGAAACACACCCCTGATCCAACGGCTCACAAGCGCTTGAAAGAAACACAGGATCCGTGTGCTTCTTTAGTCCCGGCTGGTAACACCAACCGGGACTAAAGGCGGACTTTGCGGTCACGACTGTATGAGATGTTGTTAAGGATGTTTTTAAGATAAAGAGATTGTTACCAATCGGGACTAAAGGCGGGCTTTGCGGTCACGACTGTATGAGATGTTGTTAAGAATGTTTTTTAAGATAAAGAGATGATTATTACAAATTATATCAAAAACAATCAAACATGCATTTTGTTTCAATTTTTTGATGATATGGATTTAAATCTATGTCAAATTTACTCATATCATCCATTTGAAATTTGAATACATTCAACATAGTGAAATTTGAAAATAACCAGTAGCAAAAGATTCTACGTGTCCAGGGATTAAGTTTGATATAAAGTTTGTCAAATTTAGACAATTAAATCAATAGATATAAAACAAATCATAAAAAGATATGATTTTCATAAATATTGAAACAATTAAACTAAGTATAAAAGAAAAATAAACTAGAGCAGAAAAATTCATATTAAAAGCATTTTTAGAAATTCAAATCTATTATATAATTAAAACACAAGATAATTAATGGCTCAGATTAACCAAGTAAAAGTGAACGGTGCAGATTTTAAAGGTTTTATCCGCCAACGTGCGCAAGCCAGATTGATTTGGAGAAGGATAAAGAGATATGCGTGCACACGTTAGATAATAACTTCCCTATCATTTATTTTGCTAGATCGTGCCGTAGACATATCTGATACCACGAGAGAGATAGGTCGATCGCAAAGACACGGAGACGCGCACGGGACGATTTTCTGCCGTCTTTCGGCCGGCGATGGCTTCCAGGTTTGCGCATAAAGCAACCCACAAAATTCTGGGTAGTCTCTGCACACCATGCATATTACGCTGTTCAAGAGTCGCTGTAACGACGTTGAGGACGCCGGCGCATGCTGTTCAAGAGCCGCCGTAACGAGGACTCTATAAACTAGACTTGCTCCTGCACTTCAACAACGCCTACGATTGGGAACAAGTGAACGAAAGGTATGTTTGATTTAAAGCAGCTTATACTTCATCTATGCCGATCGTGTTTACAGCGGAACATAGTACTGTTAGCAGAATCGTCATCGCCGGCTCCGTCTGCTCTCTCGCATGGTACAAGGGTAAATTCCGCTATAAACTAGACTTGGTCCTGCACTTCAACAACGCCTACGATTGGGAACAAGTGAACGAAAGGTATGTTTGATTTAAAGCAGCTTATAGTTAATCTATGCCGATCGTGTTTACAGCGGAACATAGTACTGTTAGCAGAATCGTCATCGCCGGCTCCGTCCTGCTCTCTCGCATGGTACAAGGGTAAATTCCGCCGTCATGTCCTCTGATGATCCTAGGCTGGCGCTACTCATGGATCTCAGGGGCGTCTCTCCCATGTCGGCGAGGTATGTTCCGTTCTGTTGATTCACCAATAGCATGTGCGTGATCACCCCCAACAATCCCTGCAGGTAAGCCTAGCTAGCTCCTCCGATTATACTTGGCTACCAGATGCAATGATTGCAATCCAGTATCCAGGACGGCTAGATCGTTCTTATGGATGTTGCCTTAGTAATTGGAAGTTTCATTGTAGCCTCCACCTTAATCCTGAGATTCGGATTATCCTGTTTGTGTAATCAGCTTAGTCGGCATGGTTGTGGACTTGACTGGCATGAGGAGGAAAACCTTCGAAAAGCTCGAGACGACAACGGCGATATTTCGCCGACGAAGCTGGTTCGAGGCTGCGACCGCGACCGTGTTCCAACGAAGGTGCCATGAGTTCTACCTCAAGGTCTTCGAGGAATCCGAATAGCGCTATCGCGATAAGACCATGATGATGATCAGATCGATCAGTGTTACCAGCCATGATGACGATCAGATCGATACATGACATGGCGGCAGAGTCAGGGTTCTAGCCGTGAGACCGTGCTCACAGAAGGTGTCGCTCAGGCATAGGGATGGGCTGATTTATCCTTTTAGAGGGCGGCGTTCAGGCAGGACGATACGTCGATGATCCACGTACATACAGGTCTTGACCAGGTTTCGGATAGAGAGACGTCGTCGTGTATTGCAGGAAGGGGTGTTGATCGCTTGACGCCGACAGCCATGACAAGCAAAGAAGTAGCTGAGTCGCGTACAGATTATGGACATATGCATAAGCATGGAGGGGAGTTTGCTGGAAGAAGTCACGCGCGCGGCCGGCCAGTGTGCCTTCGGCTCTTGCCGACAAGCTGTTGGGCCTGCAGCATATGCATATATACACGGTAGATGTTGATTTGAATGGAATCACGTGCTCAAGCAAAAATCACAGTGTTCCTAAATCAGGCCCGAACTCTAAGAGGAGATAAAATCTGTCTCCTCCATCGCTCTTCTCTTCATCTTTCAGGTTTTGGCGTCTGGTACTTCCGCTGAGATGAGCCGCAAGGGATCATCGATTGGGCGCCAGCGTTTCCTCTCGATCCATGCATCTCAGGCCTTCAGCGTCCTCTGTACAACTTTAAGACCCACCAGTGCAGGCAGCCTGTTAATTTCCAGAACACCAATGAACTTTCCTTGGACCAATTGTGTTACTTCTTACAGATTGAACAACGTGATTTCTCATGTTTGTTAGACTGCATTCTCTTTTTTCTGGTATACAACCGCGCACATGATATCTGTAGTGATGCCATTGCTGATCAGTTTCCATCCTTACCTCTTTCTCTTGCAGGCAAACATTGATGCTTTCCTGATGTCATTGCGAAAATTTACTACTAAGTAAGGAAAAGACTGGAAGCGAATCAACTGAATTGGTTATTATCTCTGTAATATGCATGCACAATTTCCTCTTTTATTTCAGGTTTTCAGTTTTGTTCAAGTGTGTTGATCTAGGGAGAGTTAATTGATCTTCTGATTACAATATTAGTACATACAAGGGATTAGTAAACTTCTCTTATTTTTTACAGATTAGATTTAACTAAATTGGTTGTTCGGTAAAAGCATGTGCATCTTAGTAATATGTAGATGGTTCTGGCCTATAGGTGAAATGCTCGAATCCATTGCTGATCATTTACGTTTCTCGGAGATAAGGATAACTTCAAGTTTACCACGTACATTTAAGAAAATACGAAGGATTAATGATTTGAAACATTCAGCCCACAGAATCCAAATAGAGATGTATTTTCCGTAAGTTGTGTTTAGAGGTCATTTAAGTTGATTCTCAAAGAATTTCTCTCTCAAAGTGCAACGCTCTCGAAATAATGCATTCTATTTGTTCTCCTTGCAGGATGAGCGTTATGCATACATTTCTTGCCAGCTGCTAAGGATATCGCGTAAGGAAAATGACTTAAGGATTTAGGCAAAGGCGTGCCACTAAAGAAATCGTTAAATGGTAATTTCATGAATATATGGAAGGGGGGGGGGGGGGGGGGGGGGGGGGGGCAGCCCCGGTGCAGTAGTTCCCGCTTGCGCAGGGTCCGGGGAAGGGTCCGACCACTTTGGGTCTTTAGTACGCAGCATTTCCCTGCATTTCTGCAAGAGGCTGTTTCCAGGACTTGAACCCGTGACCTCATGGTCACAAGGCAGCAGCTGTTACCGCTGCGCCAAGGCTCCCCTTCTTCATGAATATATTATAATTAAAAATTAATATTTGGATTTATATATGCTCAAGATTCTGTTATGTGCCAATATGTATTTGTTGCTCATATATATTAACATGTATCGGTAGGACAACATACAAAAGAGGTCGAAAAAATTAGTTATGTTTGAAGGAAAAAATGATGGCAGATCACTGGTGGAGTTCATGGAGGTTAGAAGAAGCACAAAAGTGGCAAACAAGAATTAAGTAAGAGAACATGTGTTTCTAAAACCACTCATAAGAGGTACACATCAAAAGCTGCAAGAACAATAATTTGGTATCCATAATGCGTAAATGTGTTCTAACCTAGCTATTTTATAAGAAATGAGGAAGTAAAACATATTTTTGGTTGCACAAGAAAAGTAGTAAGCAACATACCGTTAAGTTTTCTATTAGGTCACTTCATTAAATATTACATCATCTTATCCGGTCAAAGCAAAACATTGAGCCTTGGAAGGATGAACACGCTATATAATAAAACACTGAGATATTACGACTCTACTATAGCTAATGTTTCTGATGTATCCAGGTAATGTATCCAGTTGGTACATAATCAATATTTGTATTTGTTAATATTGCATGACATGGAAAAATAACTAGCTCCACCAGCACCGAGACACAATTGATTGATGGAATTTGAAACAAAAAAAAGGGTATAGTCAACTTCTGCAATATGAAAACTTGGAAGCCTAAACAATGAATGTATTCAGGTTTCAACATGTACAGATACCATACGCCGTAGGTTGGAATGTGGAAGCAATTGCCAGCTCATTAAATCGATTATACAAAACAATCTTATATATTTTCATGGATTTTAAATTGTTTTCTAATATAGTATCCAGAATAAAATGATACATTTCATATGAATATTTGAGTTATATCAATTCTAGCCGTGCAATTGCGCGGCCACCCAGTAGTTATATCAAAAACAATCAAACAAGCATTTTGTTTCAATTTTTTGATGATATGGATTTAAATCTATGTCAAATTTATTCAAATCACCCATTTGAAATTTGAATACATTCAACATAGTTAAATTTGAAAATAACCAGTAGCAAAAGATTCTACATGTCCAGGGCTTAAGTTTGATATAAAGTTTGTAAAATTTGGACAATTAAATCAATAGAATAAAGAAATCAGAAAAATGAATAAAGAAAAAAAGAAAAATTTTCCAAAAAAAATACCTTTTGTACCGGTTGCAGCCACCAACCGGTACAAAGTTTTGCTTCGCGCGCGGGAATTTAAAGCGGCCCAAAAAGACCTTTTGTACCGGTTGCAGACCCCAACCGGTACTAAAGGGGGTCTTTTGTACCGGTTGGTGGCTGCAACCGGTACAAAAGGCCTTTGTATAATAACGCCGGCCGTTTCCTTTCTTCCCCACTTAGCCTCCTAGATCGAAGATCGACGCCGCCAGGCTGCCTCTCGAGCTCCACGACACCGATGCTCCCGCCTCCTCCGGCGAAGGCCTGCTCCGACCGTGCCCGTCGCTCGCCGTTGCGCCCCCTCTCCTCGACGCCCGCGCGAGCCGCCTCCACGCCGGCCGCCGCGCCCCCGAACCTGCTGCCTCCACGCGTACGCCGAGACGCTGCGCTCCGCCGGCCGCCGCGCTCCCTGCTGCAACGCCCTCTCCTCCACGCCGCCGCCGTGCCCCCGACGCTGCTGCTCCTCTCCACGCGGCCGCCGGCCCCCTACGCTGCTCCGCCGCCGCGCCACCGCCACACCAACCGTCTCGTAGTTTTAGTATTTAATTTAGTGTAATTTTTTTAGTGTAGTTTTAGGTAGTTTAATTTAGTGTAATTTAGTGTAGTTTTAGTTATTTAATTTAGTTTTAGATAGAATTTGTTAGTAAAAATTTTAGATTAGAATTTGTTAGTGTGATAAATACTTTGGATAGAATTTGTAGTAGAAAAATTGTTAGTAGAAATTTGTTAGTGTGGTTTAAATTAGATAGAATTTGTTAGTGTGATAAACACTTTATAGAATTTGTTAAGTAGAAAAAATTTAGTAGAAATTTTTGTTATGTTAATAGTTAGTGATAGAATTCATAGTAGAAAATTTTTTGGGCAATGCAACTTTGTTAAAATTGTTATTTAAATAGTTGTTTAAATATTTTAGATGCAAATATATTAGGAATTTATAGTTGTTTAAAATTGTATCAATTGTTGTTACTAAATTTGCTAAGTACTTTGTAAATTGTAGTGACATTGAGCTATGGACGCCCCCGACGCCCCCTTCATCAGAGACGGGAAATGAAGAGGCATGGCACAAATTATATTTTAGAAGACCCTTGGAGTAAATTCGGATGAGAAGATTCCGTTGGAGAAAATTCCGATGGAGAAGATTTCAGCGAAAAATTTTAAACGACTCCGGTGAGGGACTTGAGCTAGAAGAAATAAGAGACGATGACGAAGTCCCTTAGCAAACTCCGGCGAGGTATGTATATAATATATATATTAAGTCTCTGTTGTCACTTAATGCATTAATGATTTATATATGCACTTATTAACGAACATTTTTCTTTTAGCCCTCCGAATCTAAGCCTCGATCTCCGCCAAAGACGAAACGAGGCCCGAACCAAAGGATAAAGCTGCCAGATGGTGCAAAGTTGTCGATCGACATTTGCGATGATGGCAAACCCTGAAAACCCGAGACAACTGCCGTAAATATGTAGGCCAATGCGGAGTTCTTGTTAGGGCATGATCCCTACACCTTTGCAGAATGGAATAAGCTGAAGAAAGCCAACGTTGGAGAAAGTTATGTCGAGCAAAGAATTAAAGATTTGCTTTGGGACAACGCTCTATGACACATTTCAGCCTACCGGAAGGTCTCCCAGAGAAGAAGAAGCAGAAAGTCAAGGAGTGAATCTTAAGAAGATGGCCACGCAATTCAACTGCTGGATGAAAAGATTGTGGAAAAAATATGCGAAAGTAACTCCAATTTCACTGGACATCTAGAGAAGATAAAAGACCAGTGCCCGAATTTGTGGCGTATAAGAAATCGGACACCGCTGTGGCCCGATCTCGGCCAAAATAAGTTGAATGCTAGAAGAAAAAAATATCACCATACTTTGGGGTCAGGTGGCTACAAGACTGCCTTGCCTAAGTGGAAGCCTTTAATAACGAACTGCGTGGAAAAGGGACCACTCCACAGACAGATGACCTGGCCCGAGAGGTCCAATATTGGTTGTTCGCGCATAGGGCAGGGTTGGACCCAGACACAGGGCGATTGTTGCAAAGAGAAATGGAAGAAAAAATACAAGAGTCGTAAAAAAACTAGTGGACGCAATAGAGCTAGTCCGAAAGGGAGAATTTGTTCCGATAGATAGGACGACGAGCTGACACTCGCCCTCGGGAATGCTGAACACTGGGGACGATTTCGAGGCAGAGGAGCCGGGGTTAATTGGAATCAAGGTTTTCTGGCGACATTGCAACTTATAGAAGCCGTTCCAGAAGTAAGAAGAGGGGTTGGACCGGTTAACGGAATAGAACGCCAGGTGCAGCGGCAGCACGAGCAACTGGACTCAATACCCAGCGAAGGCATCTTAGCTGGTGCTACAAGATCCTGCAGTCGATGCCTGCCCATCTCAGCGGAAAAGCAGCGTGGTTCCACACAGGTAGAAGATCCTGCAGTCGAACCGTCGGCGGCTCACTACCCCGTGGATGATATCACGGAGAAGACAAATTGTGAGCTACATATGCCAATGAAGAACATTATTTGTCCGGCGGATGGCTAGCTTTACCAAATCAACCTGGAGCAACCTTCCATTCTGGTCAGATTCCAGCTGGCTATGCTCGTGTCGGGTGACAAAGTTAAGCCGGGATTCCAGGTAATGGATCTTGACATTCCTTGAGGTGACGACGAAAGACACTGGGAGAAGTCGAGCTTGGTATCGTTCTATGGAAAAGAAATACATCGTGTTTCCAGACTCGCGCCAAGGCCACCGACTCCTCTGAGTAGAAATCCACCACCTCAAAGTCCACCCGCCTCCCCGACGATTGGGAGCCCACCGTGAGTCCATCGCCCGCGCCGTCCCGTCAGCCGACTGATGGGCCCACTAGTAATTTGACAAAGCGGAAGCTGTTCACGTCGACTGGTACTATGCTCAGGAAAGACAGGTCCCTGCTGGCGCTAAGTTGACGAGGGAATATATTGTGGTGTTGCTTCTATCTCCCCGCAACGCGCCAGAAAATATGCTTGATGCTGCAACGTCACACGTCAGTTGGGAACCCCAAGAGGAAGGTATGATGAGTGCAGCAGCAAGTTTTCCCTCAGTATGAAACCAAGGTTTATCGAACCAGTAGGAAACGAGGTTGCTTCGAAGGTGTTGGTGAAGGAGTGTAGTGCGCGCAACACCAGGGATTCCGGTGCCAACGTGGAACCTGCACAACACAATCAAATTACTTTGCCCCAACTTAACAGTGAGGTTGTCAATCTCACCGGCTTGCTGAAAACAAAGGGTTAAACGTATCGATGGAAGATGATGTTTGTTTGCATAAAACAGTAGAGAACAATGATTGCAGTAGGTTGTATTTCAGATGTAAAAGAATGGACCGGGGTCCACAGTTCACTAGTGGTGTCTCTCCAATAAGATAACTAACATGCTGGGTAAACAAATTACAGCTGGGCAATTGACAATTGATAAGTGCATAAAACATGCATGTGCGAGTTGTGGTGTCTACTATGAGATTCATTGGGCATTACAACAAAGTACATAGATCGCTATCCAGCATGCATCTATGCCTAAATAGTCCACCTTCCGGTTAACATCCGTACCCCTTCCAGTATTAAGTTGCAAGCAACAGACAATTGCATTAAGTAATGTGCATAATGTAAACAATACATTCATCCTTGAATAAAGCATTGCTGTTTTACCCCTAGTGGCAACAACACATCTACAACCTTAGAACTTGCTGTCACTATCCCAGGTTAAATAGAGGTTGAACCCAACTATCATGCATAAATACCCCCTCTTGGAGTCACAAGTATTCACTTGGCCAAGGCTTCAACAAGTAACGAGAGCATGCAAGATCACAAATGACATAGAAATGATAATATAATATTCAGCTCCACATAGGTATCAATATAAGTCAGATCCCAGCAAACACAACATGTAGCATTACAATAAGATGATCTTGATCATGATAGGCAGCTCACAAGATCTAAACATGATGGCACAAGTGGAGAAGACAACCATCTAGCTACTGCTATGGACCCATAGTCCAAGGATGAACTACTCACACATCACTCCGGAGGCGGGCATGGCGATGTAGAGCCCTCCGGTGATGATTCCCCTCTCCGCAGGGTGCCGGGAAGAGCTTCAGAACCCCCCGAGTTAGGGTTGACGACGGCGGCGGCAGCGAATATGTTCTGGATGAAAGGCTCGGTGTTTTAGGGTTTTCACGTCTCGGGGAATAAATAGGCGAAGGGCGATGTCGGCGGACCCCCGAGGGGCACAAACCACCAGGCGGCGCGGTGCGCCCCCTGCCGCGCCGGCCTGTGGTTTGGCCACCTCGTGGCGAGTCTTCGTCTCTCCTTCGGACTCCGTGTACGTGTTGGAAAAATAGGGACGTGGCCTTTTGTTTCGTGCAATTCCGAGAATATTCCAGAAGTAACTTTCTGAAACAAAAAACAGCAGAAAACAGGGAACTGGCACTGTGGCATCTTGTTAATAGGTTAGTCCCAGAAAATACATAAAAGTGATATGAAGTGTATATAAAACATGTAGCAAATGGTATAATATAAGCATGGAACAACAGAAATTATGGATACGTTTGAGACGTATCAGTCCCCTGTCAAGAAACGTCCAAACATACCCAAGAAAGTCAAGACTCCTGAGAAGTTACCTGTCGAGAAGAGTTTGGAGGAATTAGAAGAGAGCTCGCGTGCCCAGATGAAAGCATTTTTTGCACAGAAAAAATAGAAAGACAGGACCCCGTAAAGGAACTTCTGAAGAATATACCAAGGGAGACACTTGAGCGCACCGTTGACAACTTATATATCCCTCCAGTGAGGCCCCTTTCAGACTAGGACGTGGCCTTTTGTTTCGTGCAATTCCGAGAATATTTCCAGAAGTAACTTTCTGAAACCAAAAACAGCAGAAAACAGGGAACTGGCACTGTGGCATCTTGTTAATAGGTTAGTCCCAGAAAATGCATAAAAGTGATATGAAGTGTATATAAAACATGTAGCAAATGGTATAATATAAGCATGGAACAGCAGAAATTATGGATACGTTGGAGACGTATCAAGCATCCCCAAGCTTAGTTCTACTCGTCCTCGAGTAGGTAAAACGATAACAACAAATAATTTCTGAGGAGACATGCTTTCACACAATCTTGATCAATATATTGCAAGGCTCATGTCATGAATGAAGTGACTCAAAGCAATGGTCTATAGTTTGCTAACAAATAGATAAAGAGTAAACAATGAATCATATAAGCAAAAACTTTTCATGAATAGTACTTTCAAGACAAGCATCAAAAAGTTTTGCATAAGAGGTAACTCATAAAGCAATAGATTCAAAGTAAAAGGCATTGAAGCAACACAAAGGATGATTAAGTTTCAGCATTTGCTTTCAACTTGTAACATGTATATCTCATGGATAGTTGTCAACATAAAGCAATATAACAAGTGCAATAAGTAAACATGTAAGAATCAATGCACACAAAGTTGACACAAGTGTTTGCTTCTAAGATAGAAAGGAGTAGGTAAACTGACTCAACATAAAGTAAAAGATAGGCCCTTCGCAGAGGGAAGCAGGGATTAAATCATGTGCTAGAGCTTTTTAAGTTTTCGAAAGCATATAGAGAGCACAAAATAAGTATTTGAGAGGTGTTTGTTGTTGTCAACGAATGGTAGTGGGCACTCTAACCCCCTTGTCAACCAGACTTTCAAGAGCGGCTCCCATGAAGGACGTTATCTCTACCAGCAAGGTAGATCATCCCTCTTCTCTTTTGTTTACACATGTATTTTAGTTTCTTTATAGATGACACTCCTCCCAACCTTTTGCTTACACAAGCCATGGCTAACCGAATCCTCGGGTGCCTTCCAACATTCACATACCATGGAGGAGTGTCTATTTGCAAATTAAGTTGCTTACTGATAAATCAGGGCAAAACATGTGAAGAGAATTATTAATGAAAGTTGTAATTAATTGGGGCTGGGCACCCCGTTGCCAGCTCTTTTTGCAAATTATTGGATAAGCGGATGTATATGCCACTAGTCCATTGGTGAAAGTCTGTCAGAAGTAAATGACAAGATTGAAAGATAAAACACCACATACTTCCTCATGAGCTATAAAACATTGACACAAATAAGGAGTAATAAAGTTTTGAATAGTTTAAAGGTAGCACATGAAATATTTACTTGGAATGGCAGGAAATACCACATAGTAGGTAGGTATGGTGGACACAAATGGCATGGGTTTTGGCTCAAGTTTTGGATGCACGAGAAGCATTCCCTCTCAGTACAGAGTTTAGGCTAGCAAGGTTGTTTGAAGCAAACACAAGTATAAACCGGTACAGCAAGAATCACATAAAAACATATTGCAAGTATTATAAGACTCTACACTGTCTTCCTTGTTGCTCAAACATTTTACCAGAAAATATCTAGACCTTAGAGAGAACAAATATGCATCCCAAGTCTCAACAAGCTCTACGGTAGTTCTCCACTACTAGGCTTTAACTACATGATGCAAGAGCTTAAACATGATCTACTTGAGAGCTCAAAACAATTGCAAAGTATCAAATCGAAACAAGACAATGATCTACAAGAATGCATATGTCTTTTCCAATACCAACTACTACATGTAGCATTTTCTTTCTTCCAAACAAACACCAATCAATTTATTTAAACATAAACTCTCCAAATGATAATATAATGCAGCAAGAGAGTATTTATAAACAAGTGCTAACAGCTCGAAGAGATGCATGAAAAACAGGAGCTAAAAGCACTGCAGTAGCTAGTTAAGAATACTCAACAAATATAAGTGAAGAACATGAGTATTCACATGAAAAAGCGGAGCGTGTCTCTCTCCCACACAAGGATTGCTAGGATCCGAATTTATTCAAACAAAAACAAAAATAAAAACACACAGACGCTCCAAGTAAAGCGCATAAGATGTGAAAGAATTAAAATATAGTTTCACTAGAGATGACCTGATAAGTTTGTTGATGAAGAAGGGGATGCCTTGGGCATCCCCAAGCTTAGACGCTTGAGTCTCTCTGAATATGGTTGGGATGAACCACGGGGGCATCCCCAAGCTTAGGCTTTTCACTCTTCTTGATCACATAATATCACCCTTCTCGCTTGATCCTTGAAAACTTCCTTCACACCAAACTCAAGACAGTTCTCATTAGAGGGTTAGTGCATAATCAAAAATTCTCATATTCTGTAATGATACAATCAATCCCAAAGCTTCTGGACATTAGCTACAGCCACCAATGCTTTGTGGAGCAAAGAAATCCACACAAACACAGTAAAAGAGCGAATGCAAAACAAAAGGCAGAATCTGTCAAAAACAGAACAGTCTGGAATGACGAATTTTTTCGAGGCACTTAAGTTGCTCAGATGGATCTGGCCTAAAATAATGAAAGTTGCGTACATATCTCAGGAATATGCGTGATTTTTTCAGAATTTTTTGAATTTTCTACAGGGAGATAAGCTCAAATCCGTGACAGCTAAAAATCTGTCACTGCGCAGAAATCCAAATCTTGCATCAACTTTCAATATAGAACTTTACTTGGCACAACATTGCGATAAAATAAAGATACAAAGGAGTTGCTACAGAAGTAACAAAACTCCTTGACTCAAAGAAAACAAAAATAACAGCAAATAAAAACGATGGGTTGTCTCCCATAAGCGCTTTTCTTTAACGCCTTTCAGCTAGGCGCAGAAAGTGAAAATCAAGTGTTGTCAAGTGGCAAATCATTCAAATCATCAAAAGCTTCTTCCAACACACAGCTTGTAACAATGGGTATCTTAGATGTTCCTGGAGGTGTTTCATTGTTCATTACCTTTAACCGTACTAAAAGTTTTATCAATTTTAAGCTCATAATGAGTCTTTGGTTTTGGCACTTTAGGAACATACATAAACTTTTGCTCTCTACCCACATAAACTTTCTCCTTTTTAGACTTAAGAGAAGTAAAGGTTGAACTTAAGGTTTCAATAGCTTCCTCTAACTCATCAATTCTATGATTTTGGGTGTCATGGATATTATTATCCTCAAGAACAGTGATTCTTTCATTGATGGTGGCTATTGATTCATTAGTCTTACCAATACAATCAAGAAAATTTGGAAAAAAATTCTCCATAGAGTCTAACTTATTTATAACATCCTCCAAGGTGATCTCAATTTTAATATCTTTAGTGGGTGGTGTTCCTACCAAACTTTCAATAATATTACAGGCTTCTAAAGCAGGAGTACCCAAGAAATTTCCACCTGTAAGAGTGTCTAGAACATACCTATACCAACTAGAGATACCAACATAAAAGTTCCTAAGGAGGATAGTGGTAGAGTGTTTCTTAGTACATCTATGATGAGCATCACTAATTCTATACCAAGCATCTTTCAAATTTTCACCTCCTAGTTGCCTAAAAGAACGAACTTCAACTTCAGGAGCATTCATTTTGAAAAACAAAATCAAACCGAATTAAACAAGTAACTAATTTTTTTGTGTTTTTGATAAAGAGAGCAAACAAGACTAAATAAAAATAAACTAAGCAAGACAAATAACAAAGTAAAGAGATTGGGTGTGAGAGACTCCCCTTGCAGAAGCAATTCGGTTTTCCCCGGCAACGGCGCCAGAAAACGTGTTGCTGCGCTAAGTTGACGAGGGAATATCTCCCCGGCAACAGTGCCAGAAAAATGCTTGTACGTCACACGTCAGTTGGGAACCCCAAGAGGAAGGTATGATGAGTGCAGCAGCAAGTTTTCCCTCAGTATGAAACCAAGGTTTATCGAACCAGTAGGAAAACGAGGTTGCTTCGAAGGTGTTGGTGAAGGAGTGTAGTGCGGCGCAACACCAGGGATTCCGGTGCCAACGTGGAACCTGCACAACACAATCAAATTACTTTGCCCCAACTTAACAGTGAGGTTGTCAATCTCACCGGCTTGCTGAAAACAAAGGGTTAAACGTATCGTATGGAAGATGATGTTTGTTTGCATAAAACAGTAGAGAACAATGATTGCAGTAGATTGTATTTCAGATGTAAAAGAATGGACCGGGGTCCACAGTTCACTAGTGGTGTCTCTCCAATAAGATAACTAACATGCTGGGTAAACAAATTACAGCTGGGCAATTGACAATTGATAAGTGCATATAACATGCATGTGTGAGTTGTGGTGTCTACTATGAGATTCATTTGGGCATTACGACAAAGTACATAGACCGCTATCCAGCATGCATCTATGCCTAAATAGTCCACTTTCCGGTTAACATCCGTACCCCTTCCAGTATTAAGTTGCAAGCAACAGACAATTGCATTAAGTAATGTGCGTAATGTAAACAATACATTCATCCTTGAATAAAGCATTGCTGTTTTACCCCTAGTGGCAACAACACATCTACAACCTTAGAACTTGCTGTCACTATCCCAGGTTAAATAGAGGTTGAACCCAACTATCATGCATAAATACCCCCTCTTGGAGTCACAAGTATTCACTTGGCCAAGGCTTCAACAAGTAACGGAGAGCATGCAAGATCACAAATGACATAGACATGATAATATAATATTCAGCTCCACATAGGTATCAATATAAGTCAGATCCCAGCAAACACAACATGTAGCATTACAATAAGATGATCTTGATCATGATAGGCAGCTCACAAGATCTAAACATGATGGCACAAGTGGAGAAGACAACCATCTAGCTACTGCTATGGACCCATAGTCCAAGGATGAACTACTCACGCATCACTCCGGAGGCGGGCATGGCGATGTAGAGCCCTCCGGTGATGATTCCCCTCTCCGGCAGGGTGCCGGGAAGAGCTTCAGAACCCCCCGAGTTAGGGTTGACGACGGCGGCGGCAGCGAATATGTTCTGGATGAAAGGCTCGGTGTTTTAGGGTTTTCACGTCTCGGGGAATAAATAGGCGAAGGGGCGATGTCGGCGGACCCCCGAGGGGCCCAAACCACCAGGCGGCGCGGTGGGCCCCTGCCGCGCCGCCTGTGGTTTGGCCACCTCGTGGCTCTTCGTCTCTCCTTCGGACTCCGTGTACGTGTTGGAAAAATAGGGACTTGGCCTTTTGTTTCGTGCAATTCCGAGAATATTTCCAGAAGTAACTTTCTGAAACCAAAAACAGCAGAAAACAGGGAACTGGCACTGTGGCATCTTGTTAATAGGTTAGTCCCAGAAAATGCATAAAAGTGATATGAAGTGTATATAAAACATGTAGCAAATGGTATAATATAAGCATGGAACAGCAGAAATTATGGATACGTTTGAGACGTATCAGTCCCCTGTCAAGAAACGTCCAAACATACCCAAGAAAGTCAAGACTCCTGAGAAGTTACCTGTCGAGAAGAGTTTGGAGGAATTAGAAGAGAGCTCGCGTGCCCAGATGAAAGCATTTTTTGCACAGAAAAAATAGGAAAGACAGGACCCCGTAAAGGAACTTCTGAAGAATATACCAAGGGAGACACTTGAGCGCACCGTTGACAACTTATATATCCCTCCAGTGAGGCCCCTTTCAGACTATGAGCGCGGTATTGACAAGCAACATAGCTCACATATGGAGGAAAAAAAGAAATGCCGGAAAAAAGTTCCCCAGCTCGGAGAACAAGAAGTACAATCGATCGCCCCGCTCATTGTGCCTTCTGATAAGGCGGCCCTCTACAACGACAATATTCTTGCTCAGCAAATCTATAGCGAGACAGATTACCCCACTGCTGAGCTAGCATTAAAATATGTTCTCGGGCAGCCTTTGTTCGCAGATACAAAGCCTCTAACAACACAGTTATGGAAATTGCATGACTGGTACGTGACCGTCGCAAAGGAAGGGATATTCTATTTCATGGCGGGAGTTAAGGAACATCACTACTTCCGAGAATACGCTGTGCAGGTTGACTTCTCCGAACTTTTTCAGATGTACAATCAACGTGCCCTCGACAAATCTATCATCAGCTGCTATTGTCTGTAAGTGATTTATTTGTGTAATTTAATTCTTTAGTTAAGCTCGTTCATAGCCTGTAATTATCCTCACGACATTATTTTGTACGCTATTATGCAGAATTAATGAAGATTCGTGAATGCAGACTGGGAGGAATCTGGGACATTGGGTTCATTGACCCAGATAAAGTTCATGAAGTCACCGTAGATCAGTATACCAAGAGCACAAAGGAAGTTTTGCTAACGTTTTTAAAGCGATAAAGTACCAAAAAGAAATACTTTTTCCTTAGAATTTCAAGTGAGTGTTACTGTCTTGTACACATTCTATTTTGCTTTTCCGATATTAAGTGTAATTGATAAGTTCTGAACAGCTGCGTATATAAACGTGCGTAGGTTCCACTTCATTCTGTTAATCATTAGAATCGATCTTGGAGAAGTTGAAGTCTGGGACTCATTAAGGAGAAATCCCGATGATTACAAGAGTGTGCATATATTGCTCCAGAGGTAATTTCAATCGCACTATATCGGCCTCTTTCGTTCATTTCCTGATATCAAGTAAGCAATAACTCCTCAATTCATTTTCTTTGCCGGACAGGGTTATGAAACATTCAAAAAGGAAGAACCCGGTGAATGCAAAGATAAGCAGGAGTTTAAGGCTAACAACGTAAGTAGTACTACGTACCTGGTTTCAATACCATTATCATTCTCTTGATTATTATTTGATTGAATTCTATTCTCGTATAGTGGTGCCTGCAACAACCACATGGGACTGATTTATGTGAATACTACGTTTGCGAGTACATTCACATGAAGGTCAATGAGAGAGTCAATAGTCGAAGAAACCAAGAGGTACGTAAACATCATTCACAACTTTATTTTGTTACCATCAATTGTGTTTAGTTTACTTCATAATTGTTTTGATCTCCTTCTTTTAAAGATGACAAGGAAGCGGAACGCGCTCCTACCAATGAACCGCGTAAAAGCAATTGCGGAGGAATTGGCGGGAATTTTCCTTATGCAGGTCATACCTGAATCCGGAAAATTCCACTATATCGAGCAATAGCCTCTCTCTATGTAGTACTAGCAGTGATCTCCATGTAATGAGTACTTTACGTGTGAACATATATATACCAAGTTGTATGTGTGTTATGCGATCTTCACGTGTGTGAAAACTTTTTTTTTTGCATCAACGTGATCTCCTCCGAAATCCTAAACCCTGAAAAATAAGCGAAAAGAAAAAAAGCAGAAACCCTAAACCCTGAAAAATAAGCGAAAAGAAAAAAAAAGCAGAAACCTTTCCCGGTTGGTGTTACCAACCGGGACCAAAGGTCCTGCGCCCGCGCGCGCATCTCCGCCCACGTGGAGGCCTTTAACACCGGTTCGTGGGTACCGGTACTAAAGGGGGGGCCTTCAGTCCCGATTTAATTGTACCGGTTGCACAACCGGTGTTAAAGGCCCTCTGGAACCGGTATTGTTGCCCTTTTTTCTACTAGTGTCTGCTCGCAAAGTCGCAAGGATCGAAAAACAGCATGGAGATTGGCCGGGACGGTCGAATCGGCCATTTACCCAGAGTGACCCTTGTCGCTTGGAGAGAGGAAACACGAAGCTAGCCCCTTCTGAAGACAGAGATGTCGCGAGCTAACCCGCGAAGGGAGAAAAGACACGGAGAGTTTATTAAATGCCCGTCGATACGCTCGCCCTATTTCATCCCCTTTGTCTCATCACCAAAACCCCGCCCCCTCCTTTGAACTCTCTCCTGTCATCTTCCGAAAAGCTCAACAAGTTAATGGGATTATTACTAACTGATGACATGGCGTTTAGTTAGAGGAGCACAGTTGGTGCCTTGCCGTACTTCTGTCTGACTCGATCGGATATTTCGTTTCCAGTAAATCGAGTGTGCCATTCCTTGCCACGCAAACAGATGTGCACTGGTCAGCCGTGAAACGGATACGGCGATATTCAAGGGCACGATGAACGTTCACTAGTGGAAAACGGCACACTAGTCCCGGTTCTAGAGGGCCTCTAGTTCCGGTTGGGCAACCGGGACTGGCCAATCGGGACTAGAGGCCCCCCCCCCCTCTGGTCCCGGTTGTCTACGAACCGGGACAAGCGGCCCTCCCACGTGGCCACGGAGGAACCCGCGGGGTTGGGAGCTTTAGTCTCGGTTCCAGCCACGAACCGGGACTACCGTTAGGCCTTTTTTTTTCTTTTCGATTATTTTCAGGTTTTAGGGTTTAGGGTTTAGGAGGGGTTTAGGGGTATCAGATAGTTTTCATCGTATGGGGATCACGTCGATGCGCCAAAACGCATTTTGGTATATATATACTACATGAAGATCACGTTGATGCATATATATATATATATACACATACAATTACATAAGATCACGTTGATGCATATATATACACATACAATATAAGTAGTACATGGAGATCACGTTTTCGTATAAAGTACTTAATAGAAATTGGGATCATAGTAGTACTCTCCGAATCTAGGTATGACATCTGTAAGGAAAAAACCCGACAATTCCTCCGCAATTGCTTTGAAGCGGTCCTGTATTGGGAGCGCGTTCCGCTTTCTTGCCAACTTTAAAAAAATGAGATCAAAATGAATACATGAGTTGTGTGTATATATATATCAAATCATAATAAAACAATTATGAATGAAACTCAGCACAACTGACTTGTGAATAATGTTTATGTACCTCTTTATTTCTTCGGTTGTTTATTCTCTCGTTGGTCCTATTGTGAATGTACTCGCAAACGTAGAATCCACAAAAATCAGTCCCCTGTGGCTGATTTTGGCAAGACTGCACAATAATATAATTTAATCAAACAATAATCAAGTATGATAATGGTGCGCGAACCTAGGTATAGTACTATTTACATTGTTCAAACGCCATGTCAGTTTCGGTGTCCATTCACCAGGTTCTTCCTTGATGAACGATTTCCAAACGCTGCCCGACAAAGAAAATGAACAAAGGAGTTATTAAAGACTTGATATCAGGAAATGAACGAAAAAAGGCGATAAGAATTGAAATTACTCTGTGAGCATATCAAAACATGTCTTGTATTGTTTAGGATCTCTCCTTAATGAGTCAAGGACTTTAACTTCTCCATCATGAATTCTAATGACGAGAAGAATAAAGTGAAACCTGCGCACGTTTATATACGCAGTCATGGATAACTCATCAGTTAAAACTTAACATCTGCGGAGCAAAATAGAATGTGTACACAAGACAGTAACACTCACTTGAAGTTGTAAGGAAAAAATATTTCTTTTTTGTCACGTTGTCGCTTCAAAAACCTTAGCAAAGTTCCCGTGTGTCCTTGTTATAATAGGGATTTTCTATGGTGACTTCATGAATTTTATCCGGGTCAATCAACCCAATGTCTTTGATTTCATCCTTTCTGCATTCGAGAATCTTCATTCTGCATAATATAGCGCACAAAAGATTATAGTGAGGATAATTACAGACAATGAACGAGCTGAGCTAAAGACTTAAATTACAGAAATAAATCACTTACAAACAATAGCAACTGATGATAGATTTGTCGAGGGCCCGGAGATTGTATAACTGAAAAAGTTCGGTAAACTCAACGGACACAGCGTATTCTTGGAAGTAGTGCTCTTCCTTAACTGCCACCATGATACTGATTGTCCCTTTCTTTGCCTCTTTCTTGTACCAGGTATGCAATTGACGCATTTTTGTTGTTAGGGACTTGACATTCTCGACCAAATTTCCCCCGGCAACATATTGATATGCTAGATCAGAGATGGGGTAATCAGTTGTCGAACCTATGTGTTGTTGAGAACCTTGAAGGCCTTGTCGTCAAACACCTTGAGCGGGGGGACCGATTGTACGTCTTATTCTCCGAGCTGGGGAACTTGTTTCCCTTTTTTCGCCTGCTCCATCTTATCGTCATATGACCTTCCAATAGAACGCCTATAGTCTGATGGCGGCGATGGTACAGGGTCATATAGATTATCAATGCAACGCTCAACGAGCACCGGATCTAGTGTCTTCACAAATGGTATCTCGGGCACTTTCGGTGCAAAATGGCGATCGTCTGGGCCCTCGAGATGGCGCAGTTTTCCTCGTAAGTCCTTTCCCAAGGTAACTTCTCAAGAGGCGGCGGTGTTTTCTCCTTTCTAGGTTTCTTCCTTGGTGGCGTGTGGCGCTTCCTCGGGAGCCACTTAACGGGCGCTTCCTCACGCGACGGAGGTGGACTTTGCTGCTGAGGTGGAGATCGAGATGGACTCGCGCTGGGGTCCCTCTCGGGTAGGTTTGGACTTTGCTGCTGAGGTGGACTGCTACAAGGAGGAGTCGGTGGCCTTGGCAAGGAGCCTGGAAAGACGATGTATTTCTTGTTCCATAGGGCGAAACCACGCTTGACATCTCCCAGTGTCTTCTCCTCGTCACCTCCAGGAATCGGAAGATCCATTGTTTCAAATCCCGTCACAACTTGATCCACCTCGACACGAGCATAGCCAGCTGGAATGACACCATGATGGTAGGTTGATGCAGGTTCATTTGGTAAAGCATAGCCGACCGCCACCTTCAAAGATATGTTCATCATTGCCATATGTAGCTCACAATCTGTCTTCTCCGTGACATCATCCACGGGGTAGCGAGCCGTCGGCGGTTCGTATACAGATGGTTCTAGCTGCGTGGAACCCACGCTGCTTTTTTGCTGAGATGGGACGACATCGGCTTGAGGATCTTCTAGCTGCAGCTGCTGAGATGCCCTTTGCTGACTAATTGAGTCTATTTGCTGCTACTGCAGCTTCAGCTGACGTTCCAATTCCGATAACCGGTCTAACTCCTTCTTCTTCTTTCTCCCACGGCTTCTATAACTGTCAGCGCACTCCGGAAACCCTTGCTTCAAGGTGACACCGCCGGATAGCCTCGTAATCGTCCATAGTGTTCGGGATTCCCAGGCGAGTGTCAGCTCGTCGTTCTCTCTGTCGGGATGGTACGTTTCCGTTTCGAACTTTATTTATTGCGTCTACAAGTAACGGAGTGATTGTTTCAATTTTTGTCTTCCATTTTCCCTTTGCAACAATCAGCCCTGTCAGTGGGTCCAACCCTGCCCTATGCGCGAACAACCAGAACTTGGACCTCTCGGGCCAGTCCGCTGTCTGTGGAGTGATCCCTTTAGCAAGCAGTTCTGCTTCAAAGGCTTCCCACTTAGGAATGGCAGTCTTGTACCTGTCCCCAACCTATGGTGATATTGCTTCTTCCCAGCATTTAACTTATTTATGGCCGATCGGGCCACAGCGGTAGACGATTTCTTATACGCCACAAATGCGGGCCAGTCATGTTTTATCTTCTCTATAGTACTCCAGTGAAATTATCTGGATCTTCTTTTTCATATTTTTTCCATAATTTTTTCTTCTAGCTCTGGAATTGTGTGGCCATCTTCTTAAGAGTCCACTCCTTCACTTTCTCCTTCTTGCCTTCTGTGAGACTTTGCGGTAGGTTGAAATGTATCATGAGCGTATCATAAAGCAAATCTTTTGTATGTTGGCGGACATAATTAGCTTCATCTTCGTTGGCGTCCTTCGGCTTATGCCAATCTGTAATGGTGATCGGAGCATGTCCCTAACAATGACTCCAGCTTGATTTACAAACTTATGGCAGTTCTGTATGGGTGCCATCATTCGCCACTATCAGCAACTTCCTCGATATTTAACCTTGGACCCTCGCTCGACATCCTTCTCGACCTGCCTCGAGGACCTTGCTTTTAGCAGATTTGCTCGATTCGGAGGGCTAAAAGAAAAATGATTCATTAATACGTGCAATACAAATCAATTAATGCATCTAGTGATCAACACAGGCTTAATATATATACCTCGCCGGAGTTTGTTAAGGGCACTTCGTCGTCTCTTCTTTCTTCAGACTCAAGTCCCTCACTGGAGTCGTTCAGAAATTGTGAGCTGAAATCATCTTCTCCACCGGAATCTTCTCCACCGGAATCTGTTCCACGGGCATTCGCATATATTATTTGTTGCATTTGGTCTTCATTCTCGTCGTCTCTGACTCTGAAGGGGCGTCCATTGCTCAATATCCCTGCAATCAATTATATATGCTTCAATTTTGTAATAAGAAAATGCCATTCTGCAATGTTAAAAAAAATACAGCCCAAATTTGGGCCAGCATTGGGTCCTACCTGCCAGCCCAAATTTGGGCCAGTATTAGGTCCTTTAAAATTCCAGCCCCGCGTCCTGCCAGCCCCAATTTGGGCCAGCATTGGGTCGACGCGCCGCGTCCACCCCCTGGCCACGAGTGCCTGGCAATGCTGGCCTCGTCTTCCCCGCACGGCCACGTCCGCGTGGCCAACTGCTCGTCTTCCCCGCACGGCCACGTCCGCCTGGCCAACCGCCCCGACTCCCCACACGACCACGCCCGCGTGTGACCGCCCAACTGGCCACGCGCACGGTCAATGCTGGCCCACCTGCCAGTGACCCACCGCCCCAACCGCCCTCGTCTCCCCCACCCGTCCTTAATGCTGGCCCTGGCCTACCTGCCAGCGACCCACCGGCCCCCTCGTATTCCCACCCCGCTGTCAAAGCTGGCCCCTGGCCTGGCCCACCTGCCAGCGACCCACCGGCCTCCTCGTCTTCCCACCCCCGTAGTCAATGCTGGCCCTGGCTGGTCCTTTAAAAATGGACCCCGGTCGTGGATAGCGACATCAGTCCACACCGCAGCCCCCACCCCTCTACCCTAGCCCTAGCCATAGCCATGTCGAAGTGGTTCAAGCCAGGCAAGAACCAGCGCGAGTTCGCGGCTCCGGCCGGAGCTCCGCGCACCCTCCTCCGCCACCGCGCACCGCCGTTCCTCCTTCTCCTCCTCCACCACCGCCGGCCGCGTTCGGCCTCGCACCGAGGGCGTGCAGATGGTCGGGGAGCGGCGCCGGCCCCGGCGCCGCGCGCCGTGCAGCGGATGCGGCCCCGAAGAAGAAGAAGAAGCGGATGCGGCGCTACGTCCGCGTCGAGGAGTGCCACCCCGGTGTACTGGCCGGACGTCCACCTGCCGGACGACTGGCACCTGAATCCGCTGCGGATTCCGGTGCCGCCGATTCCGGCCAGTGGCCAGGCCAGGGTGGTGGAGATCGCGCGCCGCCGCCGTCTCCTCCCACCGGACCTCTACAACGACCCCGACTACGCGCCGGACTCCCCCACTGGGACCAGTGGTTCGTGGATGAGCACGACGATCGCCGCCGCGCCTACTTCGCGCCGGCCCCAGCACCGCCGCCGCAGCCCACGGCGCACCCCGCACCGCCGCCCGGCCAGGAGCCCGAGCTGTGGTTCGAGGAGGAGGTCGTCGACGATGACCCGGAGATGCAGGCCGTCTACGAGGCCTCCCTCCGTACCCTCGTCGACGACAAGATCAAGCGCTGGGGGCGGGTCGTGGCCGAGGCCGCCCAGCCGCCGCCAATGATGTGTTGCCAGCATTAGGCCCAGGAGCAGGAGGCCGAGGAGCTGGAGATGGAGCCAGTTCCTCCAATGCCCTGCGGCCTCCTCGACCAGTCCTGGAGCTGGACTGGCCAGGTCCCAAGTCCGCCGCCGCCGCCGCAGGAGCCGGCCCAGGAGCAGCCGCCGCAGGAGCCGGAGGAGCAGCACCTTCCGGCGGAGGAGCAGCCACCGCCTGCCCACCTGTGGCCCGCGCCGGCCTACGTTTACCTCTCCGACGACGAATAGGCCTCCGGCGCCGTCGCCGCCCCTTAATGCATATGTAATGGCCTTAGGCCTTTTTTTTCCTTTATTGTGCCCGCGCCGCCCCCAAATGTAACGGCCATTATAAGCCATATATATATATGAATATAAGCTATGTCCCTAAATTCCTACTCTTTCTTTAAATCTTTATCGTGTCCCGCCCCTAAATGTCCCCGGCGCCGGCGGCCACGGTGGCTCCAGGTCGCCC
This sequence comes from Poa pratensis, assembly GCA_947311845.1. NCBI lineage: Eukaryota > Viridiplantae > Streptophyta > Magnoliopsida > Poales > Poaceae > Poa > Poa pratensis. Next base: position 33,867,844 of record CAMZMU010000085.1, on the reverse strand, counting down.
CTCGATTGAGCAAGAGGGGAGGGCGGGGAAAGAACGTACCTTGCGCGCGGGACGGCGGCGTGGGTGTTGGTGCTCGGGGACGGCCGCGCGGGCCGATTCACGGCCTGACTTGCGCGCGAGGAAGAGGCCGGCCGCGGTGACCGGAGCAGGAGAAGGCGGCGGTGGCGGCGGCGGCACGGGATCAAGGGAGCGCGGCAGGGAAGCCTGGCGGCGTGGTTCCTCTTCTTGGGCCTGGCGGCAATCTGCGGGGACGAGAGGGAGGGGAGGGATCTAAAAGGCACAAATGGGCCTTTAGTCCCAGTTCTAGCCACGAACCGGGACTAAAGGTCCATTTTTGGGCTGCTGCGAAATTAGCGCGCCAAAGCCCATCTTTGGTCCCGGTTCGTGGCTGGAACCGGACTAAAGGATCTTTTGTAATTTTTTTCTATTTTCTTTTTCCTGATTTATTTTATTCTATGATTTAATTGTTCAAATTTGACAAACTTTATATCAAACATAAGCACTGGACATGTAGAATCTTTTGGTACTGATATTTTCAAATTTGACAAACTTTATTTTCAAATTTGAGTATTTTTCACTTTCTTTGACTTTTTTGAAAAAACTGTCAAAATGGCCGCCGTTACTATTCATTGTAAGGGTCGAATTATCCAAAACTTTCGACGGTTCTGTGATATAACCACTACTTGTGCACCTTAAAAACATTTTTGAAAAAATTTCAGAGCAAACTATCACACACTTGTAGTTCAAATTTGAATTACTTTCGGAAAATAGGCATAAAGTCGTTTAAGTAGGCGAAATTAGCTAGAAACCGAGAAATTACTAAATTTGTGGATTATCCATAAAATATGGTCTACTTTGTGTGATAATTGGATGAGTGCCATTTTGCACCATATTTGTTGTACTTGCTTCACAAAAAATGTCATTTTTGACAATCGAAAAACAAAAAATGATATTTATATAAGTAATTTGAAAAAACTCAGTTCTGCAACATTGTTTGTCGTGCCAAGATACAGCTATGTGTCAAATATGGGCACATTTTCACAAACTATGACACGGGGATGACCATAACGAGGCCATTTGACCCGAAACTTATACATGTTTATAGATGATTGACCTTTTTGTGAAGGAGTTTTTTGTAAACTATGTCAAAATTCAAGTTTATCATTTATCCTACCAACTAGTACACATTAAAGTACTCCATGCCAAAGGATTTTATTTTTTGAGTATTTTTTCACTTTCTTTGACTTTTTTGAAAAAACGGTCAGAATGGCCGCCGTTACTATTCATTGTAAGGGTCGCATTATCAAAAATTTCGACGGTTCTGTGATATAACCACTACTTGTGCACATTAAAAACATTTTTGAAAAAAATTTCAGAGCAAACTATCACACACTTGTAGTTCAAATTTGAATTACTTTCGGAAAATAGGCATAAAGTCGTTTAAGTAGGCGAAATTAGATAGAAACCGAGAAAATTACTAATATTTGTGGATTATCCATAAAATATGGTCTACTTTGTGTGATAATTGGATGGGTGCCATTTTGCACCATATTTGTTGTACTTGCTTCACAAAAAATGTCATTTTTGACAATCGAAAAAACAAAAAATGATATTTATATAAGTAATTTGAAAAAACTCAGTTCTGCGACATTGTTTGTCGTACCAAGATACAGCTATGTATCCTCTGTATCATAGAACCAGGATAAAAAAGGTTACATAAAAAGGTTTCATACATTATTACACATGACCATCAACATCCGTCTTTAGTGTTGTGGTATAAACTTCTTCTTCGTGTGTGTCATTTTCTTCTGATTGCGCCGTAACCATGTACAATCTTCCTCATTCAACGCGATGGTTGGGTCAATTTTCACTGTGAAGGGTGGAATTTCCTGAAACTTATTGTAATCTTCTGACATGTCTGTCTTGTCCTCCACTCCCACGATGTTTCTTTTCCCTGAAAGAACTATGTGGCGCTTTGGCTCATTGTCTGATGTATTCGCTTGCTTATCTTTTCTTTTTTTGGTTTGGTAGACATGTCCTTGATACGTCTCAAACGTATCTATAATTTTTGATGTTCCATGCTTGTTTTATACCAATTGCTACATGTTTTGCATCTACTTTTTGTCACTTTTATACATTTTTTGAGACTAACCTATTAACAAGATGCCGAAGTGCCAGTTCCTGTTTTCCGCTGTTTTTGTATTCCAGAAAAGCTAGTCTGGAAATATTCTCGGAATTGGACGAAACTTCACGGGGGATGCTATTTTGCCAGAACACACCAGATGGAGCAAAGGAGCAACAGAGGAGGGCCACCAGGCCGCCACACGCCACCAGGGCGCGGGCCCCACCTCTGCCACGCCCTGGGGTGGTGTGGGCCCCACGGGTGCCTCCAGCCGCCGCCCTTTCGTCTACTTATTCCCCCCGACGCGAAAACCCTAAGGGTTTGAGCCAATATCCACGAAAAGTTCCAGAGACGCCGCCGCCGTCAACCCTAGCTCGGGAGGGTCCAGAACCTCTTCCCGGCACCCTGCCGGAGAGGGGAATCGTCATCGGAGGCTTCTACATCGCCATGCCTGCCTCCGGAGTGATGCGTGAGTAGTTCATACTTGGACTACGGGTCCATAGCAGTAGCTAGATGATTGTCTCTCCAATTTGTGCCATCGTGTTTAGATCTTGTGAGCTGCCCTACATGATCAAGATCATATTATTGTAATGCTACATGTTGTGTTTGCTGGGATCCGATGAATATTGAATACTATGTCAAGTTGATTATCAATCTATGCCCTATGTTATTTAAGATCTTGCATGCTTTTCGTTACTAGTAGATGCTTTGGCCTAGTAGATGCTTGTAACTCCAAGAGAGAGTATTTATGCTAGATAGTGGGTTCATGCCTCCATTTAATCTGGGACAGTGACAGAAAGTTCTAAGGTTGTGGATGTGCTGTTGCCACTAGGGGTAACCTAACGATGCTATGTCCAATGGCATATGTGTTTGTTTACATTACGCACTTTACTTAATGCAATTATCCGTTGCTTGCTACTTAATACCAACGGGGGACTCGGATGACAACCCGGCGGTGGATTATTAGTCATAGACGCAGTTGGATAACGGTCTATGTATTATGTCGTAATGCCCAATTAAATACCATAGTAATCATCATGTCATATTTATGCATTGTCATGCGCTCACTATTTGTCAATTGCCCAGGTGTAATTTGTTCACCCAACATGTTAGTTATCTTTTATGGAGAGACACCACTAGTGAACTGTCGACCCCGGTCCATTCCTTTAAACTGATTAAACAACCACAAACTGCAAACTGTTCCTTTTTCATTCTCTGCATTTTAATACTCATTTTCCACACGAGATGTTTAATCCTTTGTTTTCAGCAAGCCGGTGAGATTGACAACCTCACTGTTTCATTGGGGCAAAATACTTTGATTGTGTTGTGTGCAGATTCCACGTTGGTGATCGTGTTGCACCACGCGAGCCGCCAACAACCTTCTGAAGAGTTGCTGCTCCTACTAGTTCGATAAACCTTGGTTTCATACTGAGGGAAACTTGCCGCTGAACTGCATCATACCTTCCTCTTGGGGTCTCCCAACGAACGTGTGATTCACGTACATCAGTCCTTTACATAGAAAACCTGAGCCACTTCACTGGTTAGGACGAATGGTTCGGTGTCGTACCCAAGATTCTTGAGATCCACTGTAGTCATTCCGTACTGCGGGTCTACCTGTACCCCGCCTTTCAGGTTGAACCATTTGCACCAGAACAAAGGGACCTGAAAGAAGGTCCGTAGTCAAGTTCCCATATCTGCTCTATGTAACCATAATATGTGTCCTTTTGCCCATTGTTGTTGGTTGCATCAAAGCAGACACCACTGTTTTGGTTGGTGCTCTTTTTATCTTGGTCGACCGTGTAAAATGTATTCCCATTTTATCTCGTGCCCTTGAAAAGTCAATATAGTCGAAGATGGTGCCTTGGCCAACAAGTATAGCTGTTCTCCAACAGTGGTGTCATTAATGAGACGTGTTTGCAACCAACCACCGAAATTCTTCACGTGTTCTTCATCCATCCAATCTTTAGGTTGCTCCGGATATTTCAATCGTAAGATATTCTTGTGTTCCTCGATATACGGAGCCACCAAGTTGGAATTATGTAGAACTGTGTAGTGTGCTTGAGTGAAAGAATGCCCGTCCATACATATTGTTGCTTTCTTTCCTAGCGTGCCTTTTCCACGCAGTCTCCCCTCATGGCGCGATTGAAGAACACCGATCGCCTTAAGGTCAGGAATAAAGTCAACACAAAACTCAATGACCTCCTCTGTTCCATAGCCCTTGGAGATGCTTCCTTCTGGCCTAGCACGGTTATGAACGTATTTCTTTAAGACTCCCATGAACCTCTCAAAGGGGAACATGTTGTGTAGAAATACAGGACCGAGAATCTGAATCTCTTCGACTAGGTGAACTATGAGGTGTGTCATAATATTGAAGAAGGATGGTGGGAACACCAACTCGAAGCTGACAAGACATTGGACCACATCCTTCTGTAAACTTGGTAGAGTTTCTGGATCGATCACCTTCTGAGAATTTGCATTGAGGAATGCACATAGCTTCACAATGGGTAATCGAACATTGTCCGGCAGAAGCCCCTCAATGCAACCGGAAGTAATTGTGTCATAATCACGTGGCAGTCATGATACTTTAGGTTTTGAAACTTTTGCTCTGTCATGTTTATTATTCCCTTTGTATTCGACGAGAAGCCAGACGGGACCTTGATACTGCTCAGGACTTCAAAAAAGATCTTCTTCTCTTCTTTGGTAAGAGCGTAGCTGGCAGGACCTTGATACTTCTCTGGATTCAGGTGGTTGTCTCGTCCGTGCATACGTTGCTGGTCCTGCCGTGATTCCGTTCTATCTTTCGTCTTATCATACACGCCCAAGAAGTTTAGCAGGTTCACGCAAAGATTTTTTGTCACGTGCATTACGTCGATTGCAGAGTGAACCTCTAGGATTTTCCAATAGGGTAGCTCCCAAAATATAGAGCACTTCTTCCACATGGGTACGTGTCCGTCAGCGTCATTCGGAACAGATTGTCCGCCAAGACTCTTTCCAAAGATTACTTTTAAATCCTTGACCATATCATATATAACATCCCCAGTAGGGCGGGTAGGATGCGTCCGATGATTTGACTCACCTTTGAAATGCTTGCCTCTCTTTCTTACGGGATGCTGCCTTGGAAGAAATCGACGATGCCCCGGGTACACATTCTTGTTACCTAAATATATACTTTCAGTCTTATCTAAACAGTGCATGCATGCATTGTATCCCTTGTTTGACTGTCCTGAAATGTTACTAAGAGCAGGCCAATCATTGATGGTTACAAATAACAACGCTCGTAGGTCAAATTGCTCCTGTTTGTGCTCATCCACACACATACCCCTTCATCACGCCACGACTGTAAAAGATCTTCAACTAATGGCCTCAGGTACACATCAATGTCGTTGTCAGGTTGCTTCGGGCCTTGGATGAGCACTGGCATCATAATGAACTTCCGCTTAATGCACAACCAAGGAGGAAGGTTATAGATACATAGAGTCACAGGCCAGGTGCTATGACTGGAGCTGTGCTCTCCGAAAGGATTAAACCATCTGTACTTAGACCAAATCTTAAATTCCTTGCGTCATCTGAAAATGTCGGGAACTCTTTGTCGATTTTTCTCCACTGCGACCCATCAGCGGGGTGTCTCAGCATCACGTCTTTCTTACGGTCTTCTTTGTGCCATCGCAACAACTTGGCATGCTCTTTGTTTTGGAACAAACGTTTCAACCGTGATATTATAGGAGCATACCACATCACCTTGGCAGGAACCCTCTTCCTGGGGCACGGCTCGCCCTCAACATCACCAGGGTCATCTCGCCTGATCTTATACCGCAATGCACCGCATACCGGGCATGCATTCAAATTCTTGTACTCCTCACCGCGGTAGAGGATGCAGTCATTGATGCATGCATGTATCTTCTGCACCTCTAATCCAAGAAAGCAGACAACCTTCTTTGCTTCGTATGTACTAGAGGGCAATACGTTATCCCCTGGAAGCATCTTCTTTATTATTTTCAGCAACTTCTCAAATCCCTTGTCAGAAATACTATTCTCTGCCTTCCATTGCAGCAATTCCAGTGTGGTACCCAGCTTTTTCTGGCCATCTACGCAATTTGGGTACAACAATTTGTTGTGATCCTCTAACATTTTCTCCAATTTCAACCTCTCGTTTTCACTTCCGCAGTTTATCTTCGCCTCAAGAATGGCCCGACGAAGATCGTCATCGGGCTCATCTACAATGGGCTCTTCTTCAGCTTCGTCTTCCCCCATTGTAGTACCACCGTGTTCAGTGAACATAGGATAGTTGTCATTATCCTCTTCTTCTTCATTGTCTTCCATTATAACCCCTTTTTCTCCGTGCTTGGTCCAACAAATATAGCCGGGTATGAAACCGGACTGAATCAGGTGGATGTGAATGGTTTTTGAGCAAGAGTAATCCATGGTATTCTTACATGGACTACATGGACAACAAATAAAACCATTCGCCCGCTTGTTTGCCTCAGCCACATGGAGAAAATGATGCATGCCACTAATGAACTCGGGACTGCGTCGGTCACGGTACATCCATTGCCGGTTCATCTGCATTATATAAGTATATCAAAAACAATTACACTACATCATGAATAGATAAGTGACCAAAATAATTAATACAAGTTCATCACATTAAAAGCAAAAGTAGAGTAGTGACCAAATGTAATACATAGTTCTCATAAAACATACAATGAAACTAACATACAACTATCTAAAAAAATTAAATCCAACAACAAATGCGATCAAAATCGCAACTAAGGTAATTACTGAACCAACAACATAATGATACCAAGCCTCTTGACTAATGGCATAATTTCTAATATTTTTAATTTTCAAGCGCATTGCATCCATCTTGATCTCGTGAGCATCGACGACGTCGGCAAGCTTGAACTCGTGTTCAGCGACGATGTCGGCAAGCTTGAACTCCAATTTCATCTTCTCTTCTAGGCATTGGAGACAAAGATCTTCACTTCTTTTCAATTTTGCTTTCAAATCATTATTTTCTTTTTCAAATAAATTTAGCATATCGACAAGAGGGTCGGTTGGAATTTCCGGTTCAACTACCTCCTAGATAAAAATATGTATGCCAAGTTGGTCGGCATAATTAGTCATAAACCGAAATGAAAGTAATAGTTATAAAAGTATACCACATCCGAATCATAGACCGGACGAGGGCCGACGGGGACGGATATCAAAACCATGGCACTATACATATAAAAAACAATTTAAGAAAATTATACAACTAATAACTATGCATAGAAATCATTAAACTAAGTTTTTTTAATTAAAATATAAAAAACAAGAGGCTCACCGAGGTGGTGCCGGTGACGGGATGGCGCGGGCGATCGACAGCGGTGAGGATGGGGGCAACACTAAAACCCACAAATCATACTTTAATTTGAGCTCAAATTGCATATAAAACAAATGAAATCCCTAACTTAGTCATTTCATCAAACACCTAGCTAGCACTAGAAAAATGAAATGAGCTAAACTAGCAACAAAACGAGCTAAAGTAGCAACGCCGGAAGTGCTAACCCTTGGATAGATGGGGCGCCGTCAAGCTTGACAAATGGTGGCAAATAATGGGGACGAACTCGAGCTCGGGAGAGCAAATAGATGAGAAAATGTTGATGAACTCGAGCTCAACAAATGGCCATGGCCGGCTTGGGGGTGGGAGCTGATATAGGAAATAATTTAGTCCCGGTTCGTACCACGAACCGGTACCAAAGGTCCACCTTCAGTCCCGGTTCGTATCACGAACCGGTACCAAAGAGGGCTCGCGCTGTCCCCACCTCTGCGGCCGCCTGCCGCGACCCTTTAGTACCGGTTCGTATCACGAACCGGCACTAAAGGTCACCTACGAACCGGGACTGGACCTGGCCGGCGCCCTGTGCATTCGAACCGGGACTAGTGCCCCCATTGGTACCGGTTCGTTAGGGAACCGGGACGGAAGGGCCGAACCGATGGCCCTGTTTCCACTAGTGCTTGGGATACACATACAGAGATCAGCGTCAACTGAACTTAGTGTCTATACAAACGCAGACTGGGCTGGGTGTCCCGACGATGGGTGATCCACCTGCGGTTATGCAGTGTTTTATGGACCAAATATGGTGTCATGGAGCTCACGGAAGCAACCAATAGTCAATCGGTCTAAGTACGGAAGCGGAGTACAAGGCCATAGCAAATGGAACAACTGAAGTCACATGGTTGCAATCAGTTCTCAGGAAACTAGGAGTGTTTCAGTCACAAGCACCAACTTTGTGGTGTGACAACCTCGGAGCTACGTTACTAACAGCCAATCCTATGTTTCACGCTCGAAGAAAACGTGTAGAGATTGATTTCCATTTTATTCGAGAGAAAGTGTCAGCGGGTGCACTGAAAGTTCAGTTCATTTCCTCTCGTGATCAACTAGCAGATATCTTCACAAAGGCGCTGGGTCAAGATGTTTTTGATCGCCTGAAGTTAGTCGTGTTTAGCTAGTACACGTTTGGATCGAGAGGGGCTGTTAAAAGGAGTTAGCTGTAAGCGTCGAGATGTGATTCTAACTACTTGTAACCCCTCCATGCAAAAAAAAAAAAAAAAACTACTTGTAACCCTAGCTCTATGAGCTGTATATGTATTGAGCAAACGCCGATGCATTGAGGCACGGCACAGTTCATTCGTCGTTCTGTTTCTTTATACCATGCAGCAGCTCATCGGCCAAATAAAAACGGAAGCCAAACAATGGGCCCTTGCAAGTGGTCGTGTGTAGGTTAGAGCCTGTGGTTATTTTTCAATTCAATCAGATGTACTCTCTGGCTGCGCTCTTGGCCTTCACTTGGGCGCTTTTATCTTCTTCTTAATATATTACAAAAGAAGTTTTCCTGCATGATTCGAAAATAGCTTGCAAAGGGTGAAAGGGAGGGGCTTAGTATAATTGTATGATTAACAACAGCTAGGACAGATCCCCTTGGACCCAATCAACTTCTGTCCTCTGTAGCTGTAATTGGTTGTAATTTGTTAGCCTGACCCCTCCGAGGAATCTGATGCTGCACTATAATCCACCAGTACTGAACTACACTCGCAACACCCTGACAAAAGCAAGTACACATGCTAGAGTATATTCCATCTTTCCTAGCAGTACGCGTCAAATTATATACTAGTTCTATGTATGCTTTCCCCTAAGGTCTTGGCGTTCCAATACATGCATGTTTCTTTATACTTGCCAATGTGCAGTTGGAGCTGAAACCAACAATTCAGTCCTGATCATATATGTAGCTAGCCAGCTAGGATAGATGCGATCTCTCCATATTTGGGCACACAGGTCGGAAAGCAGAGGTACAAGGTCTAGCTGTCATTTTTTTTGAACTTCATGCAACCTTTTTTATTATAGAATCAAAACACGGTCATCTACAAGCACTGACAAAGAGAAAAGGGGGAGGGTCATCAAACCAAAAAAACCCTAACTCCCTGTGTAGATCCGTGGCGAGCAAGCGCATGTGCGGCACCATTTGCTTCTCGCGGACAATGTTGGATTGTTACCATGCCTAGCACCGTTAGTAGATGGCGGCAGTCGTTGATCACCACCGAACTCGTCCCTCTATACACTGAAGGGTCAAGAACAGCTTGCACCACCTGCAAAGCATCAGATTCGAACACAAAAGATTGGGCAACAAATTGTTCAGCAAGTTTATGTCCTGCCAGCAGCGCTGAAAGGCTCCATTGACGCACTATCAATGGCCAGATCAGTGAAATCACAAGCTGCTGCAACAAAGTTACCTCCCGCATCGCGGATGATTGCGCCAGATGCACCACGCCCCGAATCGACGTCGAAAGCAGCATCACCATTCAATTTGTATATAAGGTCTAGCTGTCTATGTTCGAGGATAATGCAATTCTTAATCCATTAGTTGCCACTTGATTGCTTGGCTCATTAATTTATCCTAAAGACCTAGGATCAACATGACAACATCTACTACCAACCCATGCGCTCAAGGTACTACCACAATCATTTTGAACGATCGATAAAAGTTTGGGCATCCGGTTAAAAATATAGTAATCCTCACATTAAGCGATCGATACAGCTTCTCAAGAAAAAAACTTAGTCGCGAGAAAAAAAATTCATTGTTTTAGGGTAAAAAAGGTTTTCGAATTTTGTTGTTGTTGATTTTTGATTGCTTATCATCATGTGTGTCACGCCATATCTGATTAATTTATCTTCTCAGACTACGCAAAACCATGACCTTGGCCTTGATATAATGATTTTATGTTTTGAAGACTTAGTTGAATTTAGGTTTAACTGAGGTTCCACAAAGATTTTGAAAGGTTCTACCAATAATATTTCAAACGGTCTTGGTTCGGATTAATATACGCTGAAACTCACTAAAAGCTGCATGAATATTTGATGGTCGAAAGAAAGGTTTGAATTTTTCACAAAAATCTTGTTCAATCTTCACAAAAAATTAAAATCCAAGTCTCGAAAACATTCGATACTGGCCTTGTTTCAAAAACTCACCAAGATAAACATGATGGATCAAACGGATTCAAAATCAGGCTGCCAATTCAAAATATAAGGTGTTTCGTAGTTTAGATAAGATTTTGAATGTTTGGGTTGGACGGTTCTAGGGAGAAAAGAGGACGTATGTGTATTTATTTGACAAAGTATTGAGTTCTAAACATTAGTTGTTTCATACTCCCTCCATTTCTGAATATAAGATGTTTTAGACTTTCTCAGTTTTCTCAGATTCGTATGCATCTAGACGTGTTTTTCACTCATTTTAGTCCACAATTAGTCCAACTTAAGATATCTAAAACATCTCATAATATGGAACGGTGGGAGTAATTTAGAAGGACAGGAGACACCTCACCAGCAAATGCAAAATGGACGTCCGTAAAATGTTAGAGAGCCCACCGGATGGACAAAATAATACGGGATGTTCAAGAACGTGCATGACCTATTTTGAATGTTATAAGAACGTGCATGACTGTACGCGCCGTCCGAACCGATCCCTCGCGCCATCACCTGCCACAGCACGTCGTGCCGGCCTTACAACCGGAGGATGCAACGACCACCAGATGGTGGCGCCATTCCTCTCCCCACCGACCACCACCACCTCGAACCTGTGCTCCCACGAGGCAGCACCACCACCACCTGCGCCGAACATGCTTTGTCGCTGCTCGGCAGAGCTCGATCCGTGTCCGGGACGAGTGGGACCGTTGAGCCCAGCCGTGCCCAATCGGGCCCAGAAGCGCCGCCTCGTGCCAAACTCCAGGCCGCCGCCGCCGATGATCTTGGTGCCGCCAGCCCCTCCGCCTCGCCTTGCTCTGCCATGCCGACGATGCCCCACCGCTCCTAGGGCACTGCCGCCAGCCGTAGCTCCGATCTTTGGGACCGGCAACCGGGACCGGCGTCCCTGCCCTGCTGGCTCGCCCTCAGCCCTCCGTTTTTGACGGGCAGGGTGGTAGAAAACACGATTCTGGGAGCTTTTGGCTCGGGTGTGGGAGCCGCCCGAGCGGGGGCGACCCGGGAGGAGGGGGAAGAGGGGAGGGGGAGTGGTGGGGAGGGGAAGCAGGGCGGCGGCTCGGGGGTGGGAACCCTAGGGGAGAGGTCGGGTGGTACAAACTCTAGCTTCCCTAGTCGTTCAATGCAGCGTAAGGAAGGCATGCATTATGGTCATGGATGCCAAGCCCAGTTCATACTATTGGACTTCTGGTTTTCCCTCGGCCGTTGGTCGAGATAAGCTGAGAGTCTCGAGAGATCGAATACATCATGGGCTCATGCGATGGACCACTGCTGCCCGCGTGCACGCGATATAACCGTTTTGCTTGTATACTCAGAGTCGATATTACATGCATGTGCGAAGGAACGTCATGCCTGAAGAAAACCTAAGAGCATCTCCAACCACAATGGCCAAATTTGGCCCCCAAACTGTCCGCGGACACGTCCGCGGACACGACCGGACGACCCCCAAAAACGTGCCGCTCCAGCCGTTCCCCTCAAAAAGAAACCCCCAAATCCATACAAACCCATGCAACGTCGGATGGAGAGTTGATCAACGTAGATATATAGAACGTTGATACATAGTTCATCCGACAGCAGGTCGCCGGATTGACAAACATACTTACAAAAGTAAATTAGAGATGGGCAAATCTCACATCGGAGATTTGCCCTTGCCGGAGCCGCCGCCCTTGGACCGCTTGCGGAAGGCGAAGTACGGATCTTCGTCTTCCTCGTCGACTTGGCCGGCGAGGATCCGCACGGCGCGGGCCTGCTCCTCCGCGTGGCGGCGCGCATTGGCCGCCGCCTTCTTCTTCGTCTCTGCCTCCGCCTCCGCATCCGCCTGCGACAGCGCGATGGCCGCCTCCAGCGCTTCTTGGTCCTTGCGGCGGCGGCGGCGGGCGTTGGTCTCGGCGGAGGTGAAGGACTGCGCCACCAAATCGAGGGGGAGGTCCGCGTCAGCCCCGGCGACGGCAGCCGCTATGCTCAGCGACTGGCCCGCCCGCTTCGCCTGGCGGAACACTTTGCCCACCGTCTCCGGCGCCCGCGGTGGCGGCACCGGCAGAAGCCTCCACCCATCCCCATCGGGAAGGATCCTCCATCCAGGAGGGGCTTGGACCGGAGGGAGACGACGACGCGGCGCGGCCGCAGACGCCGGAGCTGACCTGCGGCTGACGCTTGGCGGCGCCGCCGATCTACGCGCCGGAGCCGCTGGTGCATTGGCCACTGGCCGCTCCCGCTCCCGATCCACGCGTCGGCCCCTTTTCCTCCAGCGACCAGAGGACAGCGACGCGGTAAGCGAGGTCGTCGTCGGGGTCCTCCTCCTCCGCGCGTTGCTCGACCGCCGGCGGCGGCGCCTTGCTCTCCGCGTCCGCCGGCTCATCCCAGAAGCTGCTGTCCTCGGAGCCGCTCGACATTGCGGATTGGAGATGAGGAGGAATGGGGAATGCGGTTAGGGTTTTCTCGGGGGCTCCGATTTTATCACGCCGGCGACGCGTGGACACCGCCGGTCAGTGTTCTCCGACGGTCAGCCTTCATCCGACACGCGGGCCCAACTTGTCAGCGACCTGAGGGCGGACGCGTCCGGTCGCGTCCGGGCGGCCCCAAACCCGCCCCACATTTGAGCTGGGTTTGGGGTGTGCCGGACCGCCCGGTCGTTTGGGGCCGTTATGGGGGCCGCGGTTGGGTGGCGTTTTTTGGCCCAAATCCCGCCCGGACCGTCCGCCCGGACGTATAGGGCGGGTTTCGGGCCTCCGCTTGGAGATGCTCTAAGTGGCGATAATGTCTGCCTAGCTGTTTCATTCGCTTGATCTCCCTCATCCTCATGCATGCACCCTGGCCGCAAGTACGACCATGCATCCCACGTACTCTAGGCTCTACCTGGAAAAGATAGCGCGCGCCGGCCGGCTAGATGCTACAGTATACAGTAGTACTTCAACTCACTGTCTAGTCCGGTCCCATCGATTCACCATCACCTCACACTGGCCGGCCGGCCGGGTGATTTTTTTCTTACGCCCGTCTCCGGCCAAGATAATTTTCACGTCAAACAGCAGAGCCAGATGGATGAGCCTACGACACGACGAGTCGCTGACTGCAGTCCGATCAGCGTGCTGGCCGGCGGTGGGGTCGGATCGCCGGAGCATATGCTTTTTACGTGGTGCGCGAGCGACAGTTCGGGGCCGACGTGCCGGCCGGCTGCATGCCCCCGACCTCCCGCCTCGGTTGCCGCGCGCGGGCAGCCGGCAGCTGCCCAGTATCAGCCGTACGTCTAGGCCGCCATTAACCCGTGGTGAATAATGCGCGCACTGTGCCTGCGCCGGCGCTTGTCTCTACCCTATCTTCCTGCTCCTGCCGCAGTGCTGGCTGCGACCTTGCAGTCCGCCATGGCCACTCGTGCTCCATGTTATGTTCCACATGGGCAACGATCGTTGAGGCCACCAACATACCGAGAAGATAAGAGACCCATCGGTCTAGCTACTCTTGGACTCCTCTCCGGCGTGCGTACATTATTGCTCCCGCCCGGCCTTGGCTCGCCAACTTGCATCTACTCGGACTCCGGCCACGATAAGGCGCTTCACATGGGTCGAAATGTCCTGTCACCTCGCCAAAGTCATTTTATAACATGGCCGCCATTGCAGGCACAGCTCCTTCTTTCTTGCGCCACTGCTACGTCCAAAAACTGCCATATTTGTCCACAACATGCATGGAAGTCGGGAACTGCCTCGCATTGACCGAGATTCTCCTCGGTTCGGGAGGCGAGCTCGAATATTCTGGCCGGAGAGAGCTTAGTACACGCTAGGAGATTCTACTGGCCAGCTTGGGGCATGCATGGGTTGTGTCAGCTCACATGCGCGCAATGCGTGAGCTGTGTGCGCGTGCTTAATTCGCTCGGCCAGTATATGTTTGTCGCGTGTCGTCTTAGCATTGGAGCTTGCCGTTCTTTATAGTTTATTATCGCAAGATAATTACTAATTGGGACCATGTATGCTCCCTCCGTTTCTCCAAGAAAGATGGGTTATTTTTCTTTTGCGAAAATTTCTTTTGTTGCCGGTTAAGTTAATTATGACGTATGTCAATACTTCCAAACGAAAAAAAAGATTAAGACAGGACGGATCATTATCGTCCATGTATACTATTCAACATAGTGGCGGCTATGTTGGCCGTAATGATTGAGCCCGCAAAATAAGAACCTGAAATTAATATTGTGAGCATTCCAGTTATCGGGGCTCAAAATTAATTTCAGTATGCCGAACTATGTAGTTATGAGCGGGCCAGTTTCCAATTAAATATTTGGCTATTTAGTCCATTACTGAAGATTGACAGATGCTGAATGAAAACATGTGGACGAATGTCTCGAGCAAAGACATAGTAGCTGGAAAGGAAATTACTTTCTTTCGGAGGAAGACTGGTTCTCATTAACTCAATGCTAAAAATTATGGTAATTTATATGATCTCATTCTTCTGCCAAAAAGATATCTCCGTAGATTGGATACTTTCGATCGAGATGGTTTTGGCAGGGGACGTGAAAAAAAAAATTGATTGGCTAGATGGGACATGGTTTGTCATTCAAAAGATCGGGGAGGGACCTAGTATTCACGAGCTAGCGGTTAACAATTCAGCCTTCCTCGATAAATGGCTATTTAAACTTCTTACCGAGGATGGGACATGGCAAACTCTCTTGACAAAGTATATAGCATCAAAGGCATTTATCCCATGTGTATTTGAAACCAAGGGAATCACACTTTTAGACTGTCTGGTGGGAATGAAGCTACATTTTTTTTTCGCTTTTGGATATTTTAGAAATAAGGACGACAGGAAAATCATAATCTGCGAGGATAAGTAGTTACAAAAGACCACTCTCCGGGGAAATATCCGGTTGTACAATATTATCTGTCACAAGAGCGAGCAATCGCAAATGTTTTGGAAAAGTTTGCACCTAATGTGATGTTCAGACATGATTTAGTTAGACCCAGCCTTTTAGCCATGTAACACTCTTCTTGAGCGGGTCACAATTGTTCAATTGTCTCAAGGTTCTGACAATTTTTGGTGAAACCTACATGAAAATTGTCATTTTCTTTGTAGATTCCATGTATAGAGCGACCATTCGCTTAGAAGTGCCAGTCGATAATAATAAAAAAAAATGGAAAATGAAGGTGCCGCTAAAATTAAAATTTCCGCGTGGTTTCTTTGCAAAGGTGTAATTCTTATCGTGGCGCAAGTGGCATGAAAATTTATTGTGTGAATATTTCCACCAAGAAGAGGCAATCAAGCGCTTATTAATTTTTCGATTGCAAGTTTGAACTTTCCACATGGTCAGTCGTCCATGTGGCTTCTAACTTGTAACCGCCATGTAGCGTTGCAAATATTCTGTCAACTGGTTGCGTGACATAGAGTGCTAACGTTTGCCATTATTTCGGCCGGTTTGGCTACGTATTAATGATTTGATTTTTAATGGTAAAATTCTACTCATATGCGGATAATTTACCAGTGCACACATATGCTCTGTTCATGGTCGTCTCTACACCACATGGAGTTTTTTTTTTTTTTTTTTTTTTTTTTTTTTTTTTGAGAATTCCTAGTCTTTTACAGTACAAGCTGTAGTATCTGAACTCACGCACAACTCACCCCACACACACTCAACACCACACGCACGCCACCTGTGCGCAAGCTAGACCTAACCAGATTATACTGAGCTTCTGAGCCCCGTGAGCCTAGACCTACTGGGAAACCCCTGCGGTGGTGGGCACACCACAATACCTCTGACAGAACCACGGTGGAATTGGCCCAGAAGCACTGTTCACGTGAACAGTGCCACGCCGGGCACTGTTCACGCGCGTGAGACACCGCGAGCTGATCAGGGATCGAACTCGGGTGGGTTGGCTGGCCACTGCCAAGCACAACCACCGAGCCACTGGCTCGTTCTCACCACATGGAGTTTGGAGACCTATTTATAGAGGTTTGTATGATTAGAACGCGCGGTGAGGGATATTTCTATCCCATATGGGTGGCAGTGTAGTCTTCAGATCGGTCCTCCCTCAACTTAGTCGATGTTATGAGTTCTCCATATACTTATATCGCGTCCAGATTAGTTTGATCGTTTTTTATTCTGTTTCCGCGGCTGTGTTCATCCTGTTTATGGAGAGACGAGGTGTAACCTCCTATTAATTGTTTCAATGTGATGCTACTTATTAGTTTAATAAACCGTCCTTTATCGAAAAAAATAACATGGTGCATTCTTCTTTTGACGCGTGGGTATACAAAATCTGAAAAAATTGAGGGCTACTTTGATTGGTAGGTAATATGAAAAAGGCAATAATAAGATAGAATTGTATGTTCCAAAGTAAGGGTTTGGAAAACATAGATTTTTTTAGCAAAACTGGGTGTTTGATTTTTGCAGGAAATAAAGTTTCATACAAATGCAAATGGTGAGATTATGCCATGACTAGTAGAAAAGGGGGCAACGGTGCGTCCCTTTAGTACCGGTTGAACAAAAACCGGTACTAAAGGGGGCATTAGCACCGGTTGCGTTCGTGTGTCAGCAGGGGCCCCGCGGCGAGGACCTTTAGTACCGGTTGTTATAACCAACCGGTACTAAAGATGGACCTTTAGTACCGGTTGCTATGAACAACCGGTACTAAAGGGTTGGAGGCCCCGCGTCACATGCGGCCGCGGTTGGTGGCCCCACGGCAAGCCCTTTAGTACCGGTTGTTATTACCAACCGGTACTAAAGAGCCTTTAGTACCGGTTGGTAATAACAACCGGTACTAAAAGGTTCTGCCTATATTTGCTTCTTCCACCCCGAGCCAGCTCCATTTGAAGCAACTCGAGCCAACTCCATTTTTCCTCTCTCCCAAGCTCAAATTCACCCCTTTTTTCTCCAACAACTTCCAAGATTGGTGGCACCTACATATATAAGGGTTAGCAACTTCATCTTCTCTTCCGGCATTTCAAGTTTAGCTCATTTTCGTGCAAGTTTAGCAAGTTTGATTTTGTGTGCTTGCAAGGTGTTTGATGAAATGCCTAAGTTAGGGATTTCATTTGTTTTATATGCATTTTGAGCTCAAATTAAAGTATAATTTGTGGTTTTATATAGTGTCGTCCCGTCCCCTTCCTCACCGCCGTCGATCGCCCGCGCCGCTCCGTCACCGACACCACCTCGGTGAGCCTCTTTTTTATCTTTTATTTTAAAAATGTTAGTTATATGATTTAAATGCATAATTATTTCTTGTATAATTTTCTTATGTTTTTTATATGTATAGTGTCATGGTTTTGATATCCGTCCCCGTCGGCCCTCGTCCGGTCTATGATTCGGATGTGGTATATTTTTATAACTATTTATTTTGTTTCATCATGCCGACCAACTTGACATAGATATATTTTTATTTAGGAGGTAGTTGAACCGGAAATTCCAGCCGACCCTATTGTCGAGTTTTTAAAAAAGAAAACAACGATTTAAAGCAAAATTGAAGATAAGTGAAGATCTTCGTCTCCAATGCCTGGAAGAGAAGATGGTATTGGACTTGAAGATTGCCGACATCGTTGATGCTCACGGGGTCGAGCTTGCCGACGTCGTCGCTGCTCACGAGAGAAGATGGATGCAATGCGCGTCAAGCTTAAAAAGATTAGAAAATATGTCATTAGTCAAGAGGCTTGGTATCATTATGCTGTTGGTTCAATAGTTACCTTGGTTGCGATTCTGATCGCATTTGTTGTTGGATTTAAATTCTTTAGATAGTTGTATGTTAGTTTCGATTGATGTATGTTTCGTGAGAACTATGTATTACATTTGGGCACTACTCTACTTTGGTTTTAATGTGATGAACTTGTATTAATTAATTTGGTCACGTATCTCTATTCATTATTTAGCTGGTGTAATGGTTTTTGATGTATTTATGTAATGCAGATGAGCCGAGAATGGATGTACGGTGATCGACGCTGTCCCGAGTTCATTGATGGCATGCATCGTTTTCTCGATGTGGTTAAGTTAAACAAGCTGAAGAATGGTTTTATGATTTGTCCATGTGATGAATGTCGGAATACGAGGAATTACCCGAGCGTAAGAACCATACACTCCCACTTGTTGCGACAAGGCTTCATGCCCAATTATTTTTGTTGGACCAAGCATGGAGAAAGAGGGGTTATAATGGAAGACCCTGAAGAAGAGGATGATGACAACTATCCTGTGTTCTCTGAACACGGTGATACTACAATGGGGGAAGACGAAGTTGAGCTCGAGGTCATTGTTGATCA
The DNA here is from genome assembly GCA_947311845.1 of Poa pratensis. Classification (NCBI taxonomy): domain Eukaryota; kingdom Viridiplantae; phylum Streptophyta; class Magnoliopsida; order Poales; family Poaceae; genus Poa; species Poa pratensis. The sequence goes on along the minus strand of CAMZMU010000085.1, from coordinate 33,848,984 downwards.
GTCCGATGATGATGATCTTCGTCGGGTCATTCTTGATGAACAGATGAAGTGCGGAAGTGAAAACGAGTGGTCGAAGTTGGAGCGCATGTTAGAGGATCACAAAAAATTGTTGTACCCAAATTGTGAAGATGGCCAGAAAAAGCTGGGTACCACCCTGGAATTGCTGCAGTGGAAGGCAAAGAATGGAATATCTGACAAGGCATTTCAGGAGTTGCTACAAATATTTAAGAAGAGTCTTCCAAGGAATAATGAATTGCCGCACAATACATACGAAGCAAAGAAGATTGTCTGCCCTCTAGGATTAGAGGTGGAGAAGATACATGCATGCATCAATGACTGCATCCTCTACCGCGGTGAGAAGTACGAGAATTTGAATGCATGCCCGATATGCGGTGCATTGCGGTATAAGATCGGGCGAGATGACCCAGGTGATGTTGAGGGCGAGCCGAGCCCCAGGAAGAGGGTTCCCGCGAAGGTGATGTGGTATGCTCCTATAATACCACGGTTGAAACGTTTGTTCCGAAACAAAGAGCATGCCAAGTTGTTGCGATGGCACAAAGAAGACCGTAAGGAAGACGAGATGCTGAGACACCCCGCTGATGGGTCTCAGTGGAGAAACATCGACAGTGCGTTTGGGGAATTTGCAGCTGACGCAAGGAACTTAAGGTTTGGTCTAAGTACAGATGGCTTGAATCCGTTTGGGGAGCAGAGCAGCAGTCATAGCACCTGGCCCGTGACTCTATGTATCTATAACCTTCCTCCTTGGTTGTGCATGAAGCAAAAGTATATTATGATGCCAGTGCTTATCCAAGGCCCGAGCAACCCGGCAACGACATTGATGTGTATCTGAGGCCATTAGTTGACGAACTTTTACAGTTGTGGTCTGACGAAGGCGTACGTGTGTGGGATGAGTACAAACAGGAGGAATTTGGCCTACGAGCGTTGCTGTTTGTAACCATCAATGATTGGCCTGCTCTTAGTAACATTTCAGGACAGTCAAACAAGGGATACAATGCATGCACGCACTGTTTAGATAAGACTGACAGTATATATTTAGGTAACAAGAATGTGTACCTTGGTCATCGTCGATTTCTTCCAAACAGGCATCCGTAAAAAGCCAGGCAAGCATTTCAAAGGTGAGGCAGATAACCGAACGAAGCCTACACGCCCTGATGGTGATGTTATATATGGCATGGTCAAGGATTTGGAAGTAATATTTGGAAAGGGTCCTGGCAGTCTAAATGTTCCGAAAGACGCTAACACGTACCCTTGTGGAAGAAGTCTATATTTTGGGATTTACCCTATTGGAAAATCCTAGAGGTTCGCTCTGCAATCGACGTGATGCACGTGACGAAAAATCTTTGCGTGAACCTGCTAAACTTCTTAGGCGTGTATGGGAAGACGAAAGATACATCGGATGCACGGCAGGACCAGCAAAGTACGCACGAACGAGACAACCTGAATCCAGAGAAGTACCAAGGTACTGCCAGCTACGCTCTTACCAAAGAAGAGAAGGAGATCTTTTTTCAAGTCCTGAGCAGTATCAAGGTCCCGTCTGGCTACTCGTCGAATATAAAGGGAATAATAAACATGGCAGAGAAAAAGTTCCAAAACCTGAAGTCTCATGACTGCCACGTGATTATGACACAATTACTTCCGGTTGCATTGAGGGGGCTTCTACCGGAAAACGTTCGAGTACCCATTGTGAAGCTATGTGCATTCCTGAATGCAATTTCTCAGAAGGTAATCGATCCAGCAACTCTACCAAGTTTACAGACGGGTGTGGTCCAATGTCTTGTCAGCTTCGAGTTGGTGTTTCCACCGTCCTTCTTCAATATTATGACGCACCTCATAGTTCACCTAGTCGAAGAGATTTCCATTCTCGGTCCTGTATTTCTACACAACATGTTCCCCTTTGAGAGGTTCATGGGAGTCTTAAAGAAATACGTTCATAACCGTGCTAGGCCAGAAGGAAGCATGTCCAAGGGCTATGGAACAGAGGAGGTCATTGAGTTTTGTGTTGACTTTATTCCTGATCTTAAGCCGATCGGTGTTCCTCAATCGCGCCATGAGGGGAGACTGCGTGGAAAAGGCACGCTAGGAAAGAAAGCAACAAGAAGTATGGACGGGCATTCTTTCACTCAAGCACACTACACAGTTCTACAAAATTCCAGATTGGTGGCTCCGTATATCGTGAAACACATGGATATTTTACGCTCCGAATACCCGGAGAGACTAACTTCTGGATTAAAGGAAACACGTGGAAACTTTCGGCAGTTGGTTGCGTACACATCTCATTAATAACACACTGTTGGAGAGAGCTATACTTGTTGGCCAAGTCACCATCTTCGACTATATTGACTTTCCAAGGGTACGAGATAAATGGGAATACATTTTACACGGAAACCCAAGACAAAAAGAGCACTAACCAAAACAGTGGTGTCCGCTTTGATGCAACAAACGATGATGGGACAAAGGACACATATTATGGTTGCATACAGCAGATATGGGAACTTGACTATGGACCTTCTTTTAAGATCCCTTTGTTTCAGTGCAAATGGGTCAACCTGTCAGCGGGGTAGAGATAGACCGGCGGTACGGAATGACTACAGTGGATCTCAACAATCTTGGTACCACACCGAGCCATTCGTCCTAGCCAATGATGTGGCTCAGGTTTTCTATGTGAAGGACATGTCTTCCAGACCAAAAAAAAAAAGAAAAGATAAGCAAGCTACATCATAAGATCAGCCAAAGCGCCACATAGTTCTTTCAGGAAAAGAAACATCGTGGGAGTGGAGGACAAGACAGACATGTCAGAAGATTACAATAAGTTTCATGAAATTCCGCCCTTCAAAGTGAAAACTGACCCAAGCATCGTGTTAAATGATGAAGATTGTCCATGGCTACGGCGCAATCAGAAGAAAGGGACACAACGAAGAAAAAAGTGAACACTAGATAGGGATGTTGTTGGTGATGTGTAATAATGTATTAAACCTTTTATCAAATGCACATGGTTTCCCCGTCATACAGCCCAACGTTGGTCTCAGTTTTTCTATGTGAAGATGCTCCATGGTTAAATAATGAAGATGCTCCATGGTTACGGCCGAAGCGATCATAGGCAAGGGACATACGCGAAGAAGGGTTCATGGCTTTTATGTAAATCAATGTGGTGAAAACCATAATACATAGCTCGGGTCCATTTTTATTTAACCATAATACATCACGAATAATGTCACTAACTTTTGCCGGGTCCTAAGCCACGGGGTCCTGAGCGGCCAGCGCAGCGCACCCAAAGAGCAGGAACCATCACAGGGGCAATACTCACGTGAGAAGGATCCCTCTGAAGAACCATCCATCTACTGTTATACACCGCTGGCGTATCCAACATAAACACATAGCGATTGACGTGCTCGTCCTCCTCCCTGATACGGCGACGTACCACCTCCTCGGGGGCCGGCTCCCTCTGGAACGAGAGTGGCCCACGCGACTTGCACCAAACAATATCCGGGTCGACGACGTCACCCGGATTCCTCACCAAGCGATGCATCCTGGAAGATACAACCTCCCAGTGCCAGCCCGGCGGAGCCCAGTCCCGGACATCGTCCCTCGCATCCAACAGGCCGGACATCGTCGACGAGATCTGAAAAAATAAGAGGGGAATTTGATCAAACACCTAGGTAGGGAGGGAGAGGGCAGCACCTTGGGGATTTTGTATTCGGTCGACGAACTGAAGGATTTTCTATATAGAACAAAACACACGGTTTCTCCTGCATACAGCCCAACGCTGGCTCGTGAGTGCCCGCATATCAAAATGCAGCGTTTGGGCGTATGCAGGGAGTCCGAATGCTTTGTTTACGGCAAATCGGCCTTCGATCCAGACAGCGGCAAGACGTCTCTGATGATGTGCAACCATCCGAACAAGTGTTGGGGATGTTGCTAATCATCAGAGATCCTTGCCGCTGCTTGGATCCGACCGAGGGGAGGGTTCACCTTCAGCCTCCGCTCTAGGAACTCCTGCCTCTCAGAAATCTTGCTCTCTGCTACCCGTGAACTACAATGAGTGCCGTGAGTGCCCGGGAGGGGGGCTATATATAGGGTCATGTGGCTCACGAAGAAACACAGTACGGTTCCAAAAATCCAACGGCTCACTAAGCCCTCAAAAGAAACACACCCCTGATCCAACGGCTCACAAGCGTTTGAAAGAAACACACGATCCGTGTGATTCTTTAGTCTCGGTTGGTGTTACCAACCGGGACTAGTTCTAAAAATCCAACGGCTCACAAGCCCTCAAAAGAAACACACCCCTGATCCAACGGCTCACAAGGGTTTAAAAAAAACACACGATCCGTGTGCTTCTTTACTTCTGGTTGGTGTTACCAACCGGGACTAAAGGCGGGCTTCGCGGTCACGACTCGTGTCAGACACGTGTCCTACCCAGGGGTCAGTGATATCTTCGGGACATATTCGTATTTAGGATGTATGAGACATATCCGTATTTCTATTTGTATGTGAGACATATTCATATTTATGTTTGTATGACACATATTATCTACGTACGACACATATTATTATCTATGTAACAGACTTATATCTTAGTTGCTACTACTCTGTTTCGATTAATGATGATGATGGGTGACTACTTTTCGCATTGATATTAAACAAACCATGCAAATTACATTGACAACATAAATTACACAGACAACAAAACACAACATAAATTGAAGATACATGGTACTCTGCAAATTAGAAAAAGAAAAGTCATCTACGACGCCGCACCCTTGCCCTTCGAAGCCGCAACACCCTTGTCCTTCGACGACGCAACACCCTTGTCATTCGACGACGCCGCACCCTTGCCCTTCGACGCCGCCGCCGCTGCTGCAGCTTTCTTGCTCGCTTCAGTCGGCATGAAGATATCATCTTCATCCTCGCTCTCCTCGACCCATAAAATCGGTTTACGAAAAGCATCCAACATATCTGCTTCACTCCTATATGCTAGTTTCTTCTTCTGCCACCTAGCATACAGCCTCACAAGTTCTTTTTCTATTTCCTTCGAATCCCTTCGTGGCCACCCATGCCTAACTAGCTTCGCTGATAGCTCACGGAGATAAGGTGGATGACTAACAATATCTTCGAATGGGATTTTCTTATTGTCTACCTTGAAATCGACCGTAAACCTCAAAAGTTGTGCCGACATTCCGACCGGGAAACTACCATCTGAAGGAAAGCTCGACATGTTCGAGTGAGTGGACTAGAATGCTTACCAACCTCAGTGAGAAGGGGTTCTTATAGGCCGAGATGAGAAGAATTGGCGGTAGAAACGGGCGGGAGATACGATGGCGGGAAAAAAGGGCGGGAAAGAATTTGGCGGGAGAGAAGATGGCGGGAAAAAGGGGTGGGAACGATTTTGGCGGGAGATACGATGGCGGGAAGCAATTTCACGAGAAAGATGGCGGGATAAACAATGCGTGGAAAAATCGGCAGAAAAACCACGGTCGCGGCAACAAAAATAGCAAAAAAAATGCTTGCGGGCTAGTCGTCCTCGCAAAAAAAAGGAAACTAGAGAATAAAAAATCAAAAGCCCAACAGAAAACAAATAGATAGATAATTATTACAATTTTTAGACAATTAAATTAAATATACATTACAGAAACCAAATAGATATAAAAAACAGAAAACATAAAAGAAAAACGAAACTAGAGAAAAAAAATCAAAAGCATATTAATACCGGTTGTTAAATACAAACGGTACTAAAGGGGTGGGCTTCGCGCGCGAAATTTCGCCGCGGCCCAAAAAGACCTTTAGTACCGGTTGTGTTCTACAACCGGTACTAAAGACCCTTTAGTACCGGTTGTAGAGTACAACCGGTACTAAAGGGGTTTTGAATGCAGTTAAGTGAGGGGATCGACGGTTCGATCCCAAATTCGCCAAGTCCGATCCTCTGCTCCCGCGCCGACGCCTCGCTCCTCGACGACGCCGGCGAAGCTCTGCTCGGACGCCCCGGCCCTCCACCGCGCCCCTCCACGCCGTTGACGGCGCCGCCGCCCTCCGCCACGCCCTCCACGCGCCGCTGTGCGCCCTCCGTCAACCGCGCGCCCAAGACCCCGACGGCGCCCTCCGCCGCGCCCTCCACGCGCCGTCGACGCGTACGCCGGCCGCACCGCCACGCGTGGCCCTCCGCTGCTGCGCCTCCTCCACCGGCCTCCACCGCCACGCGCTCCGCCATCGCCGGCCTCCGGCCACCTCCGCCACCGCCTCGGCCGTACACACATTTGAGGTGTTTTTTTCATTTTTAGTTAAGTTTTAAATTTTGTTTAGCTTAATTATTATTGTTTAGGTTATTATAGCTAGGTTATCAATTTTTAGTGTAAATATGTCTATTGTTATTTAGCAATTTCTAAGTTTGAAGTTATTTAGAAATTTTTAAGTAAATATGTGAATTGTCATTTTTATTATTCTAGTAAATATGTGAATATGTGAATATGTGTATAAATTCTAAGTTTGAAGTCATTTTTATTATTCTAGCAATTTTGAAAGTTAGCATTTTTGAAAGTTAGCATTTTTGAAAGTTAGCAATTTTGTTTAGATTATTTTAGGTTATTATTAGTGTAGAAATTTTGTTAGAAATTTTGCTAAGTCATTTAGATAAGTTTGAAATATTGCTAAGTTTGAAATATTGTTATTTTAGTAGCAAAGTTATTTTATTAGTGTATAAGAAATTTAAAGTTGTTTGCTATGAATTACAAATTTGCAGTGACATTGAGCTATGGAGGACGACGCCCCCATCATCCGAGACGGCGCCCCCTTCATCCGAGACGAGGAGAATGAAGACCGGATGCAAGAAATTATATATGATAGGGCTGCAGGACCCAATTCCGATGGAGAAGATTCCAGCGAAGAAGACGACGAAGATTTTAGCGCGAAATGTTTGAACGACTCCGGTGAGGGACTTGAGTTAGAAAATTTGAGAGACGACGACGACGAAGAAGTGCCGTTAGAAAACTCCGTAGAAAACTCCGGCGAGGTATATATTAAGTCTTGTTGATCACTAGCTAGATGCATTAATTGATTTATATTGCACTTATTAACGAAACATTTTTCTTTTAGCCCTCTGGATCTAAGTCAATCCCTAAACGAGGCCCGAACCAAGGGTAAAGCTGCCGGATGGTGCAAAGTTGTCGATCGACGAAGTTAGTATAAAAGGCAAACCGGAGAAACCCGAAGGAATCTACACTAAATATGTAGCTCAATGCGGTGTTCTTGTTAGGGACATGGTCCCGATCACCGTTGCAGAATGGAATCAGCCGAAGAAAGCCAACATTGGCGCAAAATATCTCGACCAAAGAATTAAAATACCCTTTGGGACTCGATACTTGCTTCTTTCAGCCTACCGGCAGATCTCCCACAGAGGGGAAGGATAAAGTCAAGGAATGGACTCTTAGCAAGATGGCCCAGCAATTCAACAACTGGAAGAAATCGTTGTGGAAAAATATGCGAAAAAACCTCCAATTTCACCGGACATCTAGTGAAGATAAAAATGACTGGCCTGAATTTGTGGCGTATAAGAAATCGGCCGTCGCTGTGGCCCGATCGACCCAAAATAAGTTGAATGCTAAGAAGAAGAAATATCACCATCGTTTGGGCTTAGGTGGCTACAAGACTGCCTTGCCTAAGTGGGAAGCCTATGAAAACGAGCTGCGTCAAAAAGGGATCCGTCCACAGACAGATGACTGGCCCGACAGGTCCAAGTTCTGGTTGTTCGCGCATGGGGCAGTTTTGGACCCAGACACAGGGCTGATTGTTGCACAGGGAAAATGGAAGAAAAGAATTACAAGAGTCGTAAAAAAACTAAAAGACGCAATAGCACAAGTCAAGGAGGGAAAATATGTTCCCGATAGAGAGGACGACGAGCTTTCACTCGCCCTCGGGAATAAAGAACACTGGGGACGATGTCGAGGCAGAGGAGGCGGGGTTGGTTTTCTTGAAGGGTTTCCGGAGGACGCTGCAACTTATAGAAAACATTGCAGAAGTAAGAAGAGGGAGGCGGAGAGGTTTACTTCATTAGAACGCCAGATGCATGATGTGAAGGAGCAACTGGCCTTAATTACCCAGCAAGGGAATCTCAGCTGCGAGTAGAAGATCATGCAGTCGATGTCTGCCCATCTCAGCGGAAAAGCAGCGTGGGTTCCACGCAGCTACAAGATCCTGTAGTTGATGAACCGTCGGCGGCTCACTACCCCGTGGATGATATCACGGAGAAGACAAATTGTGAGTTACATGCGCCGTTGAAGAACATTAGTTATCCGGTGGCGACTGGCTATGCTTTACCACATCAACCTGGAGCAACCTTCCATTTTGGTGAGATTCCAGGTGGATTTGCTCGTGTCGGGGTCACGAAAGTTATGTCGGGATTCCACTCAATGGATCTTGACATTCCCGGAGCGGAAGGCGAGAAGACATTGGGAGAAGTCGAACTTGGTATCGTTCTATGGAAGAAGAAATACATCAAGTTTTCAGACTCGGCGCCAAGGCCACCGACTCCTCCGGTTAGAAATTCACCACGGCAAAGTCCACCCTCCTCCCCCGACGATTGGGAGCCCACCGCGAGTCCATCGCCCGCGCCGTCTCGTCAGCCGACTGCTGCCCACTAGTAATTTGACAAAGCGGAAGCTGTTCACGGCGTCCCCTGTCAAGAAACGTGCAAAAAAACCAAGGAAGTCAAGGCTCCTGAGAAGTTAGCTGGCGAGATGACTATGGAGGAATTTGAACTGAACACACAAGGCAAGGCTGCAACCTTTTTTGAACAGAAAAAAAGGAAAGACTGGAGGCAAGACTTGACCCCATAAAGGAACTTCTGAAGACTATACCAACTGAGGTAAAAGATCGCACCGTTGACAACCTATATGACCCTCCACCGCCGCCCCTTTCAGACTATGAGCGAGGTATTGACAAGGTACTTTCCTCATAGATGGAGGAAGAAAAAGCGTGCGGGAAAAGAGTTGCCCAGCTCGGAGAACAAGAAGCACAATCGATGCCCCGCTCATTGTGCCTTCTGAAGCTCGGGAAATCGAGCATGGAGAAGTTGTCATTGGCGACACAGGTTGCCCCATAGCGCAGATAACAATTCAATATCAATTTGAACTCGGGCTGCCTCTGGTCGAAAATCCGAGTGCTCTAACAACACAGTTATATAAATTGCATACCTGGTACATGGCCGCCGCAAAAGAAGGGAGCACATATCTCATGGCGGGAGTTAAGGAACAGCACTTTTTCCGAGAATATGCTGTGCAGGTTGAGTTCTCCGAACTTTTTCAGATGTACAATCAACGTGCCCTCGACAAATCTATCATCAGCTGCTATTGTCTGTAAGTAATTTATTCGTGTAATTTAATTATTTATAGTTAAGCTCGTTCATTGCTTGTAATTATCCTCACAACATTCTTTTGTACGCTATTATGCAGAATGAAGATTCGTGAATGCCGAATGGGAGGAATCTGGGACATTGGGTTCATTGACCCGGATAAAGTTCATGAAGTGACCGTAGGAAGTCCTCTGTATGCCCAGGAAACAGAGACGTTTTGCTAACGTGTTTTAAGCGACAAAGTACCAAAAAGGAAATACTTCTTCCTTACAACTTCGGGTGAGTGTTACTGTCTTGTACACATTCTATTTTGCTTTCCCGATATTAAGTGTAATTGATGAGTTCTGAATACCTGCGTATATAAATGTGCGCAGGTACCACTTCATTCTGCTAATCATTAGACTCGAGGAAGGAGAAGTTGAAGTCTGGGACTCATTAAGGAAAGATCAAGATGATTACAAAAGCGTGCGTCTAATGCTCAAGAGGTAATTTCAATCGCACTATATCGTCCTCTTTCGTTCATTTCCGGATATCAAAAGTATAAGTAATAACTCCTCAATTCATTTTCTTTTCCGGGCAGGGTTTGGAAAAAGTTCATCGCGGAAGAACGCGGTGAATGGAAATAGAAGCTGGAGTTCAAGGCTAACAATGTAAGTACTACTACGTATCTAGGTCTGCGTATCTTTCTAATACCATTATCGTTCTCTTGATTATTATTTGATTAAATTATATTCTTGTATAGTGGTGTCTGCGACAACCACAGGGGACGGAACTATGTGGATACTACGTTTGCGAGTATATTCACATGAGGGTCAATGAGAGAGTCAATAGTGTAAGAAATCGAGAGGTACGTAAACATCATACACAACTTTTATTTTGCTACCATCAATTGTGTTTAGTTTCGATCATAACTGATTTGATCTCCTTCTTTTAAAGATGTCAAGGAAGCAGAACCAGCTCCTACACAAAACCGCGTAAAAGCTATTGCGGAGGAATTGGCGGGATTCATTCTGACGCATGTCCTAGATGAATTCGGTGAATTCCACTATGTCGAAAAATAGACTCCCTCCATGCATGTACTAGCTAGCGGTGATCTCCATTGTAATTATGAGTACTTTATATGTAACGAGAGTACTTTATATGTGTAATGAGTACTTCATATGTGTAGTCAGTACTTTATACGTGATCTCCTCCGAAACCCTGAAAAATGAGCGAAAAGGAAAAAAACAGAAACCCTAAACCCCGAAAAATAAGCGAAAAGAAAAAAACCGAAAACCTAAACCCCCTGAAAAAATAAGCGGGGGGTAAAAAAAGCAGGAACATTTAGTACCGGTTGGTATTACCAACCGGTACTAAAGGTCCTCAGCTGCGCGCGCGCAGGTTCGCCCACGTGGAGGGCCTTTAGTACCGGTTGTATATACAACCGGTATACAACCGGTACTGAAGGGGTACTAAAGGCCCAATAAGACCGGTACTGATGCCCTGTTCTGTACTAGTGCATGATTACGTACTTATGGTTTTTGCTTGTTCTTTGTGCATTGGAATGTAATTTTTTTTGAGTGGATGGTGGAATTTTTTTTTTGCGATTAATAGAAGCTTCATTAATTAATTAGTGAGATTACAATCCTTCAGTAGGACTTGCTCTAAGAAGGGTGGTTTATAATTTATCCACAAACACCTTCTCCTAACACTACTAGCCTTCTTAGCACATAGATGAGCTGCCTCATTGGCAGATCTACCAACAAATATAAACTTAATGCTAGACACAAATCCACTAAGCTCCTTAATTTCCTGACAAACAGAAGCGATCTCCGACCTACCTCCGTCGGGATCCTCTAGCAACTTCAGGACTACTTGTGCATCTGTTTCAATCTCGACCGATGGAAAACCACGATCCAGGGCCAACCGAACTCCATCCCTGACTACCATTGCCTCCATAATTAATGGACTGGCAACATGATCATACCATAAAGCTTGTCCTACAATAAACTAGCCATTGTGATCACGTACCACCACACCAGTTGTTCCTTGTCTGTCCAAGTCAGTAAAACCAGCATCGACATTAATCTTTCTAGTACCTTCGCTCGGTTTCCTCCACACCGGTTTCACCTTTGGTACTTGTCGCAGCAGTGGAACATGGGGTTCCCCTAGTGCTGCCAAAGTGGGTCCGCTCCCTGTGGGCCCACGATGAAGATGGACAAGGCCAAGAACCAAGTCAAGCTGGCGGGTTCACCTTTCGACCCCGCGAAGGCCAAGCAAGACCTACACCGACAAAGGGCTCCGGTCCTGGGGGCCTGCCGGGTCCCCGAATCAAGCCAGAAGACGCGGAAGACCCCTAGGGTCCGAGTTCCCGACAGGAGGCTGGGCTCCCTCTCGGGTTCCTCCCTGCATCGCTGTGGATAAGCACTCCATCTCATGCTGGAAGACCTCAGAAGACTTGGGAAGCAAGGCGAAGGTGGCGCGAGCAGGGAGCATAGCCCGTGGCTGTGTCAGCCACTGTTCACCCCAAGGCGGACGCTCCCACCTAACCCAGAGGAGACGCTAGGCTGAGGAGAGGCCACGTCTCCCCTAAACCAGCCGGGAGGGTCCTTCACCCCTCATGCCCCTCATGCCCCTCACGTGCCCTGTGGCAACCCCTTGGCCTATAAAAGGAGGACCAAGGCACGGAGGAGAGGGGGGAAAGGAAGGAAGCACAAGCCGAACCAGAGCAAGACTAGACTAGGGCTGCCAAGGTAGAGAGGAAGGTGATCTCCTCCGGGTCAGGATCTGTCCTTCTTCTACCTCCAGCCAAAACCCTTCCGGGTACCTCGTCCGGGAGGCTTCATTGTACACCTCACTATGAAGAACCCATCAATCCAGACATGCAGGAGTAGGGCTTTTAGCCTCCGGGCGGCCTGAACCTGGGTAGCTCCTTGTGTCCCTTTGGTTGCATGCCTTGATCGTGGTGAGGAGAGCTTGATCCCGACTCCGCCGACGAAGATGTCTCTCAGCCTCCTTTGCGCCCCGTGCCGAACCTAAAAGGGGGTATCCTCTACTCCCGGTGTCCGTGCATCGAGACACGATATCTGGCGCGCCAGGTAGGGGGCGCAAGCGCTGGATTTGTCTGCATCCGCCGCAACGGCAAGTTCGTCGTCGACAACCTCGGAGTCTGCGTCAGGCTCCTCTTCTTCGGAAGCAAGCTCATCGTCAAGTTCTTCCTCTGGCTCGCGATCTACGTCAAGCTCGCCAAGAACTGCTTCTAGTTCCTCGTCTGTGACCGGATCCACTCCAGGAACCGCCGTCTCCTCGGGGCAAGGCAAGCAGCTACCGCAGCCACAAGCAAGGGTCATGTCAGGAACTCGGGAGGCCTTTGGAGAGCAAGCGTGCCAGGCAGAGCGGAAGGGCTGGGGGCTAAAGGAAGCCCTGGGCGCGGCCCGGGCGCTTCTCTCTTTCCCCCCAGATCAGTGCAAGAGTGATCCTCGTGCGAAGGCATGGATCCACAGCTTGGAAAACCTGCTGGACTGCGCTCTCCAATGCTGCGCTCCCACGAGTTCTACCCCGATCATCGACCTCGACGCTGACGTCCCCGAGCCACTGCTCCCAGCAGAGGAACACCCAGAAGATCCCCATGGAAAGCGGCCCATGGAACAGTCTGAAGATCCCCATGGCGAGCAGCCCATGGAGCAGCCCGAAGAAGGCGCTGGCCAGAGCGCTAACCCCAGGCATCGCTCGCGGGAGGACATGGAAGGCCAGGCCAGCCAGCACCTCAAGACCTGCTGCACGCCATACCCAGCAACCCTCTCCGACCTCTATCGCTTAGAGCAAGAAGCCGAAGAGACGCTGCGCCACTACATATGGAGGTTCCGAGGCGTCGTCGACCGCATCCTCCCCAAGTACCTCTAAGAGGCCTCCGTCATCGCTGCCTTCCACATCAATGTCCGCAACCGCAAGATGCGCGACAAGTTGAGCATCCGCGCTATTGACACCCTGGAGGAACTGTGGAACTTGGCCGACCGATGTGCTAGGGTGGAGGATGCCACCAACCTTCCACCCCGCGAGATCCGCTGAAGCAAGTCGTGCCGTGTACCCGAGAGAACCATGTCGCCGCAAAGTGTACCCTGAAGTGAACCCGTTATCGTTCGAGCACTTCCGTGATGAATAAAAGATAAGTTATCATTGAACTTTTCTCTGTCATACATGCTATTTACTTCTCGGGTAACAGAACACATGCGGAACTAGAAAGGCAAGGCTCGACCGTCGTGCGAGCACTCAAGGGGTATCGACTCTCCCGGGGGTAGAAAGCGGTGCACAGACCTGATACACCCCGGGGACGTGCGTGCCAACAGAGTGAGTGGCCTTTTGGGAATCGGTAGGGCTCGCGGGTGCATGCCTGACCAGTTAGGGCCTCGCGGGTAAGCTTACATCCCAGAGGGTCCCTCAAGGACGTGGAGAAAAGTAAAAACATGCTAAGACAAGTAAAAAGTACCCGTGAAGTAGAGTAGCAAAGCAAGTTCTAGCCTATTACAATAAGGCTTAAGTCTGGTACACGAGATCTGACTCAAAGTTTTTTTGGGGCACGCAGTGCGCGAACATGGTGCAGGGTATCTAATGAGGCGGAAACTTCTTCATGGCAAGTGCATCCGCCGGAGCCGAGACCGCTTGGAGAGAGGTCTGGGAAGGAGACGAGGTCGAGAAATCCGGCAAGGCGACGCCGGGATTGGCCTCTCTGAAGGACGCCATGACCAAGGGCGCCGTCAACTTGCTCGTCTCGTGCTTGTCGCTCACAAGCTGGGCGACCATCTTGCTCTTGAAGGACCGGAGATCAGCAGCCACTTCCCGGATGAAGTTCGCGACAAGGGGCAGGCTCTGGCGTTTTGGTTCCAGCACCGGAGCCTCAGTAGGCAGGCCCAGCCGCCTCACCTGCTCTGTCATCTTCGCGCAAGGAGCCTCCACCGCAGCGAAACCATCCTGGTTAAGGCGACAGAGTTCGGATAGCTCAGTGGATGCTTGGGAATTGGCCTGGGTCATCTTCTGGTTGCCTTCTCTCAGTGTTGCCAGCTCCTTGCCCTGCATCTCCAAGGACTCCTTAAGCTCAGATATCTTCTGGCTATCACTCTGGACCTGCCGCTTCAAGATTTGAGCAGATTCCTGCTCCTGGTGAAGGACGTTCTTGACATCCTCAATGGTTTGGACGACCTCCTTCTCCTTGGACTGCCAGAGCTGGATGTCTCTGTCTTTGGCTTCAAGCTCTGCACGATGGTGGTCCTCAGCCTCCCTCAGGCGCTTCTCAGTTTGCTGGTCCTGCTGGAGTTTCTGGATTTCCAAGGTCTTCTCTCTCTCAGCCAGTTCTGTCTCTTTGGCCGCCAGCTGCTGCGCTTTCGACGAATTGACCTGCCTTTGGCGCGAGTACTCGGCCTGGCGGTCTGTTTCCTTCTTCTCGAGGGACTGGTGCAAGACGGTAATCTGAGTCGCCAGGCGGTTCAGCTTATTCATCCCTTCTGGATCAGATCCTCGGCGTTCTCGATCGACCTCACGATGGCGACCTCACGGTCGCATAGCTCCTTGTCCAGTTGGGCTACCCCGCGGAGTATGGCGTCCATCGCATTGTCACCACTAATGGTGAACCCTGGAGTAGCTGTCGGGATACCTCCCGGGGCAGGCGCATTCCTCACGCGGCTGGCAGCCAGGCTTTCTTTGATCTTCATCAACTCAGCCATTTCCTCACTGGCGCCGGAGTCCGAGGAGAAGGCAGCAAAAGTCGCCAGCACTGTCCCCGTCATCAAGGAGCTCTCTATCAAGCTGGGACCCGGATCCGGGACAGGATTCACGGTCTGCGTCCCCGTGGCACGCGAGCTTGGAACGCCTTTTCTCACCTCCTGGCCCTCCGAGGGCGAAAGGGAAAGCGGTTTCTCCTGGCTGGCTCTGCCGCGAGGGCCACCGGGAGAGAAGACATTGGCCACCGAAGCATCTACAAGTGAAAGGATGTCAGGAAGGACATCTATGCATCGAAGAAGTTATGTTACCCGCGAACTCTGAAATACCTGCTTGTTCAGGCGTCTGAACGTTGAGCATCTTACCCGGGTGAGCTGGAGAGGTCGCAGTCATGCTCCCCACTTCGCTCCCCCGGCGGCCTTCAAGTTCTGCTAGTGGAGGAGGAAGCATCCCCTCTCCAACGGTACCGAAGCTGGTGGCGGTGTCGTCTTCCGCCGTATCGCGTCGCCTCTTGTTGGCTCCCAAGGAAGAAGTACCCCTGCACCAACATTCGGTCATCTTCTTTGCGGAAAAAAGAAGGTACTACGCGCAAGAAAGGAGCAGAGACACTTACTCCGAGCGCGTTTGTTGCCCATCAACGGAGGAATGTCCACCGATGCAGCAGAAGAAGCTTGGGGGCTCGCAGGTGGCTCCATCACCGGCGACAAGCGGCCGGTGGTAACTGCTTGGCGGGGGGCTCGGGCGAAGCTTGCGGCGTTCCCCCTCGTCCATGCAGTCATCTTCATTTCCCACCACAACAACTGGCGGGGAATGGGGGGCACCCGGGTCTGGGGCAGCGTCAGACCCGGGAGCAGGAGGAGGAGGCGGGGCAATCTCCTCCTCCTCGTCGTCGTCGTCATCATCGTCGTCTTCATCATCACTGGCAGCCTTGTCGCCGCCAGCATCTTCACCAACCTTGCTGGCACCAGACTCGTGCCCGTCGCCTTCCTCGTCGTCGTCAGAGCCGGAGATTTCCTTTTCGGATTCCTCCTCGCTCTCATCGTCAGACACCCAGTCTTCTCCTTCTTCGGGGCTGGCGGGTGCTTTGGCCTTGCGGGTCTTCGCTGCAGGAGGTTTGGGCCCGTGGTCCGCGCGGCTTACAATACCGAAGGCGTTGCAGACCGGCATCCGCGCCAGGATCTTGTTCTTCTCCGGGTCGTCGCACAGGGGCGGAACCCCCTTGGGCAGCTGGTACTTGGCCCCCGGAGTGAAGGCTCCTCTCACGTTACCCCGGACAAGATCTTCCTCCATGTCAGCGCACCTCAGGCGACATGGGTCCCTGGGGCCTTGGAAGTTCCAGGCCAGGTGTGGGCGCTTCTGCAGTGGCGCAAGGCGGTTGCGGAGGAAATGGGCCACGATGGCGGCCCCGGTGACTCCTTTCTCGCGAAGAAGTTCGAAGCGCGCCACGACCGCCGAGAACTGTTCGTCCTGCAAGCTGACGCTCCTCCAAGTGTTCAGATCCACTGGGCGCTCCACCGGCTCCTCAAGATGTGTATCAGCCGCCGGCACCCCGACCAGGAACCAGCGATCTCTCCACTCATCCCACTTGGATTTGGTCTTCATAAGGGGATAGGCCTGCTTGATCTTCGGGCGGAAGCAGAACGTGACACCGCCTCCCATCCAGCCTTCGCTCCCAATGCGGGGATAAAAGAAATGGCGGAACAGCGCCACGGACGGCATCACCCCGACGAACGCCTCGCAGGCGTAAGCGAAGACCGCCAGATCAAGAATTGCGCCTAGCGTCAGATGCAAGAGCTTCAGGTCGTAGGCGCGCAAGATCTCCATGAAGAAATCTGAGAAAGGGGGAACGAGTCCCAGCAGCAGTCGAAGATGGGGATCTGCGTGGGCGTCCTGGTTGCCGACGGTGGGAGGATCTCTGAAGCCTTCCTAACCGGCGCGCCATCGGCGCCATCGGATTCCATCACCCCTAAGTGCTCAGCCTTCCGCATCATCTCCACGTTATTGACGAAGCAGCTGGGGAACAAGGCCGTCCGCCTCCGGAGTTCAGCCTGCTCGGCGTTGCGCGCCGATCTCCGCCGCGCCCTCTTGGTTTTGGGAGACAGCGGCTTCGCGACGGGCGGTGCACCCGTGCTTTTCTTCTTTCGGGCGGAGACCTTCACTCGAGCCATGAGAGCGGAGGAGAAGCTGGCGCGGTGACGAAAGGAGGAGGCAGCGGAGCGGAGCAAGAAGGACGAAGGCGGAGGCGGTGAATTGGGGATTTCGGCGAATCTGGAGAAGTAACGGCTACAGTGGAACCCAGGCGTGGCTTATAAGGCACTCCTCACGTCGCGTCGCGGCCCATTACTCCGACGGACGTGGGGATCGAGGGGGCGTGCCGCTTCCTGCGCGTGCCGCCCGTTGGATTCCAAGATAAGAACGAAGCCCGCACGAATCGCAACGTTCGTCGCGACTCGGTCAAGAGGACCCGGGGCTCGTCTCTACCTCGCCCTGGCGAGTTCCCGGCAGAAGCAAACCAAGAAGATCAGTTGCCCGGGACCCACTTTGACCTATCTTTAGGCCATAGCCCCGGCAGCTGGAGCAAGAGCCGCCGGGACCATGCCCGGGGGCTACTGTCGCAGCAGTGGAACATGGGGTTCCCCTAGTGCTGCCAAAGTGGGTCCGCTCCCTGTGGGCCCACGATGAAGATGGACAAGGCCAAGAACCAAGTCAAGCTGGCGGGTTCACCTTTCGACCCCGCGAAGGCCAAGCAAGACCTACACCGACAAAGGGCTCCGGTCCTGGGGGCCTGCCGGGTCCCCGAATCAAGCCAGAAGACGCGGAAGACCCCGAGGGTCCGAGTTCCCGGCAGGAGGCTGGGCTCCCTCTCGGGTTCCTCCCTGCATCGCTGTGGATAAGCACTCCACCTCATGCTGGAAGACCTCAGAAGACTTGGGAAGCAAGGCGAAGGTTGCGCGAGCAGGGAGCATAGCCCGTGGCTGTGTCAGCCACTGTTCACCCCAAGGCGGACGCTCCCACCTAACCCAGAGGAGACGCTAGGCTGAGGAGAGGCCACGGCTCCCCTAAACCAGCCGGGAGGGTCCTTCACCCGAAGGCCCCTCATGCCCCTCACGTGCCCTGTGGCAACCCCTTGGCCTATAAAAGGAGGACCAAGGCACGGAGGAGAGGGGGGGAAAGGAAGGAAGCACAAGCCGAACCAGAGCAAGACTAGACTAGGGCTGCCAAGGTAGAGAGGAAGGTGATCTCCTCCGGGTCAGGATCTGTCCTTCTTCTACCTCCAGCCAAAACCCTTCCGGGTACCTCGTCCGGGAGGCTCCATTGTACACCTCACTATGAAGAACCCATCAATCCAGACATGCAGGAGTAGGGCTTTTAGCCTCCGGGCGGGCTGAACCTGGGTAGCTCCTTGTGTCCCTTTGGTTGCATGCCTTGATCGTGGTGAGGAGAGCATGATCCCGACTCCGCCGACGAAGACGTCTCTCAGCCTCCTTCGCGCCCCGTGCCGAACCTAAAAGGGGGTATCCTCTACTCCCGGTGTCCGTGCATCGAGACACGACAGTACTTTTGGTGGTTTCATCTTCCCTTGCTGAGCTAGATCATAAGTGGTTTCCATTGCCCATTTTACCGATGCAGAAACCGATCTTGTACTGTCCCCATGCCAGACCGCATTCCTCTCGGTCCATATCGCCCAGCAGCCACATAAAACAACACATGCACTCTCTAGACTAACTCTTGATCCTTCAACTAAATCAATGGCCCACGAAGCTGGATGTAACTCGGGGATCTTTATCGAAGATGCCTCCTTCAACATCTCCCCATGAAACCTAAATGACAATAACAGTTCTCCAATTTTCCTATGCTTCATCTCTTTGAATCCAATGGAGTGAATAGTGTTACCAAAGAAAACTTTCCTCCATTATTCCTAACTGTCATTACATTCACGAAGCTTGCCCATTTTCAAAGATTATGCAAGGCCTATACTGTCAGTAGCCAAGGAGCCCATACAACGGGCGTTGGGCAACTCGCAACACGGGTAAGCTAGTACTAAGGGCTCATCCTCAAAAAAAAAAAAAAAAAAAACACTACACTCTAAGGGCTTGTTGAGTTGCAAGGGATCCTGCTTGAGTGGAGAAACCATTTTCGCAAAAAAAGAGTGGAGAAACCACGGGCTGAATCGGCGCCGGGATTCCAACGGGCCCATTTGGACGCATACGCGGGGAGGTATCCCTGCCCGTTTCCCCTGGCTCGCTCTCGCGACGGCGCGATGCCTAAGCCTCCGAGCTCCACGGCCTGGCGAGAAATCCCCCGCCTCCCTCAGGCGACCACGAGCGACCCATCCACCGAGCTCCTCCTTCGACTACTCCAGGCGGACGCAGTCCTGCTGATCCTCGACGACGACCTCGATGCCACCTGATCTGTCGCGACTTGGTTAGCCGCTACACTCCTGCTTGTTGTTCTTCTAATGACGACCTTGATGATATCCTCGCTGATCTCAAGATGAACCTTCGACTTGTGATAACCCGGAATTTTGGCTAGATTAATTAATTTGATTAAAATGTAATTAGATTTTGATTGTTCTAATTGTGCTAATTCTTGTGTTTAAATTAAATGTTAATTTGTGGATGCAATTGAAAATTTTGAGTTGAACGAATGCCAAGCTTGCTTGTTTTGGTTCTGCTTGATCACTAGGTAGTAGTACTAGCACGTCTGTGGATCGGAGCTGTAGTGCGTGCATGCATAAAGGATCTCCATGCATGACGTGAGAGCATACGCTAGCTAGCTAGCTCTTGCGTGAACTTGTGCATGGCAGGGAATAGTGAGTCAGCTCGCTCGTGTCGCTTAAGGAGAGGAGAGCAAATAAGAGCCGGACGCGTAGCAGGTCAACGAGCCGTATAAGCTAAGGATGCCTAGATATTTAGCTGTCTCGAGCCGTTAGGCGATGAGCAGCCGGGCCAGATATTTTTGGTAGCCGTAGGTAGCTCTCTTATAATTAGGCAGCGCTCTGCTGCTCCTCTTTTCAATCGATCTAGAGAGAGAGATCACATGCGTGAGAGAGAGTGAGCTTTCTAGTGAAACCCGAGAGATGCCGACGGAGACGTACTCGGGAGGAGGCGCCGGTAGATTGCTGAAGAGGAGGATGCGCTGGTAGATGGTTGAAGATGCTGCCGATCCATCGTATCGGAGGAGACGATCTGTTCCTTCAATAGGAGGCGAGTGGGGGTTCGGCGTACATCTTCGCTGCTAGACGGTGCAAATATCTTGGGCTATGGAAGCGTGGTGGTATTCTCTTGGCGTACTGGCGTATGGCGTATGTTGGACCGTAGCTTATTCTGGAGCTGCCAATCGTATCAGAGTTGATCAACGTTGATATTATTTGAGGGCTACAAGATAGTTAACACCGAGGCAAGCGATTCTTATCTCTCTCATATAATTTGTGGAGTATGCTTTGCTGTTAAATTGTGTGATACCCTGAGTGGTACGAGATTTGTGTTGATATACGGGGCTAATGCGCTGGTATCGTTACGGTGATGGATCCGTAGGAGCCACCGGTACGAGTCGGGTTTGGCACGTATAGTTGACATGGAAATGAACTTAACGTTTTTAGAAGGAAAACTTGGTGTTACGAATGTGATCGTATTGTACCGGTCACAGTACAGGTATGGAACTGTCTGAATTCTCCGCGAGGGGCGGCCCTTGAATGGAAAGTGTCGGTGATGGATCCGTAGGAGCGATCGACACGAGTAGGTCAGGGTGTCCGGTGTCTGAGCGGGTAAAAGGGCTCTGCTCGTTCTGGAATCCTTTGTGGTTCTGGGCGAGGCTGTCGACGTCGGAGTACCCCCTTAAGAGTGTAAAAGCGTGGATATTCACCCCTGTGATTTCCGGGTAGGGAAACTCACTTTCATGTGTGGCACCTTGTGTTTTTAACCTGCTTAAGAACTTAACCACCATGATTGATTTACTCGTATTTCAAAAATCTAGTGTATTTTACAAAGTATATGAAAGTGTATGACTTGTTTGTTGAGTATGACTCTCGTTATACTCACCCTTGCTTTCCCTGTTTTTGTATGTTATCAGAGTTCGCAGCGGAAGACGTGGTCGTCCGAGGAGTAGGCTGAACCAGTGGGTGGGATGCGAATAGAGAACTTTTTATTGTTGTAATTAATAATCTTGTAAAATGAGCAAAAGAGTTTCTTGAGATCCACTGTGCTGGTTTATCCTGCTTCTCTACGCCTCGCGGGTGTATAGACTTCACGGTCTATAGACGCGTGGCGGCTGTCATTCTACCGGGCCGGGTCTCGGGGCGTGACACGACTACTCCAGGCGGACGCAGTCCTGCTGATCCTCGACGACGGCCTCGGTGCCACCTTATCTGTCGCGACTTGGTTAGCCGCTACACTCCTGCTTGTTGTTCTTCTAATGACGACCTTGATGATATCCTCGCTGATCTCAAGATGAACTTGCTGGCCCCAGATCAGCGCGCATCCTAGCCAGGTAGCAATATCAGTAGCGGCGGGCGGCATGTATGACCGCAGCCTCCCTTTCTATATCCACAATACATGCCTATATAAAATCATATGCTTTGACTGCCCGGTCTGTAACTTCGATACCTTGATGTAAGAAACAATAAGAGCAATATATTTCTGTTTTATCCTGTCAGCTTCTAATCATATAGTTCCTTAGCACCAGAGACTATTTCCATTCTCCCTGCTCCAAAGCATGTGGACTTCAACATAAATCCTGCATGATTTGTTTTGGATCAGTTCTTTCAAGTTCCTTAATTTCTCATATGTTGTACTTGTTTGCACAAATATTAAAAAATGCTGAAATCTGAGAGTAATCATTATCTCTATTTGGCAAATCGTGTTAAAGTTAAACAAACAATGTTATGTACAGGTTTCCTAAACTTCATCTTGATTCTACAAAACTGTATAATACATGTATGTCAAGAACTGCAGATTGCATCGACATGCTATGATGTACAAATGTTGCTCTGAGTGACTTGTTTTTCTCTGCATGTTCTTCTCAAGAAGTCATATGAATATATGATGTGTTCTAGTGTCTTTTGTTATTTAGGGATTTCGGATATATGTGCAAGAGACATGACATATATCCATTGCCTCAAGAAACTGTAGTATCAGTGTTGTATCACCTTACCAGGTTCAGTAGAGATAAAACAAAGCTATGCCAAGAAGTTGTTAAATCAAAATTAACTTTGGTGAGTACAGATCAAATTCCTTTGTTCCATTGCATCTAATTTGGAGCTCCTTACAAATAAAAAACTAATTTGGAGCTTTTCCGTTTTTTACAGCTGACGGAAATGTTCAAGAACTTGACGGTGGAAGTTATACACCTAGTTCAGTTCGAAAGTTCACATGATTACGAGGGTTTGGTCAGGGAGATGCAGAGCTTATGAAAAAATGTACAACTCTCGATACTGATTTTTATTTTATTTGATTTATGAATCAGTAGATGTTTCGATTCCCTGCTGCTGTAACATCCCAAATTTGTACATTTTGGAATGTAAATTAATTAAATAAGTGTTGAAATTATGAAGGATTTAAAACCTTTTGTCGACTTGTTTAAACAAATTCTCAAACCTTGTTTCAAAAAATTTATGAGTGGATTAATATGACTATCCAAAACTAAACTTGGGTACAAGTATAATTACGAAGCCATTATAATTATTTTGTTTTATTGGAGATTATTCGGATTTTCTTGGAAAAGGTTTTGGCATATATGCAAACCAAAATTATTTTTCCTGTAATAACTAAATAGGAAAAGGGGTTAGAAATCCAGAAAAAAACATTTTAGGCTGAATCTAGGCCATCTGTATTTTCTCTCACACCCGAGTTGGGCCAGGCCACTCTTCACTTTTATTTTTCTCTCTCACACCCTCCTGGTATTTCGGCTTGGACGGCACCTGCCCATAGCCCATCTGGCCAGCCCGACCCCAAGCCGAGCGAGGGCCTCGTGCTCATCTTCCTCCTCTTACGTACAGGTACAGAAGTTTGAACGCCATGGCTGCTGCCTCTTCCTCTCCTCTTCCCACTTAATCTAGTGACCACTTCTCTTCTACTCCAACAGGAAAGATGTTGACAATTCGGTGGACATCTCATTCAGGGGATTATTTTTCCACTTAGGGTTCGTAATATATTGACATAAGTAGAATACTGGCTCGGTGGTAAATTTAGCCGTTTGTCTAGCTGAAGGTAACGAATTCGAATCTAGTAACAAGCACTTGTTTCACTTTCGTTTGCTGGGCCAGATGTGTTAGTAGCCTGTGCAAAACAACAGGAAAGGAAAAATAAAAAAATAGCACGAATGTACGCATCAGATCGGATTTGTAGCCCGTGCAAAACAACAGGAAAGGAAAATTAGAAAATTGGCACGAATCTCTGCATCTGATAGATCGGATGGCATTACGGTTGACTGAGCACTAACTTAGTTCTGAGCTAGCTGAGAATAGCAAAACCGTATTTCTTTTGCCCCTATATCCTAGATTCACAAATTTCTTGAAATTAACGAACTTTCAAAGAAAATATTCAAAAATTCTGTCAGATTCAAAGTCCGAAGATTAAATTGAATTAGCAAAAGTATACCTGAGAATTTGGAGTCGAACTCAAGCCATGCATTTAAGCCACTAGACTAGAGCGTAAGTTTAGCATATATTTGATATTTTCTTGTTAGAAGTGTTACGTACGGAATTTATTTCAGTTTGATCGAAAGTTTCGGACGAGATTACGTTTTCTCGCCCCTCACTGGAAACCGTAGATTTCGTGATAGTCGACCGAAATTTCAACGAATTGTTTCACTAGTTCCAACTCCCGTTTACTGTTGTGATCGCCGGTCGCGACCTGCCGGCTGCCCTTGATGTTGCGGCAATGCCTCCGGTATTAGAGGCATTCCAGGCTTCCAGCAAGATTTGAGAACAAAATTTGAAGCATTTTTTCTTCCAAATGCTTGTTACTGAACCTTAAAATATCTATTTATTTTGTGGGGTTGCTAAATTTACCTTGTGAAGATTTCGTTGTCTCACTTATTTTGTTGATGGTTATTGTGTGAGAAGTTTCTATATCATCTTCCACTAGCCGGATGTCAACATAGTGGGTAGTAACATGTGCCAGATTACTGTAAACACATACATTGTGAAATGTCTAAGTGTTTTTCAGAAACAATAATCAATCAGAGGAAAATATTTTTGTGTCCTGTAATTTCCAACATATGTTTTTACAATCTCCAGATCATGCATTGAGTGGAAAAATAAGCCGACTCGTATGTTGGTCAAAGAAGAGGCAAAGGTGTCACATTTATGCAAGTATCACAATATAAAAATGGAAAAGTTCTGAAGTTCATGTAGGTTAGCTATTCACCATATCAGTATATAGAAGTAACGTGAGGCTGACGTTCGCTATCAGTGCTAGACTGAGAGTAAAGTAGTAATCCTGTATATGTTACATGCCTTGTCCTTTGCAGTCTCATTTGTGGCCCCAGCGCTTGTACTGTAGTAGCATGCCATTCTAAACAATGAATTGCCCATGACTGATTTTGTGCCTCAAGGAAAAACATCTCTATGTGGAATATAAGAAAATATTCGGAAGTTCATTGTTACATCTCGCAGTCACAGGTAACCGAAAAAAGCAACTTTAATGATGTCCCAATGCTATGTACTCACTTATTTGCATGGTATCCTAAATCTCACAAATGAGAAGTGTGTGGTTTTCCCTGAATTAAATTTTCTGTAGTTGCACCATGGAGGTTTCTTCAAATTTTCAAATATTTCTAGCTATTTTCATGAAGATAGACGGATGTGGCAAAGCGCTTTTTCATGTTCTAGTCTTACTTATATCAAAAAGACTTCACCCAAACCGGCCAAACACCAGTTTACATGATAAAAGGTACTCCCTCTGAACCGGAATAAGTGTCACAACCTGTACACGAGTTTTGTACTACGGCAGTACGTTTTCCATGGCAGTTATTCTGGATCGGAGGTAGTAAATGGTAATAAATAACTAGGGTGGTAAAAGGACAAGTGACACAAATCTTCCTCAGGTTCTAGTTTTGATGCCTAAACCTTCTCAGGAAATCGGCATGCCCACGAACTAGCTCCCGACTCACTGGATGCTGCAAATCGTAACCAGTCTGCTCTTTAAGGATTATTCCGATCAGATTCTACTACCTTACTAACTTTTTATTTCCAACCGGGATTTCACCCATTTTTATTATCATTAACGGAAAGACATAGTTCATTACAACAATAAAGGGGGTAAAGGAAAAGTAAAGATGATAACGGAAAGACATAGTAAAGGGAAGCATGTTGGTGCAGTAACATAAACCCACTGTGTGTGCTTGACGTCGAGCACCTACTATGGGGCAAAAACCTGCTGCCAAATCAGAACAAAAGTATCGAGAGCATGAACTTATTACAGGCCACAGTAATGACCTTACTAACTGCGCTGTGTTGCAGGCGAGTTTATGCTGCCCAGCCAGAGCTTGGCGATATAGTGGTAAGCTGACTCCGTCAGGTGGACGTCATCCCAGAACAAGCGGGTAGATGGTTTCTTGCATACATTTGCACCATCATCGCCGCAAACAAGCGCCCCAGGCCCTCCGCAGCACATGGTAAGAACATCGGCTTCAAGCCCTGCATATTTGCAATCATCGACCTTTTTATCATCATCTGAAAACGTTGAATGCACATATGAGAACATTCTGTGGCAAGGTGCTTACCAAACTTGGCAGGGGACTCCACCATCTCCATCATGGGGCCGAAGAGGTCGCCGTAAACGATCGTGATGCCGGGGTACCTGTGGCGGAGCTTCTCCAGGGCCTCCTGCAGCAGCAGGTTGTGGTGCATCCCTACGTTGTTATAAACATCAAGGCAACCGGTGGTGGTGTTGTACTCTTTCGGGTCATCTTTGGCGAAGTAGTGGAGAATCAGTGGCACGCATCCTGACGGGATCGTCCCGGGAACCAGGAAAGTCGTCGCCCCGTGCGTAATCAGCCTCTGTAACCATTGCCACGGCTAGCTAGATCAATACCACTTGCAATTCCCGACTCTGTCTTAAGGCTGCAGGTTGCAGATTTGCTGTGGTACATAAGTACATTGTGTGGTGATGAGTTACCTCGATGGCCAGGGAGATGGCACTGACCACATCTGGAACGAGAGACATGATCTCGTTCATGCTCTTCCCGAATGAGAAGTGCTAGTCATTGACCCCGAATTCTCCCAAAATGAAGAGCGATCTGCCAAAGAATTTCTTGCACCCTGCTATGCAAAAAAATAAAAAATTGTCACGCACTTTTTATGTGTATATATGCTTGAGTTTGACTTGAGAATCTATCTATCTATTATATAATTAAAACACAAGATAATTAATGGCTCAGATTAACCAAGTAAAAGTGAACGGTGCAGATTTTAAAGGTTTTATCCGCCAACGTGCGCAAGCCAGATTGATTTGGAGAAGGATAAAGAGATATGCGTGCACACGTTAGATAATAACTTCCCTATCATTTATTTTGCTAGATCGTGCCGTAGACATATCTGATACCACGAGAGAGATAGGTCGATCGCAAAGACACGGAGACGCGCACGGGACGATTTTCTGCCGTCTTTCGGCCGGCGATGGCTTCCAGGTTTGCGCATAAAGCAACCCACAAAATTCTGGGTAGTCTCTGCACACCATGCATATTACGCTGTTCAAGAGTCGCTGTAACGACGTTGAGGACGCCGGCGCATGCTGTTCAAGAGCCGCCGTAACGAGGACTCTATAAACTAGACTTGCTCCTGCACTTCAACAACGCCTACGATTGGGAACAAGTGAACGAAAGGTATGTTTGATTTAAAGCAGCTTATACTTCATCTATGCCGATCGTGTTTACAGCGGAACATAGTACTGTTAGCAGAATCGTCATCGCCGGCTCCGTCCTGCTCTCTCGCATGGTACAAGGGTAAATTCCGCTATAAACTAGACTTGGTCCTGCACTTCAACAACGCCTACGATTGGGAACAAGTGAACGAAAGGTATGTTTGATTTAAAGCAGCTTATAGTTAATCTATGCCGATCGTGTTTACAGCGGAACATAGTACTGTTAGCAGAATCGTCATCGCCGGCTCCGTCCTGCTCTCTCGCATGGTACAAGGGTAAATTCCGCCGTCATGTCCTCTGATGATCCTAGGCTGGCGCTACTCATGGATCTCAGGGGCGTCTCTCCCATGTCGGCGAGGTATGTTCCGTTCTGTTGATTCACCAATAGCATGTGCGTGATCACCCCAACAATCCCTGCAGGTAAGCCTAGCTAGCTCCTCCGATTATACTTGGCTACCAGATGCAATGATTGCAATCCAGTATCCAGGACGGCTAGATCGTTCTTATGGATGTTGCCTTAGTAATTGGAAGTTTCATTGTAGCCTCCACCTTAATCCTGAGATTCGGATTATCCTGTTTGTGTAATCAGCTTAGTCGGCATGGTTGTGGACTTGACTGGCATGAGGAGGAAAACCTTCGAAAAGCTCGAGACGACAACGGCGATATTTCGCCGACGAAGCTGGTTCGAGGCTGCGACCGCGACCGTGTTCCAACGAAGGTGCCATGAGTTCTACCTCAAGGTCTTCGAGGAATCCGAATAGCGCTATCGCGATAAGACCATGATGATGATCAGATCGATCAGTGTTACCAGCCATGATGACGATCAGATCGATACATGACATGGCGGCAGAGTCAGGGTTCTAGCCGTGAGACCGTGCTCACAGAAGGTGTCGCTCAGGCATAGGGATGGGCTGATTTATCCTTTTAGAGGGCGGCGTTCAGGCAGGACGATACGTCGATGATCCACGTACATACAGGTCTTGACCAGGTTTCGGATAGAGAGACGTCGTCGTGTATTGCAGGAAGGGGTGTTGATCGCTTGACGCCGACAGCCATGACAAGCAAAGAAGTAGCTGAGTCGCGTACAGATTATGGACATATGCATAAGCATGGAGGGGAGTTTGCTGGAAGAAGTCACGCGCGCGGCCGGCCAGTGTGCCTTCGGCTCTTGCCGACAAGCTGTTGGGCCTGCAGCATATGCATATATACACGGTAGATGTTGATTTGAATGGAATCACGTGCTCAAGCAAAAATCACAGTGTTCCTAAATCAGGCCCGAACTCTAAGAGGAGATAAAATCTGTCTCCTCCATCGCTCTTCTCTTCATCTTTCAGGTTTTGGCGTCTGGTACTTCCGCTGAGATGAGCCGCAAGGGATCATCGATTGGGCGCCAGCGTTTCCTCTCGATCCATGCATCTCAGGCCTTCAGCGTCCTCTGTACAACTTTAAGACCCACCAGTGCAGGCAGCCTGTTAATTTCCAGAACACCAATGAACTTTCCTTGGACCAATTGTGTTACTTCTTACAGATTGAACAACGTGATTTCTCATGTTTGTTAGACTGCATTCTCTTTTTTCTGGTATACAACCGCGCACATGATATCTGTAGTGATGCCATTGCTGATCAGTTTCCATCCTTACCTCTTTCTCTTGCAGGCAAACATTGATGCTTTCCTGATGTCATTGCGAAAATTTACTACTAAGTAAGGAAAAGACTGGAAGCGAATCAACTGAATTGGTTATTATCTCTGTAATATGCATGCACAATTTCCTCTTTTATTTCAGGTTTTCAGTTTTGTTCAAGTGTGTTGATCTAGGGAGAGTTAATTGATCTTCTGATTACAATATTAGTACATACAAGGGATTAGTAAACTTCTCTTATTTTTTACAGATTAGATTTAACTAAATTGGTTGTTCGGTAAAAGCATGTGCATCTTAGTAATATGTAGATGGTTCTGGCCTATAGGTGAAATGCTCGAATCCATTGCTGATCATTTACGTTTCTCGGAGATAAGGATAACTTCAAGTTTACCACGTACATTTAAGAAAATACGAAGGATTAATGATTTGAAACATTCAGCCCACAGAATCCAAATAGAGATGTATTTTCCGTAAGTTGTGTTTAGAGGTCATTTAAGTTGATTCTCAAAGAATTTCTCTCTCAAAGTGCAACGCTCTCGAAATAATGCATTCTATTTGTTCTCCTTGCAGGATGAGCGTTATGCATACATTTCTTGCCAGCTGCTAAGGATATCGCGTAAGGAAAATGACTTAAGGATTTAGGCAAAGGCGTGCCACTAAAGAAATCGTTAAATGGTAATTTCATGAATATATGGAAGGGGGGGGGGGGGGGGGGGGGGGGGCAGCCCCGGTGCAGTAGTTCCCGCTTGCGCAGGGTCCGGGGAAGGGTCCGACCACTTTGGGTCTTTAGTACGCAGCATTTCCCTGCATTTCTGCAAGAGGCTGTTTCCAGGACTTGAACCCGTGACCTCATGGTCACAAGGCAGCAGCTGTTACCGCTGCGCCAAGGCTCCCCTTCTTCATGAATATATTATAATTAAAAATTAATATTTGGATTTATATATGCTCAAGATTCTGTTATGTGCCAATATGTATTTGTTGCTCATATATATTAACATGTATCGGTAGGACAACATACAAAAGAGGTCGAAAAAATTAGTTATGTTTGAAGGAAAAAATGATGGCAGATCACTGGTGGAGTTCATGGAGGTTAGAAGAAGCACAAAAGTGGCAAACAAGAATTAAGTAAGAGAACATGTGTTTCTAAAACCACTCATAAGAGGTACACATCAAAAGCTGCAAGAACAATAATTTGGTATCCATAATGCGTAAATGTGTCTAACCTAGCTATTTTATAAGAAATGAGGAAGTAAAACATATTTTTGGTTGCACAAGAAAAGTAGTAAGCAACATACCGTTAAGTTTTCTATTAGGTCACTTCATTAAATATTACATCATCTTATCCGGTCAAAGCAAAACATTGAGCCTTGGAAGGATGAACACGCTATATAATAAAACACTGAGATATTACGACTCTACTATAGCTAATGTTTCTGATGTATCCAGGTAATGTATCCAGTTGGTACATAATCAATATTTGTATTTGTTAATATTGCATGACATGGAAAAATAACTAGCTCCACCAGCACCGAGACACAATTGATTGATGGAATTTGAAACAAAAAAAAGGGTATAGTCAACTTCTGCAATATGAAAACTTGGAAGCCTAAACAATGAATGTATTCAGGTTTCAACATGTACAGATACCATACGCCGTAGGTTGGAATGTGGAAGCAATTGCCAGCTCATTAAATCGATTATACAAAACAATCTTATATATTTTCATGGATTTTAAATTGTTTTCTAATATAGTATCCAGAATAAAATGATACATTTCATATGAATATTTGAGTTATATCAATTCTAGCCGTGCAATTGCGCGGGCCACCCAGCTAGTTATATACTAAAAGCAAAATGAGTTAGTTTTCGAGGCACCACGTTAATCCACATCATTAGAATTACTTAGACAGTTAGATCTGTAATTAATGGTTGAGATTTAAAGAGAGATGGTAACAAAATATTTACGTACACAACACCAACACGTTCAACGCACCAGGTCGCCCAAGGAAAAGACGTACAGATCCGTTTTTAAGTTACAAGAAAAAAAAGAACAGAAAGAGACATCTATGGACACGATAAGCTAAGCTGAACAGGACCAGGTTTTTTTTTTTTTAATTCTCCACTCGGGTCTAAACATACGTCCTAGCTAGCTGTGTCATGTCTCATGTGTGTATTAATAGATCACGTTCCATGCTGGCCAACAATCCATACATGAGGTATATATGTAACTCCCCAATTCCTCACGTAAGTATGCTCATGTTTGCATGCACTTCAACAATTTTATTCTTTGAGACAGATAAAAAATATGTGTATTAATCCGGCCAGAGCTAGACCTGGCTGATTGATCGATACCATGTGCTTCATGTGAACTCCAGTAGGAACACACATGCATGGTTTCAGCTATATATGAATATATGATCCGTGATTAGTTGATAGCTATCAGTCTCGGCTCATGCATATAATTTTGATGTTAAGAAAAATAGATTTAAGTATTAACCATAGATATCTTCTTGAAAAATAATACGACCGGCAACACACTCTAACTGATAGTCTATCAAAAAGAATTCCACCAAGTCGTTTATTTTCAGTTTGTTCCCATCAATAAACTCTTGAAGTTTATAGAGATAAAGATTATTTGAACATTATGGAGTTCAAAAATTGATTTCAGCTTGAAGTTATACTCGTAAGGATGTAATATCACAGCGTCAAACCAAGAGCGATATCAAGCACAAGATGTGAGCGGATGTTTGATTATCCATAATTAGGCAAACGATGATGCGAATGTAGTAGTATCAGCGTCAACGTACTAGATTGTTCTGAGATAAAGTGACAAATAAGGTTTTATCTTTGACACCAACAACGCGGATCTTTAACATGTAGTTATGGGAATTTCGAAAGGATTTTCTAGAATATTTATGACTTGAAAAGATTTCTACTCAGATAATTTAATCCATAAGATTAGAAATATTAAGAATTTCCTATAATTATGACAACCAATTTAAAATAAAAAAACCAGCCCAATGGTCTAGATATATATATTGAGCTCATAAGATTATAAAAGATTATTTATTGAAAACATATAATAAACATGATTTATTATAAAGAAATAAATTTGTTGTCAAGTTGGCATAGTCATGTTATAGGAAAACAAATACATGGCAGGGTGTTGAAGAGTGAGGATGATAGCAAGATAAGATAATGAAATTAGGTAAAAATAGAGTAATAAAAGAAGTTCTAGAATATGATGATATGACTTTTAGGTGAATTTGTGATGTCTATTTTCCATAAATTAAAATGATTCATACTTAATCACAAACCTGTGGATATTTACTTAACATGCTATTTCTAAGCGTATGGAAAGATATTGTTTAGACACACAAAATTCCAAATTTATAGAACTGGAAAACTATTTCTCGAACACGTTCAATGAACCTAAGATGCTGCCCTCGCATTTGTGAGGGCCACCTGGCTAGTTACTAATTAACAACCTTTCGTTGTGCGGCAGAGCGAAGGCTTTAGCGACTCGAACCACTCCAGCTGCACGCCCAAGCTGGTGTTTAGAGGGAACTTGTTGGCGGGACTGGACCCGTCGTGGAAGCGAGCGGCATCGAGAGCGGTGGCGGCGCCGACGGCGAAGTTGGCGCCTCGGCGGAAGGTCTCATTGCGAACCAAAGAAGGGGGAACCAGCGGCAGGCCCAGGCGTTGCGCTGCGACCATAGCAAAAGGTAGTGAACACCCCACGTTTGCTTCTGAATGTCGATGGTAATAAACCTGTAATTGAGCAGCGAGTGTGTACCGATGAAGTCGACGATGAGGCGGCCGTTGGAGCAGCGGCCAGTGGGGCGCCCGAAGAACGCGGAGCCATAGGAGGGCGCATGACGGCGTCGAAGACCTCGTTGGCGGCAAAGACGACCGGGTTATTGCCGGTGTCGGTGTAAGATTTGCCGAAGCTGAAGATGGAGCCGTATGGCTTCCGCAAGGAGAGTGACATGGAGGCGGAGGCTGACCAATCCAGGTTCGCGATGAAGAGGAGGAGGAGGCAGACGGTGCACAGCAGCTTGCTCATCTTGGTATGGCTCTAGGGATTCGATGGAGTAGCTCGCAGGAGCTCACATTCTAAATAGGGGCTCTAGGGATGGAGTAGCAGGAGCTCACGATCTAAAAGGGAGTGGGCTGCTGCAGTACATATATATTTTTTAGATCAAACGGGCAACGCGTGGTTCCATTAAAAATGCAACCATATCAGCACGAGCGATCATGCTGAATACATGCATGCATTTTTTTTTTTAAGAATTAAGCAGCCTTATATTACTCCATATCAGACCGCGAGATAATGCTTAACATAATTTTTTTTTTAAAGATCCATCCGCATTTTTTTTGTAAGGAATAAAATAAAAAAGGACCTAACAATTGGAAGAAACAAAATTATAAGGGGATATTTGTAAAAAAAACTGCCCGCCACGTCAGCGACTTAACGTCCGTCGTGACGGAGTGACCAAAGATTGGCTAATCCACAACTTGGTGACCCAGTTTTGAGGTTTTTCAACTTGGTGACCAATCCTTACTTTTCGCGCAACTTCGTGACCTCTGGTGCCTTTCACTCTAAAAAACACGTTTGATTGATCTCCGGCAAGATACGTTTGATTGTGTTCGCATAGCAAGAAAGCTACTCTAATGGATACAGATCGGATATGATCGGATTATCCAGACATATATGCAAATAAGAACGAATGGTCTGAATAGACTGATGTATAACAGGAGAGACATAATATTCTAATCCCTCCGTTACAAATTAGTTGACTTGCCTTTGTTTAAATACGGATGTATTTATACTTATCTAGTGTCTAAATACATCCATTTCTGAACAAATGTGTGTAAAGTAATTTGGTACGGAGGGAGTACTTTATATGGATACCGATCTGATTTTGATCGTGCAGATCGTGCACCCACAGTGTACTAAAAAACACTTTTGGTTGATTTCCGGCAAGATACGTTTGATTGAGTTCATAAAAAAAGCTACTCTATATGGTTATTTTTTTGAGAATTCCTCTATATGGATACAGATCGGCATGATCGTGCTGTAGAACATTCAGACCAATTTTTTTTTACTCTGCGGGCCTCCACAGACACTCAACCATGGTACAAGCCGCTAGAATGCAGCCCACATGAGTGGTGATACGCAGGTGTAATTGATGAATCGATCGAATGTAAGAGAACACCCCACAAAAAAAAAAGGAGGAAGCAAAAGGAACAGCTAGCGCTTGCTCCTCTTCTACACACGGAAATTAACGGGATTTGCTACGTGACGAGCGCGCGAGCAATCACTCAGCATGTGGGTGGGTCCCACCCACGTGGGCTTCTTCTTCCTTTCTTCTTCCTCCTTCCTTGCCCGCTCCCGTGAAAATGCTTCCACCGATTCAAGGGCCAGGCCGAGCCGGAGCCGCCGCAGCCACGGTTGGCCGCGGTGGAGGCGAGAAAAAAACTTAACGGTGGGGGTGAGGGGTGGGGTTCGCCGGCGACGAGATCATTGGGGGGGGGGGGGGGGGGGGGGAGAGGTGGTGATTTGAGAAGGGCGGGCGGCCAGGTGGGCGCGGGTGGCGGAGGCAGGCGGTTAGACCGGCGGCGGGGACAGGTGCGAGCTCCTCTTCCTCCTTCCCATCGCTGTCGGAACGTGCACGTGGGCCTGTCAAAAACCACGCGCGCAAGCTAGGCTAGCCGGAAATTAACTATGCTTGCACGGTTGCACCCATTGTTCTTGGCGTTTATTTGCCGCAGAATCACAAGCGTTACGGCAGGAAAAAAAATTATAGAGCAATCCTAGAGCATCGTTGGCGTTTCGCCTGCCACTGCATCGTTGTAGCAGCCATTGAATACATGCAAGGTACGTATTGAGGCACCATCCGAGATCGAAACAGGTAGCAACAACATTTACGTGTATATGTAAGTTGTAAGTCTGTCTACGGTAAACACGTCGGTTTTATCATTTGCTTGGTCGAGATAGCGTAGATGGTCAGAACATCATGACGATGCACACAACTTTTAGTTTATTGGAAAGTTTAAGAGTAACAAAGTATCGAGATATATAATAGTTTCTCAAGAATTAGCCAAATTGGCTACACGAATCAACCGGAGAAACACCGATAAAACTTGAGTAGCATTCAACCACACAACACTGCTTTAGTTGATGGCTCATATAAGTTCGTTACTTAGATCTAATCCTCCTCCTGTCTTAGCGAAGACGGTGAACGACGGCGGCGGTCACGGCGATTCTCCACGTGCCTTTGGTTCCTTCTCTCCTTGCGCGTAACAGCGGCGACGATCGACGAGCTACTGAGGCGGTGCTAATGGCGGCAGCGGTCGATTTCGATCTTGAAAATCAGATCGAATTCGAGGCTAGATTTCATATATGTTTTTGGGACAAATAAGCACAGGTATGGGAGGTATTTATTGGGGGATTTTGGTGCACGAGGGGCAACAAATTTGGACTGGATTCGGCAAAAAATTTAGTCAACCATAGTGTTCATCCTGAGCTGAAGGACGTGGGTCTCGCGCAAAAGAAGAAAAAGGAAAAAAAATAGAGAGAGGAAACAAAAATAAGAGTCTAGCGCGGGGTATTGGGCTAGATTCGTCCTTCTCGGCTATTTCGTTAGTTTTCCTTTTAACATTTTATTTATTTTTTCTGTTTTGTCTTATAACTTTAGATTTTTAACTCCAAATTCAACCAAATAAATTTGGAATTTTTCTAATGATGTTCTTGATCATTATATAATATTGGGGACTGTTTTTAGTCCAAATAAAATACAAAATACCCCTAAGCTCACATATTTCTTTATGTGGGGTTTTTGGAAGTTTTGAATTAGGGTTTTGGTTTAACCTGTTAAAATAACACAAGACAAAAAAATGTAGAAGATTTAAGTGATGTCATGATTTAATGCACAAAATTATATCAGGACATCCAATTCTAAAATTTGGGATGTTACAGTGGTAAAATCACACAAATCTACTACTTGGGACCTTGATAAATGTGTCGGGGGGCTACTCCCGGGTAGGGTCATGTTATGGTAAAAACTATGCCCAGGTGCGGGCCAGGTTACAGTAAAAGCCGGCATACCTAGGCTTCAGAGGTAACCGGGGTGTAATGTTGGTGCTAACAGACATAAGCAAACCGAGGTAACCAGGGCCAAAAGGAACCGAGGTACCATGCTGGTGCGAACCGGCATATGCTAACCGAGATAGGTAGACCGACATATGTATGTCGGTATCTTCATGTCCCCTGTTGTGTGCAGGAAGAGATAACCAATGAAGGAGAGTCCGACATGATCAGGCATGGCGAGGTATCTTGGTGTCGGAGAGCAGTCAATGCTCCTGTCACGTCCCGCCAGGCACGGGAGCGCCTGGCACGGGAGCGCCTGACACGGAAGCGTGCGGTGGGAGCGAGGTGACAGGCCTCACCTAAACCGCTGACCGCGGGACATCCGGGGAAAAGGCTACGAGGTTAGGCATGGGCACGCCATGTCCTGTCCCTAGCAGAGGGTACATTCTAGGTATACTGTGGTGCCGCAGGGGCTGGGCATGTCACGTCCTGTCTCTGCCAGGAGTACCATCGTGACATACCGTTGAGCGTGGTTGCAGTGCATTGTGTGGGGTATATCCGTAACTCGGTTTAGCCTATAAATAGGGCCTCACCCCTCCTGCGAGAGGGACGAACCCCTGAGAGACTTTTCACCCCTTAGCTGCATCTTCTACCTTGTGCTTATTTCCATTGTTAGATCATACATCTCGAGGAGCAGCTTGTACTTGTGATTCTGAGATATACAGAGAGAGATAGGCAGGAGTAGGGGTGTTACCTCCACACGAGGGCCCCGAACCTGGGTAGATCGCGGCGTGTTCTTGTGTTTGTATGCTCATCTGTGTGCGCTGCATAGCGCGCTAGCCCTCTCTCGGATCCACCAGCGTCCATTGGCCCCACTTTTAGCCATCCTATGGCATCTGCCGTGATACCACCACGACAGTTGGCGCCCACCGTGGGGCCAGCAGCGGCGCTGGC
Organism: Poa pratensis; assembly: GCA_947311845.1. Classification (NCBI taxonomy): domain Eukaryota; kingdom Viridiplantae; phylum Streptophyta; class Magnoliopsida; order Poales; family Poaceae; genus Poa; species Poa pratensis. Next base: position 33,812,384 of record CAMZMU010000085.1, on the reverse strand, counting down.
TGGTGTGATCATCCGGACGGGTTCCATCATCGACTCCGGCGAGCGCGTCGTCTGCGGGCTCATCTGCAAGCTCGGCTCGCTGAATTTCATCAGCGACAATGCGGGATGCTTCGGCAACAGACCGTTCCCGACGAACGGCTGCCTCATCAGCTTCGGCACCTTCGCGACCTACGTCGCCACCGAGGTTGTCTGCAAGTACCCCGAGCAGGTGCTTGTGGCCGACGATCCTCCTGCTGTCTGCGCGGCTCGCGGCCGGCGTTTCGATCGCCCTGTGAGCTGCGCCGAGGTAATGATGACCGGGCCCGTGGGTGGTGCTGGCAAAGGCAATGCCGGCGAGCCTGCCGCCAAATCCACCGAACGGCGAAACCTCCGCTGGAAGGGGAGGAGCACCTCCAGGCTGGTGCATCCAATGTGCCGGTCAGACCAGCTCCTCTGGAAGATATCATCGAGAAGTTGGCTGTGCCGGTGACTACCGGGGCAGATGCTGCCCAAACAGCCGCCAAGCTAGAGGTGCAGCGTCAGAAGCTGCATCAGGAGGCCATAGAGGTAGCCGAGATAAGGAGGGAGTTCGGGATAACCCTCCGTGAGTATAACCAAGCTCATGGTTTTACTCCAATAGCTACTCATCCCAAGCGCTTAGAAGAAGTGCGTAAAAGGGGCAAAGGCCTCAATGCCGAGATTGATAGGGATGGTAGATCAAGTTCTAGCAGAACTCCTAGTCTTATGTCGGCTGAAAAGTCCAAGTATAGTTCCCCTGCTAAGACTCTTAGAGCTGCCGAGGCAGCAAGAGCCGAGTTATCTGGTTTATCCGGAGAAGCTTTACGTAGGCAACAAGACCGAGTTAATGAGCTGCTAGGTGTTGCTGTGCGGCAGAATGAGGTCTATCTCAAGGGTAACATAGCTGCAGGTGGGTCTAGGATAGTTCACTCGGCTAGAGGAGCTAGTGAAAGATCCAAGGGGCAAGCTTCATCACCGCATGATGGTGGAGATCGTGATCGGAGTGTAAACTCCGGTAAGAATAAGCAGATGTAGACATATGATCCGGCGTATGCCGGAAAGCAGTTAGCAGGGCAAGGCAGTGTCGGCCGGGGTAAAAGCAATACCGGTCGGGGCAATCCAGATGCCGGAAAAGTTAACTCGGTTGGCCGAGGTTATCCACCTCGGTATCCGACACAAAATGTCGCGCGTGTTCAGCAGCCACTCGGTGGTGACCAGGTGGCAAAACGTTATGATGATGGTTACTCGGCTATGGAGAGAGCAGGGTACCAGAAATATGAAAGTGCGCTGGGATCCCGGCTGGGACCACGCCAGCGTCAGCGAATGATGCACGATACAAGTTGGACAGATCTATATGTCCGATATGCTGGAAGAGCAAGGCCCACCTGGCCCTGCATGTTTTGGACCTCGGATCATGACGGAGCCACCGGTGCATCACTTTCAGTTGAACCGGGGCACAAAGACATATGACCGGTTGGGTGACGGTTGTATTTCTAGCACAAAGCCAGAAGATTGGCTGACAAATTATGTGTCGGCAGTGCATATTGTGGGAGGAAAACGCCGTTGGGCGGTAAATACATTCCTCAAATGTTGGAAGGGCCAGCTCGGATCTGGCTGAACAACTTGCGAGAGAACAGCATTGATTGCTGGCTGGACTTTGAGGAAGCCTTTGTTAGTAATTTCTCCAGCACATACAAGAGGCCAAATCGTCCTCGGCAGCTTGCCATGTGCAAGCAGAGGAATGATGAAACTGACCGAGACTACCTGACTCGGTGGAGTACTATTCGCAACTCCTGTGAAGGAGTTGTTGAAGCGCAGGCCATTTCATGGTTTGCACAAGGATGCTGACATGGCTCCATGCTCTGGCAGAAGTTGCAAAGGGAGATGCCGGCCACTTTGGCCGAGACAATCCGGATTGCTGATAGTTATGCATAGGGAGATCCGATGCAACCCATGCTGAACTCGGTGGAACCGAGTAGAAGATACCCGGTGAATAATAGAGCTGGACCAATCAGACAGAATGATCGCCAGGACTTCGGCAACAAGAGGAGAGAGCCGGATTACCGGTATGGCTCAAACCAGGTTGCTGCGGTGGACCAAGACCAGCCAGAGGCCGGTAGTAGCCAACGTCCTAAGAATAATGGCCCAGCATGGGGCTAGAATCAAGAGGGGAAGAAGCCATGGAGTGACCAGAGGAAGCCCGTCACTTATGAGGCTATGTTGGATGGACCTTGCAGCTTCCACACCCAAGACATCCGCAGGCCGGCGAATCATACAACTCGGCAGTGCAGCTGGTATCAGCGCGCGGCGAGGGAAGGAGGAGGATCCAGGGCAAATCAGGCTGGTGCACCTCAGAGAATTCCACCTAGGCAAAACTTACCGCTTACCGGGGCAAATGCTATCCCGGTGAATCCACCTGCTCAGAGGCAAGCAGCCCCGAAACCTGTGAATCGGTGAATGTCGGAGGGAACAACAACAATGCTGGTCCCAGCAGGCAGGGAGAGTATCCCCAGGGAGATTACAGAGAAGCTCATCAGAGCTATGTGGTCTTTGTGACCGAGCCAACTGATAAGAGGAGTTTGCATCGGCGCACTGGAGGTGAACGCAGTTATGCCGGCAGTGCCGAAGTTCCTGCACTGGTCCGAGCAAGAGATCAGTTGGAGCAGGAAGGATCATCCTCGAGTTATGCCAACTCCGGGAGGTTATGCCCTGGTGGTGGATCCGACATTCATTGGACCCACCATCAATGTCAGGTTCACCCGAGTTCTCATTGATAATGGGAGTGCTATCAATATCATGTACCGAGACACCATGGTGAAGATGGGTATCTCGATGAACATGCTGCAGCCGAGTAGCACAACCTTCCATGGCATAGTGCCAGGTGTCTCATGTGCACCCATGGGCAAGATCTGGGTGGATGTCTTATTCGGCACCAAGGACAACTGCAGAACTGAGAGCATCCAGTCGAGGTGGTGGACCTCGAGAGTCCATACCATGCTTTACTCGGCAGGCCTGCGCTGTCCAAATTCATGATATCAACACATGTGGGTTACCTCAAGATGAAAATGCCGGGTCCTAATGGCATCATCACCATCTCGGGTGATTACAAGCGTGCATTGGAGTGTGCCTCGGCGGGATCGTGCTTGGCCGAGTCACTGATTATTGCTGCAGAGAAAAAGAGGATTCATGAAGTGGTGGCGTTAGCTCAGTCCGCGCAACTCGGCATGCCGGGTATGGCTAACCCGGAGCAGAATGCAACTTTCGAGGTGCCAAGGGAGACCAAGAAGATCAATGTTGACCCGGCATTCCCGGAACACAACGTCATCATCGTTCCGGATTAACCGAGAAATAGGAAAGCGAGCTCAGTCACTTCCTCCGTGAGAATCGGGATATCTTTGCATGGTCGAATCAGGACCTGCCAGGTGTTCCGAGGGAGTTGGCTGAGCACTCTTTGTTCGTCAGACCGGACATGAAGCCGGTGAAGCAACCGACACGACGTCTCTCGGATGAGAGAAGGAAAGTAGTAGGTGATGAGCTGGCCAAGTTGCTTGCGGCTGGTTTCATCATGGAGGTGCTGCACCCGGACTGGTTGTCTAACCCGGTCCTGGTGGAGAAGAAAAAGGATGAAGCTTTGGTGGCCAAGGTGTGGCGCATGTGTATCGATTTCACGAACTTGAACAAGGCGTGTCCTAAGGATCCATTCCCGCTGCCTCGGATTGATCAGGTGATCGATTCCACAGCCGGGTGTGAGCTGTTATCCTTTATAGATGCGTATTCTGGTTTTCACCAGATACCTTTGAACCCTGCTGATCAATTAAAAACTCTTTTATTACCCCGTATGGGGCTTACTGCTATTGCGTCATGACCTTTGGCTTGAGAAATGCTGGTGCTACATATCAGAGATGTATGCAGAAATGTTTGCATGAGCAAATAGGCAAAAATGTGCAGGTGTATGTCGATGATATCGTCATAAAAACTAAAGATAAATCCACTCTAATTAATGATCTCAGGGAAACATTCATAAACTTAAGGAAATACCGGATGAAACTTAATCCGGATAAATGTACATTTGGTGTGCCGGCGGGCAAGTTACTCGGTTTTCTTGTGTCAAGCCGAGGTATCGAGGTAAACCCGACAAAGATCCGTGCTATCGAAAGCATGAGGTTACGACATGTCTCAAGGACGTGCAAAAATTTACTGGCGCTTGGCATCCTTGAGTCGATTTGTTAGCAAGTTGGGAGAAAAGGCTTTGCCTCTGTACCAATTAATGAAAAAGAGTAACAATTTTGTGTGGACTCCGCAAGCAGATGCGGCGTTCACCGAGTTAAAAAGATGTTGGCAACTGCACCGATACTAGCCTCACCATTGCCCAAGGAGCCGATGTTGCTCTACATTGCAGCCACAAACCGAGTTGTGAGTGTTGTAGTGGTGGTGGAGCGAGAAGAAAATGGGAAAACCGTGCAGAGGCCGGTATATTATCTAAGCGAGGTGCTCTCGTTGACCAAGCAGAATTATCCTCACTACCAGAAGATGACATATGGTGTCTATCTGGCTGCTAAGAAGTTGAAACATTACTTCCAGGAGCATTCAATCACAGTGGTATGTGAGGCTCCTATCTCGGAGATCATCGGTTGCAAGGATGCAAGTGGCCGAGTAGCCAAATGGGCCATAGAGGTGTCCCTTACACACCACATTATGAAAGAAGAGATGCCATTAAATCTCAGGCATTGCCGGATTTCTTGGTAGATTGGGCCGAGATGCAATATGAACCACCACTGCCTGACTCCAATTATTGGAGGATGCACTTTGATGGCTCCAAGACCAAGATTGGTTTGGGTGCCGGAATAGTTCTTACCTCGCCGAAGCGAGACCAGCTGAGATATGTACTGCAGATTCATTTTGCAGCATCTAACAATGTGGCCGAGTATGAGGCACTGGTCCATGGGCTCAATGTGGCCAAAGAAATTGGGATCCGCCGGATAGAGTGTTTCGGAGATTCGGATCTGGTGGTGCAGCAATCCTCGGGAAATTGGGATGCTTTAGATGCCAACATGGCGTTGTATCGGTTCCATGTTCAGAAAATCTCGGGATTTTTCGAGGGTTGTGAGTACAAACATGTGCCCGGGCGGAAAATGAAGCAGCCGATATACTGTCCAAACTGGGATCATCTCGGGATACAATTCCGCCCGCATATCTTTGGAGCATCTGAGGAAGCCATCGATCAAACCATCTCCGGAGTCCGAATCAATATTTATCCCGGCGAAACCGGAATCTGGAGCTATGCCCATGGACATTGATATCGGCTGCATTTGGGAAAACCCGGGGGCTACTTGGCAAAACTCGGGGACTGGTTACTCAAGGTCGGAGGAAGCAATGTCGGTTGATCTCATGGAGGTGGATGATCCGGTATTTCCTGTCCATCCTGTGCCGGGAAGGGCACAACCTATAATGGCGTATATGATGGATGGAAGTTTGCCAAGTAATGAAGTTGAGGCCAGGCAAGTGCAAAGAAGATCCAAGGCATACACCATCATCAACCAGGAGTTATACAAGAGAAGTGCGACCGAGGTACTGCAACGCTGTGTTGAGCCGCAGGAAGGGCAAGAGATGCTCCTGGAGATTCATCAAGGAGAATGTGGTCATCATGCTTCATCAAGAGCCTTGGTGGCTGAAGTATTCCGGCATGGATTTTATTGGCCCAGTGCTTTGAATCAGGCAGAAGATATCGTCCGAAATGTGAGGGATGTCAGAGATTTGCTAAGAGATCCACCTGCCAGCTTCGGCACTCAAGACAATTCCAATCACTTGGCCCTTTGCAGTTTGGTGTCTGGATATGGTGGGGGAATTCAAGCCAGCCCGAGGTAACATGACTCATATGCTGGTGATGGTGGAAATTCACCAAGTGGATCGAGGTGAAGCCAATCAGGAAGTGTGATGGCCACACAGCTGTGTCCTTTTTGAAGGACATCATTTTGAGATATGGTTACCCCCATAGCATTATCTCGGATAATGGCACAAACTTTGCTGTGGGAGAATTTGCTCGGTTCTGTGCTGAAAAGAGAATCGGTTGGACATAGCCTCGGTGGCGCACCCGGAGGCAAATGGGCAAGTGGAAAGAGCAAATGCGTTGGTGTTGGCCGGCATAAAAGCTCGGTTGATTGAACCACTGTTGAGAACTCCGGGATGCTGGATAGAGGAGATACCAGCAGTATTGTGGGGTCTAAGGACCACACCGAATCGTTCAACTGGCTATACGCCATTCTTTCTGGTCTATGGAGCAGAAGCGGTCTTGCCGACCGACCTGGAATATGACGCGCCGAGAGTTGCGTTGTACACGGAAACCGAGGCAAAAGAAGCTCGGGAAGACGGTGTTGATTTGCTCGAGGAAGCAAGAGAGCTGACCTTATCTCGGTCAGCGATATATCAGCAAAATCTCCGACGCTATCATAGCCGGAAGATCAGCCCTCGGGTATTCCGAGAAGGAGACTTGGTGCTTAGGCTGGTGCAGCGTTCTGCAGGCCGACACAAATTGTCACCTCCATGGGAGGGACCATTCATTGTGAGCAAGGCTCTACACAATGATTCATACTATCTTATAGATGCGCAGGCACCGAGGAGAAATGTAATGGACAAATCCGGAGAAGAGACCAAACGACCCTGGAATGTAGCTCTACTCTGACCCTTTTACTCATAAGGGCGCAATGTATGTATCTCAGTTTCCTTTGAATGAAATGTTGGCACTCCGAAACATAACGCGGGGACTGCCTGGTCTATATGCATGTGTTTTATCTCTGTTTTATCTGTGTTGTTTATATGTCGGATGGTTTTTTGACCTCGTTTCAAAGTTCAAGTAATGTATGCTATCTTGTTGTGATCTTGTGACTCGACTGACGAACGCCAAAATGGCAGTCAAGAGCAGAGGTTATGGTATGAGGTGAACATGAAAACGAACTCGGGGACTTGGTTCAAAAATGATCCGACATATGTTGTTTACTAACGCGGTTTTTCATTCCTTTTCTTTATGTCGGATGACTCTGAGTCTAACCCAAAATTTACAAGTACTGTATGCTATAATTTTGGTCTTGTGAGTCGACTGTCGAACGCCGAGATGGTAGACAAGAGCAAAGATTACTAAGTATAGTAAACAAGAAAGTAAACTCGGGGACTTGATGCAAAGTGATCCGGCATTAAGCCGTTTTCGTTAAAAGTAGCAAAATAAGAGTAGCACTGCGAAATACTTAAAGGTATATATACATCTGCACCCGGCATTCCGGGGATTTAATAGTTCATCTGGTAATAAGTTCAGGCGGCTGCAGTGGAGGAGCTGGGGTCAGCGGGTGCAGTCTCGGCAGCAGGGGAAACTTCGGTTGTTGGAGCAACCTCGGGTGTTGGAGTGGCTGCCGAGATACCGGTAGTATCAGAAGCTGCTCCCGGAGGAATGTCGGCTCCTGCTGGTTTGGTTGTGTCGGCCGCTGCATCGGTGGCAGTGTCGGCAGCTTCGACCTCGATCTCCTCGTCAACCTCCTCCTCGTCCTCGTCGTCTTCATCATCCGAGGCATCTTCTTCATCGTCGAAATATGCTGGCCCCGGAACGAAATGCCGGGTTTGAGCGTAACCAGCCATGAAGGAAGCTGCCTCCTTGCGGCGCTCGATCAGCACCGGATCTTCGGTCCATTGTGAGTGGGCGCGCAGAGATATCAGTGCATTGAGATCGATGACCTCATACCAAGACAGCACAAATGTCAAGGCTTGATCTGCTCCGGCACGAGCTGCAGAAGATCTCCACTCTCGGAGCATAGTCTCGGCCCCCGACAGGCACTTGGACAGTTCATTAATGGTGGCTGGGGGCTGAGATTCTGGCCATAAAGCTCCGTAAGCTCGAATGCCGGCATCAAGAAGTTCAGTGCCGATGGCCTTCAGAGGAGAGATGCGGGCATTTAAGGCCGTCAGATGATCTTCGATGTCCCAGACATCCGGGATTGGGCCAGCCTCGGCTCTTTTAGCTCGTGCCTTTTCGGTGATTTTGGCTGCAGCGATCTGGGAGTGGACAAAATGTTCTGAAGAAAGGAAAACTGTCACCGAGTTAAGTCGTATGCCGGCATATGGCTAATGTCGGTAAAAGCAAAAGAAATGAGAAAAAGGATAAGGGAAACTTACTATCCATCTCGAGATTGAGCCGGGTGAGCTCGGACAGCCAACGACCACTTTTAGCCTTGAGGGCATCCAGTTCTTCTTGTGCCGAGGTAGCGCGAACCTCGGTCTCCTCGAGGAGTTCCTTATGCTTTTGAGCATGCTCTTCCTTCTGCAGCAGGGCCTTCTCCAGTTCGATCTTCTCGCCCTGGACACGAGCAAGTTCCTTCTGGAGCCGAGATACTTCGTCTCGTTCCTTCTGGAGGGCAGTGGTGTGCGCGGCGTCCTTGTTCTTCAGCGTCTCCAGCAGCTGCTTATAGGAGCTCTTGAGTTTGTTGTGGTCCAGGAGCAGCTTCTGAAATACTACAGTCCGAGCATTGGTGCAGTCCTGAAAAAAGCAAAGTGTTAGTATAATTTTTTGAAGATTCATGCCGAGTAAAACTCGACCCGAATCTCGGGGACTGGGTGTCGGATTTTTGAAGTTGATGGTGGAAATTTTGTGAAGATCCGCGCCGAGTGATCTTTACTCGGGTGAGCGTCGATCACTCGACCCGAATCTCGGGGACTGGGGATTGTATATGTTTCATATATTGCAAAGGAAAGAAAGGTGTGGCCGAGGAAAATTTACCTCGGCGAGCTTGCTGACTCGAAGGGTCGCAACTTGCAACTTGTGCATGGACTGAGTGAGTGCGCTGGGTCCAGCTGGATGTTGGATGGCCGATTTCGCAGAGGAGACCTCGCCAGTATCGGCGGCATTCCAATCCATATGGTACTGCTCCTCCGAGCCCAAGCTATGTCCGCTTTGAGTTCGAAGCCGAGGAAAACACCAGCTGCCAGTGGAAACTCGGGAGAGAGAAGCAGTAAGAGCTTGGTGGGCCGGTGTAGTGGTTGGAGTCAGCACCACTTGTTTCTCCGGGTTAACAAGTTGTTTCCCGGTGGCACTTTGTTTCTGTGCCGACTTGCGCGGTGAAGTAACTTTCCGAGTTGGTAACTCGGTGGACTTTGTAATGGACTTCGGCGGTGGCTACTGCGGTCGTTGCTGCTGCTGTTGCTGTTGCTGTTGCTGTTGTTGCTGTTGCTGCTGCTGCCGTTGCTGCTGCGGTTGTTGTTGTTGCTGCTGTTGTTGTTGTGATGATGGTTGCTGTTGGTTCGGGGCTACCGGAAGGTCGGCCCACGGAATGTCGGTGTCCGCGGTGTGCGCGCCGGAGCCAACATCTCGGTCGAGGACCAAGACCTCGGGAGTGCTTTGGCATCCTCCAGACGCGGCACCAAATGTCGGCGGCGGTGTGCCGGCCGGAGTTGTGCGTGCCGAGTTAGGGCTTTCCCTTGCGGGGCTAGCAACTCTAGTCTCGGGTGACCGAGGCACCCTGGATACCGGAAGAGGTGAGCGCATCGAGGATGCGCTCTGAGGCACTTGGAGGGCAGCACTACATGGAGATAGAAGAAATTATTACTTGATGAAAGTGTTATCTCGGTGATAAGAGGAAAGAGAGCAAGCAAAGAATATCTTACCCTTCTGTGGTCGGCGACAGCTTCCTGCCCCGGGGTTTGTGTCCCGGTTTCTTGGACGTCTTAGGTTTCTTCGCCGCAGGAGCCGAGGTTCCAGAGGTCCCGGTACCCGAGGTACTGGACGTTGCACGTTTCCGGGATGTACCTCGAGAGCCCTGGGTACTTGGAGCTGGGCCAGCCGGGTTAGCTGAGGTCCAGGATTGTGGAGGAGCATAGGAGATGGGAGGAGCGTCAGTTGGGTCTAGAATTTGACATTCATCATCGTCATCATCTGACCAATCGCGGATTGAAGCTCGGGCTCGAGGCTTACCCGAGGCAGGGGCATGGGCAGCAGGAATCAGAACGTGGTCCTCGTCGTCCGGATCTTCAACCTCGGTGACGTCCGAGTCCAAATCTGGGCCCCATTTCTCAGAGGGCTTCTCTCCATCCTCGAGAGTTTGCCGGTTGAATCTCTGCAAGGCAAGCAGAGTAAAGTCGGTTTATTCGGGAAGCAAGTGTAATGCCGACACAAAAGCAATCTCGGTAGGCAATATATGTCGGAAGGACGGGTAAGGAAATTACTTGCTCCGGAAGCCGAGCTCGGTTATGGGGCTCTACTCCCCATTCCCATTCTTCGGTCATCTGTGTCCTGGCAATGGCCTTGACACGTCTTTTGACCTCGGGCTTGCTGAGCTCGTGTGTACTGATCCGGGTGGGATCGTATTGGCCACTCATATGGCAGATTTTGTGGACTCGGCTTTGGAGGGGGAGAACTCGGCGGGTGATAAACGTCCTCAGGTGCTCTGGCGTCGTGCGGTGGTGGAGAGCGCTGAGCGGCGGCGATGAGTGCGAAGAGGTCGAGGGATGCGAGGAAGAAGAGGAGGGAGCCTGCGCTCCCCTATTTATGGGCAGAGGGTGCACGCGGTTAGCGAACCGTCCCGCACGATCTCCTAGGTAATCGTGGGGATTAACTGCGCGTGGTGCGTGCGGTTGCGGCAAATGCGGCCGCACGATGGGCCACATCGTGGATTGTAAAGTGATAACCGCCTGCGGCTTGATCTGGTGCGGTTACGGGCGCGGGAATCGAGGAGGCACCCCATGGTCAAAGCACTTGAATGCTCTGTGGACTTGACAGTCCATGGGGCCCGCATGACGTGGGAGGCGTGCGTATAGTGGCACGTCTGTCCGCGCGTGAGAACCGAGGCATCAAGCAGAGATTCGCTGCCACGTGCTCTGTTGAGATCTAGAGAGATATCGAAGAGATTTGTATGTGTCGGACAAGCCGGCATGGCTTCCAATATCGGAGTCAGTTGGAGAAGACGTTAATGGATTTTCGGTTGGACCGACATAATTATGTCGGATGCTTGGAGTGGTTATTTTTGGTTGTTTAAACCTGCTGTGGCCCTTCATCCAAGGCTGCAGGACCGCACCAGCTTCGGGGACTAATGTCAGGGGGCTACCCCCGGGTAGGGTCATGTTATGGTAAAAACTATGCCCAGGTGCGGGCCAGGTTACAGTAAAAGCCGACATACCTGGGCTTCAGAGGTAACCGGGGTGTAATGTTGGTGCTAACCGACATAAGCAAACCGAGGTAACCAGGGCCAAAAGGAACCGAGGTACCATGCTGGTGCGAACCGGCATATGCTAACTGAGATAGGTAGATCGACATATGTATGTCGGTATCTTCATGTCCCCTTGTTGTGTGCAGGAAGAGATAACCAATGAAGGAGAGTCCGACATGTCTATGTCGGATCAGGCATGGCGAGGTATCTTGGTGTCGGAGAGTAGTCAATGCTCATGTCACGTCCCGCCAGGCACGGGAGCGCCTGGCACGGGAGCGCCTGACACGGAAGCGTGCGGTGGGAGCGAGGTGACAGGCCTCACCTAAACCGCTGACCGCGGGACATCCGGGGAAAAGGCTACGTGGTTAGGCATGGGCACGCCATGCCCTGTCCCTAGCAGAGGGTACATTCTAGGTATACTGTGGTGCCGCAGGGGCTAGGCATGTCACGTCCTGTCTCTGCCAGGAGTACCATCGTGACATACCGTTGAGCGTGGCTGCAGTGCATTGTGTGGGGTATATCCGTAACTCGGTTTAGCCTATAAATAGGGCCTCACCCCCTCCTGCGAGAGGGACGAACCCCTGAGAGACTTTTCACCCTTAGCTGCATCTTCTACTTGTGCTCATTTCCATTGTTAGATCATACAGCTCGAGGAGCAGCTTGTACTTGTGATTCTGAGATATACAGAGAGAGAGATAGGCAGGAATAGGGGTGTTACCTCCACACGAGGGCCCCGAACCTGGGTAGATCGCGGCGTGTTCTTGTGTTTGTATGCTCATCTGTGTGCGCTGCATAGCGCGCTAGCCCTCTCCCGGATCCACCAGCGTCCATCGGCCTCACTTTTAGCCATCCTATGGCATCTGCCGTGATACCACCACAACAAAATGTGACGAGGGATAGAGAATCAACTCGTTCCCCTTCCTATGATTGCCAAACAAGTTGTAAGATGTCGCAACCATTTCAACCCAAACCAATCAAGAGGCCATAACACTTCCCGCACCAAAAAGCCCATTCCTACCCACCATTCCTAGCCCGACATTCAACCCAAGAGACTAAAAGCTGTTTTTTTTTTCTACCGAAGCTCACTCAAAAGTCAGAAATACGTATAACATTGAATTGTCTTCCAGTACCTCGTGGCAGCCCGTCATAAGCATGCCTCATAAGAATCTTTGTGGCGACGGTCGAAGCCTCAGACGAACTTTCCCATTAGAGGCCTCCAAGGAACACTCTAAAAAGTCAAAGGGGAGCATGTGGTCAACCACCAAGAATCTACCCGTGGCTGAGCTTCATACCATGATCAATTCACTCTCTCTCGAATCTTCAGTTTCCATGGCGCTTCTAGATTGTTTTTCTTTGTGTTGACCGTCTCCGAAAAGCTCGGTAAGTTTATATTAAAATAGACACAATGAACATATATTTTTAAAAATAAATAATTATATTTAATACTACTAAATTTATTTGGGGCCTCTGGTAAGGTCTGCTCTCGGACTTGGTCATCGCGTTCTCAGGTTGGGATATGTCTAGATCTAGTCTGACTCCGACCCATCCAATTAATATTATTCACTAAACCAGAAATTGCTGATCCTTGCAACTAGTTAAAAAGCATATCTATAAGTCTCACAACTTGTGAAAAATCATGTTTGTTAATATGCAGACACTGTGCGCATATGAAATTTTCTAAAAGAAATGCGAAACTTTGTAAGCTGAGGAAATAAAATATTAAGTCGATGGGTAAAACGTGCTGCAAATAAACCGAGAGGACCAGACGCTGGCCTCGTGGCTGATGCTCTGGGTGTGGAGCCAGCCCGCTCGGGTTCGAGTACTAGTTGTGGCATACTCGAAAAAATCGAGTCCCGGCTCAGACATACTCAAATAAACCGGGTGTCTCACCTACCTAACAACATATGACCAAGGGAGAGATCATTCCCCCGCTGGCAACGTTTTTTTAAAACGAGCTGCAAATGATTATACAATTGTACCAAAATATACTTTTATGTGTTTCCATCTATCCTCCAAATATATTCTTGTTTCTCAATTTTTGGAAACTTAAAAATAACGTTTTTTTCTAGGTTATAAACATCATGATCAAGTTGGCTATTTCTCCACAACAATAAAAATGATGATGCCTTGCGTGCTTGGAGTGAAGTACCAATTTAGAGAGAATTGGACCACCAACTGAGAACTGACTGATGTGCCTGTTGATCTCTCGCCACTTGCATCCTACTAGTTTGCAAGTCATCCTGAAATGTAGAAACATTTGATGGGCAAGCCAGATGGTGTGCTTGGCATTTTAGAGGTAAGGGTTTTGACAGGACAGTTGCCATTGTTCAAAGGAAACTAGTATGAAAAGCCAAGAAGTCTTAGCAACCAAGGGAGAACAAGAATAAATGCACCGCATATAGTAGTGATTATTCACATCAGTTCCTCTCCTCTTTCCTCCTACGTTTCACACCTCCACAAGGCCACTTGGATAAGCAGATCCATTGCACGCATACACCGTGTATTGGATGGATTTTGTTTATCAAAATTGATCTGCCTTTCATCAGGGGTGATGTGGTCTTGATATTGAGATCTCTTTGGTGGGATAGTCCACTGAACTGAGCAATCCAGATGGAGTCATGGAGACGATGCTTCCGAAATTTTCCAACTTGGAATATAAACACCTGGAAATGAGCGTCTTTTCTAGGTGCTTGAGTAACAATGAAGTATTCATGCACACAACTCTAATTCGAACACATTGACGCGTTTTTTCTAACGATTGGATTGCAAGAGAAGGATCATACTTTTGACACAGCATGCCTTCTCCCTAATTTATTCCTCTCTCTCTTTTTTTGCATTCCAATGCCTCGATGCTTAACTAGTAACCTGTAAAGTCCCTTTTGGCTGAGGCCAAGATGATGAATATGATTCACATGATTCATAAATCGGGTCAATGAAACAGCTCCGTCGCTGATAAACAGATGTGCATGTGTATGATTTGGATGCCGGCCTGGAATTCATCTTCCGGTGGAGCTCATAAGTTTCACAGGGCATACTTTGGATATCTCTTCTTGCTAACACCTTATGCAATTGACAAACACAGTAACACACACAATGACACAAAAGTACTTGGACATTCATATAGAACATTGTTACATGTATAATGTTAACGAATGCATACAAGTACTAGGATACACAAAGCAAGAAGTGTCAGTTCAGAGCAAAATCACAAGTCAGAAAAACACACAGAACATGAGTGTACAAGTTACTGTCGAGCAACCCATGAAACACAATCACAAAATGTAAGGTAGGAAATTCAATTTCAGTAGTAACGAAGAGTTACATCACATTACACACTCAACTGGTGGCCTTGCCGCAAGAAAAAACAACGGGCGAAGCAACCAGGAGATCACTAATACAATAATGACAACAAAGTAGCTAAGTAAACTTAAGCTTAAACCCCTCTTAACGACGTACTGCTAGGACGACGACGACGAAGAACTCCTTAAACCCTAACCGCAGCGGCGGCGACCGATGTCTAATATTCCATCGAGCCATGGCCGCTGCAGGCCTAATCACACTGCTTAATTAATCACTAGAGCTACCGTTTGTTTTGATCACGAGAGGATGGCGTCCCAGTCGATCTCCCACGACGGGCACTTGTGGAGGTGGTGGAAGGCGTCGGACTCGTCCCACGGCGCCTCCGAGAAGTCGAGGCTGGCCATCTCGGGGTGCGGCGGCGCCGAGAGCTGCTGGTGCTGCGACGGCGGAGGGAGCGGGGTTGAGCCGGCGGAGAACACCGAGCCGTCTCCCTCCGTCGACGTCGTGGAAGTCGATGCCTTGGGCGAGTCCGGGATTGTCGTGGCGGTGTTGGACGACGGCTTGGACGGCGCGGCGGCGATGTTCTGGCAGATGGAGTCGAGCTTGGCGTCGATGGAGGCGTGGAGCGGGCCGGCAAGGTGCGCGCCGCCGCGGCGGAGGTTGGGGAAGTTGAGGCGCGCGGCGTCGCCGCGGAGGCGGAAGGCCGCCTTGTCGTAGGCGAGCGCGGCGTCCTCGGCGGTGTCGAAGGTGCCGAGCCACAGCCGCGTCCGGTTCTTGGGGAGGCGGATCTCCGCCACCCACTTGCCCCAGTGACGCTGCCGCACGCCGCGGTAATGCTTCACACTGGTGGCGGCCGACGACGGCGTCCCGGCCTGCTTCATGGGCTGCGCCCGCAGGCCGAGGAGCGATGCCGACAACCCCCTCTGCTGCTGCTGGAGGAAGAGCTGCGCCTGGATCTGATGGATCTGTTCCTTGCCCAGGCTGGCCAGCCCCACCACGTCGTTCACCGACGAGATGTTGTACTGCGATGTGGGCGGCAGAGGCGGGAGCTGCGAGAAGGAGGTGGTGGCGACGGGAGCAAACGGAGCTTCAAGCGTGGTGTAACTGTAAGAGGCTGAGGAGGGGGCATGGAAGTAGTAGGATTCCTGAGGCAGTGACGGAGAGGAATTGTAACAAGAGAATGGCGAAGATGCGGAGGTGGTAGGGAAGTAGTAGGATTCTTGTGGGAGTGGTGGAGAGGAATTGTAGCAAGAAAATGGGGAAGTAGAGGTGGAGGTGGTGGGTGAGGAAGCGCTCCTGATAAAAGGTTCGAGCGCTTTCATGAGCTCCTGATCCGAGGTGGACGACGATGAGGAGGAGCTGAACTGGTTGTACAGATCTATGTCTGCCATTGCCAAATAGGAAAAAAAGAGGAATCTTTTGTGCAGAAACCGAACTAAAGATAAAAATCGAAAGAATCTTAGAATAATTAACGCCCTGATTTCTTCAATAAAAGCGAAGAACAGGGGCAAGCAACCTGAAGGGGCTCTGTAAAAACAGCCCCTTTCTGGCTCGCAAAAAAGGCGAAAAAGAAAGGCTAAAAGAAATTGGAACAAGAATCCAGAGGAGAAAAAAGTTCTCCGGATCTGTTCGTCCTAGCAAGAACAACAAAAAGAAAAACTTTGCATCCGACGAAGCAAAGACTAAAAGAAGAAGAGAATAAAAGTTTCCAGGAACCGGTTCTTGCTTTGATCTAATAGCAAACCAAGAGAGGCCCGGAGGAAGAAAGAAGGCGGGAGGTCAGAGAACAAACCTGTCGTCCCCGAGGTGGCGTACTCCGTTGTGCATGCTCCGTCGCGGTTGTGTGTTTGTGTTTGGGGAAAGATCGCTTGGCCTCGCCGTGGATGTGGAGTTGGGTCGTGGATGGGAGGGGAATTGAAGGCTGTGTGCGTGTGTGCTTGGTGACGACGATGGGTGGCGCTGTGGGGTGTGGGTGTGGGGGCGGGGGGCGTCTCTCTGGGGAGCAATGGCTTCCGGCCCGGGCCCTTTTATAGGCGGCGAGCGCCGGAGACCCGACCGTAGAGGAGGGAGGAGGGTGTGAAACTGTGAACCGTGGACGAGGAAACCGCGCGCCGGGAAAGGGTGTGGTGCTGCCGCTGACGTGCGGGACCGGGAGGAATGGTGCCACGTGTGTCGCCTGTGGCATGGTCCGTTGACCTGATTTTTGGCTCCCTGCCCATCGCATGAGCCGCCGTTTGCTGGTAGAATTAATTCTCTGACATTGATATGTTAACTTCTGCTTTGAAATTTTGCCTTCATTTTCCTCTGTAGTTGCAAAAAAAATCGATACGTTTTCAGTAAAAGATGAATTGCCAAAGATGTTCACATGTGTTTATGGCATGTTAATTAACCGTGCATAGCGCGAGATACTTTGCTTTTGGTGTTATAAATTGATTTGCTTCACACTTTTCCATTTTTCTCTATTTCAAGATTGGCGTTTTTTTTTGCGAAATACATTATGGAGGTAGACGTTACATATACGTACATATACTCACCCTTATAAATACACACACCCTACACTTATGAGTAGGGTGTAAACGAATACGATAATTTCCGCACCGTATTCGATTCCAAAACCGTTCTGAACAATCCATATCAGGTTTTAAGTAATCCAACGGATAAGCATATCTGATTCGGAACTTCACACCCAGATATGGTATAGTATATGGTAAATAGCACAGAGTATGGATTATGCAAAAGTTAAATAGGATTCTCCGATGGTTTTAATCCAAATATATAATCCAATTCTATGTCTAACCTAATAGAGCATAACTTGCAGCTAGTGAGTTGCCTAGTTCGTCCGTTAAGCAACATCTTACTTAAATAGTCATTGTAAAGACAATGGAGTTATTTTTGGTTGTATGGTTTGACAATTTACTCATACATGTGTATCCATCTGATTAATTCCGTGTCCGCTCCGTTTCCGATCCCGAATCCGTGACCATATATATCCGCTCCTGAATGTGCATCCAGTAATTATCTGCTCTGATCCGAATCTGATGGAAAAATATGGTACAGGCAAAATCTGACCCGGTCCGTTTACATCCCTATCTATGAGCACCTCCGAAAAACTGAGCCGGCGGGTCAGGTCTTAAAATTGACGAATTCGCCACAGGCGTTTCGCTATCGACGGGAACATCGCCTCACACTGTATAATATTCCTTCTAAATGAGACACTCTCTGGTTGGTTGGGGTACAATCACCCTTCTAACTATCCAACCAATCAGACGTTGCGTTGGTTCTCTTTCTCTTTTCTGTGAGATCAATATACTGTCTTCTTTTTCTCGTGAGAAAGGCAACCGATTGTCTTGGATGCTACACGTACGTACATCTAAACCCACTTCTCCCACAGAAATGGTAAACTGCACACTAAGATGTTCGATCGTCCACTAAATCCATCTGGGAATCGCCTTTGTAGCTAAAAGTAATAAATGAGAAAAAAAAGAGGGATTCTTCTTCCAAGACAAGCATGCGTTCCTTGATGTTTGATGATACGGTCCAGCACAGCACTTTGTTCTAGAGGAATAAATTAAGTGTGAGTTTTGGACACTACTCGCAGTTTAACTCGGCTTTTTTCCACTCGTATGACCGAGTTGTCGGACGTCTCGTCCATGTCCCTTTGTAGGTCCAACGCCGTGCCAACTGTAGAGCGAACGACCGGACACGTACGACCGCGATTCACCGCTCCGCCGGGAAAAAAGGATCGCGTGGCGGTGGTGCCGCTGGAAATTCAGAGTAGAAACCGATGGATTCATGGATCGAATCGGCGCGGACAAAGCCAGCCAGCTCTATGGAAAGCAACGGCGGCTTGGACCGGAAATCACGCGGGACTGGACTGATCGCCGGTAGAAGAAGACCCGATCAAACAAGCCCGGCCGCAGGCTGCAGGCATGTCGGTGTCCAACCATCACGTAAGTAGCTACAGCTTAATTAGCTAGGATGTGGATTGTTGCCGTCTGACCGATCTTGTGGTCGTACGTCGTCCCAATCCCAGTCGCCTCGGTTCTACTGCCGATGTTCTCACTGCTAAGTACACGAGGATGTCTCCACCGGACGACACAAACGCACACTGATTTGGTCCGTGTTTTATCCGTTTGAGTCGGCAAACGGATATAAATCGAGGAGGAGGAGGAAGAAGAAGAGGAGGCGGTATCACTAGTAGAAAATGGGCCTATGGTCCCGGTTCGGTTGGGCCATCAGTCCCGGTTGCCCAACCGGGACTGGCCAATCGGGACTAATGCTAGTCCCGGTTGGGCCACGAACCGGGACCAATGTGTGGCCACGTGGCCAGTTCTGGCTGGGCGTGGGGAGAGACTCATTGGTCCCGGTTCTTGTTACGAACCGGGACCAATGAGTGTTTTTTTTTTTGGTATTTAGGGTTTAGGGTCTCCCTCTCGCCGCCGGTGCCCCCTCTCCCTCTCGCCGGTGCCCCCTCTCCTTCTCGCCGGTGCCTCCTCTCCCTCTCGCCGGTGCCCCCTCTCCCTCTCGCCGGTGCCTCCGTCGTCTCCCCCTTCTTCGCATCGCCGACGTGCTCTCCATCGTTTCCGTACGCATATTATACGCTCTACTATATACACAGTACATGTTGATGCATATATAATTAATATTCGATCTCTTGCGAGAATACAACTATTTAATTACATGGAGATAGATCAAGCCATCAAGGCATATGTAGTTCATCGTCCGAAGCATAATGTTCTCCCCTTTCATCGATGACCTCCCTAAGCAGAAATCCCGCCAATTCCTCTTGAATTGCTCCTACGCGCAGTTCTGGGTCGATCTTCTCCCGCATTTTGCTGAAAGCAGTTGTTCTCCGCTCAGTGGTCAACTCGCGAATGAACTCGCAAACGTAGAATCCACATAAATTACTCCCCGGTGGCTGCTGCGGACTTTCCACCGTTTTATAAGTTAGCTCATCTTTGAATGGACCTTCTACCTTCTGTTTGAAAATTGTCCAACACCTGCTTTGGCAAAGAAAATGAACAAAGGAGTTATTAATTACTTGACATCAGGGAACGAACGAAAGAGGGCGATATAATGCGATAATGATTGAAATTACTTGTTGAGCATTTCTTTCATGTCGGACCACAACGCTTGGTCCCAACTTAATGAGTCGTGGACTTCAACTGTGGACTTGTCAGGTTGAATGCTTAGCAGAATCCAGTGGAACCTGCGGACGTTTACATAAAGCAGACATGCATAGCTCATCAATTACACTTAACATCGAGAAAGCCAAATAAAAATATGTACAAGACAGAAACACTCACCTGAAGTTGTAAGGAAATAGTATTTCCGTACAGAAATGTTGCATGGTTAAAAAGGTGGTCAGGTCATGCTCCACGTCTTTGGGGTGATTGACTAACGTATGTGAATTCACGATATATGGGTCAACGAACCCAACCTCAAAAACTTTAGATCTTTTGCATTCCAGCATCTTCATTCTGCATAATAGCGTACAAAAGGATATATATATATAGCAGGA
This sequence comes from Poa pratensis, assembly GCA_947311845.1. Classification (NCBI taxonomy): domain Eukaryota; kingdom Viridiplantae; phylum Streptophyta; class Magnoliopsida; order Poales; family Poaceae; genus Poa; species Poa pratensis. The sequence goes on along the minus strand of CAMZMU010000085.1, from coordinate 33,792,386 downwards.
TAATATAATACAGGCAATGAACGAGCTGAGCTAGAGACTTAATTACGAAAATAAATCACTTACAGACAATAGCAAGAGAGGATAGATTTGTCGAGGGCGCGCTTTTGGAATAACTGGAACAGTTCAGTCAGTTGAACCTGTATAGTGTAACGTTTGAAGAAATGCTCCACTCTAACGTCCAGCGGAAACCACTCTTTCGCGTCCTTCTTTGATGTGTGCACCAGGTACCAGGTATGCAGATTTCGCATATGTGTTGATAGACCCGTCATCTCCTCATTACTGACCATAGGCTCCCCTTGGACATATTTCCGTGCCATCTCTAACATTGGCGCATGTTCATAGCCTAAAAGTTGACCAAGGCTCATACCCAAGGCGGTAGCCTGTTCCTTGGCCTGAGATACAGTGACACCAAGTTCTTTAGCAGCAGCTATGGCTCTGGGGTCCAATAATTCCAGGTCCTTATCCATAGCGACTCTGAAGTCCTTGTCGACATCGGAACACACTATGAGCGGGGGGACCGATTGATTTTTCTGCTGTCCGAGCTGGGCAATTTGTTTCCCGCTTTTTGCACTTCTTCCCTTGTTCTGCTCAGACTGGGCACGTGCTAGCTTAGTAAGTTCACGACCATAGTCAGATGGCAGATTCATCGATATCTGGGATGGCTGCTCAAGGAAGGACTTTCTCCACTTTTTGGATTTTTCATCGTATACCGGCTTCTGCTCGGGCTTTTTTGGTGCAAAAAAAGCCTTATTGTAGGCAGCCACCTCCGCGGCGTTTTCCGCTACAGTCCTGTCATAAGGTCTAATGGGAAGATTCTTATGAGGTACTGTTGGGAGGGGCGACCTTTTACGTTTCGGTGATCGCTTACCCCTCATAGTACGAGCGGTGGGCGGAAACGGCTGACGCGGCGGCGGAGACGGCTGCGCTGGAGACTGGTGAGGCGGTGAAGAGGACTGTTGCGCTGGAGAATGCTGAGGCGGTGAAGAGGACTGTTGCGCTGGAGACTGGTGAGGAGTCGATGGCCTTGGCTGCCAGTTCGGAAGCACGATGAATTCCTTTGGCCATAGAATGGTCGCTTTCTTGGCTTCTCCAAGTTCAAGCACCTCCCCATCTTCACCTGCAGGGTGTTGCAGCTTCAGCTCCTCATAATCTTTCATCACTTCATCCACCGCGACAACAGCGTAGCCATTTGGAACCGGAGAGAAATGGTAAGTTGGATTAGGTCCAATTGGTACGACATAGCCGACCGCCACCTTCACGGTTAAGTTAAAAACTTTCACATGCATCTCACAAGGTGTGCTCTCCGTGATATCATCCACTGGGTAGCGACGAAGTGGAGCCACTGCATCATCATTACCATCCTGGAGCTCCGTGGAAGCCACGCTGCTTTTCCGATTCGATGGGCCACCGGTACCATCGCATGCAGCTTCTACCATGTGCCGTTGAGATTGGCCGCTAGTACCTTGCTGGCTAAGCACGGCAATTTGTTCCTTCTGCAGCTTTAATTCTTCTTCTATATTACGCAGCCGGTCTGCAGCAGCGCGTGCTTCCATTGCCTCCCTTTCCTTTCTCCTCTGATGGCTTCTATCAGGAAATTTCTTCCTGTGCTCGGGAATCGCAATTGTCTTGGGCTTGGAGCCAGGTACGCCTCGTAACCGTCCGTCGTGTTCCTTATTCCCAAGGGCGCGTGTGAGCTCGTCATCCTCTCTATCGGGAATGAACCGTCCCTCTTCAACATCCTTTACTGCTTTTCTAATTTCTTGGATGGGTAGTAGGGGATTATCTTTGTGTCTTCTGTTATATATGCACTTCCCTTCTGCGTCCAACGTGCCCCCATGCCCGTAAAACCAATTTCTTGCCCGTTCGATCCACTTGAGTGGCTCTGGAGTGATCCCATTAGCCAGCAGGTCCGCCTCAAGTTTCTCCCACTTAGGCATGCTACCAGCGTAGCCACCAGGCCCCATAGTATGGTGGTACATCTTTAGAGCAGCATTTGCCGCATTTTTTGCAGACTTTTCCAGAGCTTCCTCTGATTTCTTGTACGCCACAAATTCTTCCCAGTAGTCCTTTATCTTCTCATACCCTTTATCGAAGTCTGGAGTCTTATTTTTCTTGACAAACAGTTTGTTCAATCTTTTCTTCCAGTTCTTGAATAGCTCGGCCATCTTCTTAAGTGCCCAGTCCTTGACTTTTTGCTCCATGATTTTCCGGGCAATCTTTTCTGCCTCATCTGGATCCTCCTCATCTGAATCCACCTCTGGCGCCGGCAGGGTGAAATTAACCATGAGCTTTCTCCAAAGTCTTTCTTTGCCCTCATCGCTGACATATAGCTGTCCTTTCTCGTTTGGCCGATGCCATTCTCGAACGGTGATCGGGATGAAGTCCCTAACAAGAACTCCGCATTGCTTTACCATTTTATTTTTAACACCAGGGGGAGCAGTCGGTGTGCCGTCTTCAGCGACTCTTTCGATCGTGTACCTTTCTTGGTCGCCCAACTTTTTGGCTGGGCCTCGTTTTGTCCTTACAGAAGATTTGCTCGATCCGGAGGGCTAAAAGAAGAAAGAGCGTTAATATATGTATATAGACATCAGAGACTTAATTAATACAATCTTCGGCTTCATTAATATATGTATATGCACCTCGCCGGAGTTTGCAACATTTAATGTTCCACCGGAGCCTTCGGCTTCTCCCTCGTCGGCTTCTCCCTCGCTGACTTCTCCCTCACCCCGGCCGTCGGGTTCTACCTCACCGGAGCCGTCTCTTCGGTTGAGAGACTCATCTCCCTCACCGGAGTTGTTCAAAAACTCCGTGGTGACATCGACAATATCTTCCGGCCCGCGGATTATATCCTGGAGGATATTTTCCTGATCTTCGTCTCGTTCCATAGTTTCTGCAAATTAAGAACAATGCACAAAACTTTAGTTGGGTAACTTGTTCCATATGTCAAGATACATCTACAATATCATAAACCCGTAAACTCGTATCGTAAACCCGTAAACTCGTATCGTAAACCCGTAAACTCGTATCGTAAACCCTAAAATCCTAAAATGCTATTTCCTATACAAAATGCTATTTCCTAACACTAAAATTTCCTATACTAACACTAACACTAAACACTACATTTCCTAACATTTGCTACATTTGCTAACACTAAAATCCTAAAATGCTATTTCCTATACATTTCCTAACACTAAAATCCTAAAATGCTATTTCCTATACAAAATGCTATTTCCTAACACTAAAATTTCCTATACTAACACTAACACTAAACACTACATTTCCTAACATTTGCTACATTTGCTAATTGGACTAAAATTTGCTAACATTTGCTAAATTTGCTAATTGGACTAATAACATACTAACACACTACTAAAATTGACTACTAAAATCTTACATTACTAACAACATGTTAACATTACTAATATTTGCATCTTACATTACTAACAACATGTTAACATTACACTACTAAAATTGACTACTAATATTAACATGTTAACAATTGCTAAAATTTGCTAACATTACTAATATTACTAACACTACTAATATTAATTTTGCTAGTATGGACTTATACATTTTGCTAACAACAGGAGGCGTCGATCGAGTGGCGCAGGAGACGGTGGCGCGGCGGCGTCGGTGTGCGCAGGAGACGGCGGCGTCGTCCGGCTCGAGGCGGGTGGCGCGGGCGCGGGTGGCGGCGTCGGCGGCGCTTCGACCGGAGAAGGGAGGAGGCCACGGCCGGGCGCGGCGAGGACGGCCACGGGCAGCGGCGGCACGGCGTCGGGGGCGGCGTCGACGGCGTGGGGGCGGCCGTGGAGGGCACGAGCGGGGGGCGCGGCGGAGGCCAGGAGCAGGCCGCCGGCGACGGGAGAGGCGCGACGGCGCGGGGGGCGCGGCGGAGGGCAGGGGCGCGCGATGGGAGGGCCGCCGGAGCAGGGCGCGCGACGGCCGCCGGAGCAGGGGCGCGCGATGGCGGGGCCGCGGCGGAGCAGGGCCGCGGGAAAAACGAGCAGGGCTTCGCCGGCTTCGCGTGCGGTCGCGCCTTCTCCGGTCCTTAGTCGATTTTGCCTGAATGGGGAAGAAGAGAGGGCGCGGGAAGTTATACTAGGACTCTTTGGTCCCGGTTGCTGGCAAGAACCGGGACCAATGACCCTTTGGTCCCGGTTCTTGCCAGCAACCGGGACCAAAGAGTGGGTCATTTAATGCCAGATCCAGTGGCGCGTTCATGGACTCTTTGGTCCCGGTTCTTGCCAGAAACCGGGACCAAAGAGTCCTTTTTCAAAATTATTTCGAACTTTTCAGTTCTGAAATGTTGTTCCCGCCTTTTTTTTTCTTATTTAGGTGTTTGAATATGAATTTCAAATGGTTTTGAATCTGAAAAGACTTTCAACATGAAAAGTGTTTAAATTTGAATAAATAATCCAAAACCATTTTCTGTTTTCTGAAATAATTATTCTAACTATACAAACTATTAACCATTTTGCCATTTTCAATTAAAAATATATTAACTTTATTGCATATTTTGAATTGACAAAACTTTCAACGTGAAAAGTGTTTGAATTTGTATAAATAATCCAAAATCAATTTTACATTATTATTGTCATTTTCAATTTAATATGGATAAATTCATATCTTTAAATCCGTAAGTCGAAATTCGACAAATAATCCGTAAGCAGAAGTAAATTCATATCACAAGCGCTTGAAAGAAACACACCCCTGATCCAACATCACCAACATTATTCTACATAAACGGACTTGCTGGCTCGAAGCCGTAGGATTAGGGGGAACGGCGGGAGGAGCCAGCCCCGTGGGCGGCCGCCCGGTTCTCGCGCGCACGTTTGCGGCGGAGGGCAAGATCCATGGAGGATGAGTCTTTCAGCGCCCAATCCAGATCGGAAGCCTCCTTCGCCTTGAGCTGGTAGGAAGTCTTGGCTCGCTGGACAGGGTAGTCGCGGACAGACTGGAAGGAGGATTCCATGGCCTCCTGTATCTGCAACCCACAACCTTCTTCCCCGTCGTCGCTCCAGTCGAAGTCGTCGTCCTCCTCCTCCTCCACGGGAGGAGCGGCGGCGCCTGGTGGAGGTGCAGCGGCGCCAGGTGGAGGTGCGGCGGCACCTGGTGGAGCAGGAGGCCGGTAGCTGGGCATTCCTCTCCACGTCGGGCTCGTGGGCATACGGCGGGATAGACTCCCGCGGTTGCGCCCAAGCGCGCTCTGCCGAGCACGCTCGACCTCGTCCAGAAGGCGCTGCGGCTGGCTGGCGGATCCATCTCGTCGAGACGATGCGTTCGTGGCTAGGAATGGTGGATTAGGGTTTACCCCGTCGGCGACAATATATAAAGACCTCCAGGGCAGCGCTGGGGGAGGACACGTGCCCAGGGAAGCGCTGGGGGAGGACACGTGTCGTGACCGCAAAGCCCGTCTTTAGTCCCGGTTGGTGTTACCAACCGGGATTAAAGAAGCACACGGATCGTGTGTTTCTTTCAAGGGCTTGTGAGCCGTTGGATCAGGGGTGTGTTTCTTTTGAGGGATTGTGAGCTGTTGGATCAGCAGTATCACGACCACTTCGTGAGCCACATGACCCGGTTGGTGTTACCAACCGGGACTAAAGAAGCACACGGATCGTGTGTTTCTTTCAAGCGCTTGTGAGACGTTGGATCAGGGGTGTGTTTCTTTTGAGGGATTGTGAGCTGTTGGATCAGCAGTATCACGACCACTTCGTGAGCCACATGACCCGGTTGGTGTTACCAACCGGGACTAAAGAAGCACACGTACCCTATATATAGCCGCCCTCCTCAGACAGGTTACTCACTCACACAAAACATTCCAGCGTCACTCGGAGAGGCATCTTTGGGCAACCAGCGGCAAGACGTCTCTGATGACCTGCGACCGTTCCAAACGGTTGCAGATCATCAGAGATGTGTTGCCGGACGGTTGTAGATCATCAGAGACGTCTTGCCGCTGCTTGGATCGAAGTGGCGCTCAAACACAAAACATTCCAGCGTCACTCGGAGAGGCATCTTTGGGCAACCAGTGGCAAGACGTCTCTGATGACCTGCGACCGTTCCAAACGGTTGCAGATCATCAGAGACGTCTTGCCGGACGGTTGTAGATCATCAGAGACGTCTTACCACCTACCACGCGTGTTTCACCGGTTTCGAAGCTGAGGTTTGAGAGGTTCCCACGGGAGGTGTGGGAGCCGACAACCACCTACCACGCGTGTTTCACCGGTCGTCATGCAATTAATTAACAGAAAACAAAAAAGGTTTAATACATTACTACACATCACATAAAGGTTTAATACATTACATTGATTTACATCGCTTCAGCCGTAACCATGGAGCATCTTCATTATTTAACGGGATGCTTGGGTCAGTTCTCACTGTGAAGGGCGGAATTTCATCAAACTTATCATAATCTGCTGACATGTCTGTCTTGTCCTCGACTCCCACGATGTTTCTTTTCCCTGAAAGAACTACGTGACGCTTTGGCTCATCGTCTGATGTATTCGTTTGCTTGTTTTTTCTTTTTTTCGGTCTGGAGGACATGTCCTTCACATAGAAAACCTGAGCCACATCATTGGCTAGGACGAATGGTTCGTTCTTGTAACAACCAAGATTCTTGAGATCCACTGTTGTCATCCCGTACAGCTGGTCTACCTTTATCCCTTCTCCATTCATGTTGACCCAACTGCACCGAAACAAAGGGACCTTAAAAGTAGGTCCATAGTCAAGTTCCCATATCTCCTCTATGCGACCATAGTATGTGTCCTTTTGCCCATCGTCGTTTGTTGCATCAAAGCGGACACCACTGTTCTGGTTGGTGCTCTTTTTATCTTGGGCGATCGTGTAAAATGTATTCCCATTTATCTCGTACCCTTGGAAATTCAATACAGTCGAAGATGGTGACGCGGCCAACAAGTAGAGCTTCTCCGACAGTGGTGTCATTCATGAGCTGTAATCGCAACCAACTGCCGAAGGTCTCCATGTGTTTTTCTTTAATCCAGGAGTCATCCTTCCCCGGGTTCTTGGAGCGTACATAATTCTTGTGTTCCTCGATATACGGAGCCACGAAGGTGGAACTTTGTAGAACTGTGTAGTGTGCTTGAGTTAAAGAATGCCCGTCCCTACATATCAGTGCTTTCTTTCCTAGCGTGCCTTTTCCACTCAGTCTCCCCTCATGCCGCGATTCAGGAACACCAATCGGCTTAAGGTCAGGAATAAAGTCAACACAGAACTCAATGACCTCTTCTGTTCCATAGCCCCTTGAGATGCTTCCTTCTGGCCTAGCACGGTTATGAACATATTTCTTCAAGACTCCCATGAACCTCTCGAAGGGGAACATATTGTGTAGAAATACAGGACCGAGAATGGCAATCTCGTCGCGTAGGTGAACCAGGAGATGCGTCATAATATTGAAGAATGATGGGGGGAACACCAACTCGAAGCTGACAAGACATTGGACCACAGCCTTCTGTAAACTTGGTAGAGTTACTGGATCGATGACCTTCTGAGATATTGCATTGAGGAATGCACATAGCTTCACAATGGGTACTCGAACATTTTCCGGTAGAAGCCCCCTCAATGCAACCGGAAGCAACTGCGTCATAATCACGTGGCAATCATGAGACTTCAGGTTCTGGAATTTTTTCTTTGCCATATTTATTATTCCCTTTATATTTGACGAGAAGCCAGCCGGGACCTTGATACTGCTCAGGCATTCAAAAAAGATTTCCTTCTCTGCTTTGGTAAGAGCGTATCTGCTTAAGTATTGACGCCCTTTATCCGTCTGCTTGTTGTATGGGTCTTTCATACGTTGCTGGTCTGCCCGTGCTTCCGGTGTATCTTTTGTCTTCCCATACACGCCCAGGAAGCCTAGCAGGTTCACGCAAAGATTCTTCGTCACGTGCATCACGTCGATTGAAGACCGGACCTCTAGGACTTTCCAATAGGGTAGCTCCCAGAATATAGAGCACTTCTTCCATATGGGTACGTGGTTGTCAGCGTCATTCGGAACAGATAGACTGCCAGGACCCTTTCCAAAGATTACTTCTAAATCCTTGACCATGTCATATATAACATCACCATCAGGGAGGTTAGGCTTCTTCCGGCGATCTGCCTCACCGTTGAAATGCTTGCCGGGCTTTCTTACGGCATGACCGTTCGGAAGAAATCGACGATGCCCCAGGTACACATTCTTGTTTCCCAAATGTATACTTTCAGTCTTATCTAAACAGTGCGTGCATGCATTGTATCCCTTGTTTGACTGTCCTGAAATGTTACTAAGAGCAGGCCAATCATTGATGGTTACGAACAGCAACGCTCGTAGGTCAAATTCCTGTTGTTTGTGCTCATCCCACACACGTACACCTGGTTCGGACCACAACTGCAAAAGTTCATCAACTAATGGCCGTAGGTACACATCAATGTCGTTGCCGGGTTGCTTCGGGCCTTGGATGAGCACTGGCATCATAATGAACTTCCGCTTCATGCACAACCAAGGAGGAAGGTTGTAGATACATAGAGTCACGGGCCAAGTGCTATGACTGGAGCTCTGCTCCCCAAAAGGATTAAAGCCATCTGTACTTAGACCAAATCTTAAGTTCCTTGCGTCATCTGAAAATGTCGGGAACTCTCTGTCGATTTTTCTCCACTGGGACCCATCGGCGGGGTGTCTCAACTTCCCGTCTTTCTTACGCTCTTCTTTGTGCCATCGCAACAACCTGGCATGCTCTTTGTTTCTGAACAGACGTTTCAACCGTGGTATTATAGGAGCATACCACATCACCTTAGCAGGAACCCTCTTCCGGGGGGGCTCGTCATCGCCCTCAACATCACCAGGGTCATCTTGTCTTATCTTGTACCGCAGTGCATTGCATACCGGGCATTTATCCATGTTCTCGTACTCACCGCGGTACAGGATGCAGTCATTAATGCATGCATGTATCTTCTGCACATCTAATCCTAGAGGGCAGATAGCCTTCTTTGCTTCGTATGTAGTCTCGGGCAATTCGTTATCCTTTGGAAGCTTCGGCTTCATTATTTTCAGTAACTTCTCAAATCCCTTGTCAGAACAACCAGTCTCTGCCTTCCATTTCAGCAGTTCCAGTGTGGTACCGAGCTTTGTGCTGCCATCTTCGCAGTTTGGGTACAGCAACTTTTTGTGATCCTCAAGCATGGCCTCCAACTTTAGCTTCTCCTTTTCTGTATCGCATTCTCGCTTTGCATCAGAAATGACCCCACCAAGACCATCAGCGGGCTCATCTGATGCCCGATGTTCACCTCTTTCTTCTTCAACGTCTTCCATAACAGTATCACCGCATTCCTCAGGGAACATAGGATAGTTGTCATCATCCTCCTCTTCTTCATTGTCTTCCATCGTAACCCCTCTTTCTCCGTGCTTGGTCCAACAATTATAGCTGGGCATGAAACCTTTCCGAATCACGTGGTCTTGAATGGTTCTCGGGTCAGAGTACTCCCTGACGTTCCGACACTTCTCACATGGACAAGGCATAAAATTATTCACTTTGTTTGCCTCAGCCACATCGAGAAATTTATGCAGGCCTGCAATAAACTCGGAACTGCGTCGTTCGCCGTACATCCATCGCATCCGTGCATCCATCTGCATCATATATATAATTAAGTTTATCAAATACCATTACAATAACATCTTGAATAGTGAAATGACCACCGTACATCGACACGTGCAATATTTCTGTATCAATTACAGACGAAAAGGATAAAGTTGCTAACCTCGGTGCGGGTCGGGCATTTCATCGAACACATCTTGTGCGTGGCAAAGAGAAAAAAAACTAGCACCCCCACTTCCCACCAATCCAGGAAAAAAAAACAGAGGAGAGAGGGGGGTGGGGGCAACAATATATAGGCAGGGGAGGGGTATTGGTCCCGGTTCTTGGCACGAACCGGGACCAAAGCTCCGCGGCATGCCACGTGGTCCGGCTCTGGAGCTTTGGTCCCGGTTCTTCAGAACCGGGACCAATGCCCCCAACCGAACCGGGACCAATGCCCCACGGGGCCCTGGCAGCTCGAACCGGGACCAGTGCCAGGCACTGGTCCCGGTTTTTGCCTGAACCGGGGCTAATGGCAAACAGTACTCCGGACGAAAAGTCCTTTTTCTACTAGTGTATGTGCATGCAGGACTCGTCGAGAGGGCGAGACCTAGATCGACTAGGAGGGCCTCCTCAAGGTCAGCACATAGATCAGTTGTGCCATACCATACGCATGGGTGAAGCGCATGGGCTTGATCGCTGCGTGCATGGGCAAGCACGGGCAGCGCCTCGATCGCGTCGTGGCCACGGCGTGGGGGTGATGACGACGTTGACATGGCGCGCCTGATCTTGTTTGATACGGGATCGATGCACGCATGCTTTGCGGCATCCATCGGGGCACGCATGCGGGCCGGCCGGGACGTATACGTGAGGGTCAAGTTGCCGAGCTGCGTGCGGGCTGGGAGTTCGTGCGATGGGGTGGATATATAGTTGGGACGTTGGACGTTCGTGTCGCGCGCGTGTGACGCACTGACGCTACGGGGACGTACGTCGAACAACAATCGACGACCATCCTCAGCTGGCTAAACTCCGGCCCTTCTCGCAAACGGAGCTTGGCTCTGATGGTTGGGTTCCCTGTGGTGGAACCAGCCCACCCAGGTTCAAGTCCTAGACTTGGCATGGGCGTTTGCATTTACCTGGATTTATTTCAGGTTTATCCGGCGCTATTCTTTCAGTGGTAGGTGGCGTGCCCGTCAACAGCGAGGCGCCTGTGGTGACTTCGTCAACCTCAAGATTTGCCGGCTCAGTTCTTCAGAGGTGCTCATAGGGGTAGGGTGTGCGTGTGTGCGTTCATAGGGGTGAGTGTACGTGCGTATTTGTGAGCGTCTGTGTTGTACTGTGTTCTCAAAAAAAAAAAAAAAACTCCGGCCCTTCTCACAGCGCTAAGAGCATCTCTAGCATGCATTATGAAATTAAAACCACACACCCGACTAGCAATTAAGGCACATCATCTGAGCCAGATACGATTTGGAAAGGAAAATTCAGTATCAGGTTTCTCGGGAAGCAATTTTACGGTTTGGAAATGCCACGGTACCAAATAAATACACGTACTGTAAATTTTAGCAAAATATATATATATATATATATATATATATATATATATATATATATATTCGCGCGAGATTTCAACTAGGACCGCCACGGCCGCCACCGCTCCTTCCGGGGCCGTGCATGAATCTATCGGATATGTCAAGAGTCGAGGCGGAAAAAGGGAGGAATCGCTCGCCGAAGTTGGTTGTTTTCGCTGCGGAAGGATCTGGGGGCTAACCCTAAATCGAACGCGGTGCCGATGATACAACGCGAAGGGGATAGATATAGTGTGCACCGGGAATTTTTATCTAGGCGGGACAGTTTGCAGTTTCCGTTCGTACCACCAAAATGTTCTGAAACCTCACATCGGTTGAACTTTGCTAGAGATGTTGTAAGGCAATTCATGGCTTTAGGCCATCTAGTATTTAATTCGATGTTAACTTTGGTGGAACGATTGTTGCCCATCTGGGTCGATCGGTTGCATGTTATATAAGCCAGGAAGAGCCCCTGGCGTGGCCTTACAAGAGGCGTACGTATACATCGTATTATAACCATATTACAAATCTAACCGCCCCCCTTAATCACAACCTTCTGAAAGGTTGAGATTACGAACAAACTCATGAAGATTCTTGACTGGTAACACCTTTGCAAAACCATCTGCAACCTGATCTTTGCTGGAGATGAACTTGATGTCAAGCAACTTATCAGCAACTCTTTCACGAACAAAATGATAGTCTATCTCAATATGTTTGATCCTAGCATGAAACACAGGATTAGCGGATAGATATGTAGCACCTAAATTATCACACCATCACTAGTGGGAAAAGCCCTATCAGTGGCGCACCAAAAAGGGATTCTGTGGCGCACCCCCAGAAATCCCTGGTGCGCCACAGAATCGTCGCCACAAATTTTTTAATTCTGTGGCGCACCAGGCAGATGCGCCACAGAAACCCACTTTCTGTGGCGCACCGGGCTTGGTGCGCCACAGAAATGCGGATTTCTGTGGCGCACCTGCCTGGTGCGCCACAGAAAATTCAAAAAATTCAAAAGCTGCAAAAAAAAGTTTTAAAAAAAATCAGAAAAATCAAAATATGAAATAATATGAAAAATCCTATTTATTGGAATTATTTTCAGATTTTTGAATCTTTTGAACTCTACCTTCCCGCTAGGTCACCCATCCTCAAAGTGCTCCAACCCTAGCACGCTTAACTTCTAAGTTCCACCCACTTCACCTACCGTTGTGCTACTCAAGTTCTTATTGATATATATATATCATATGAATCCTCTTAAATCTTGTATGTGTGCATGTTACCTATGTGTTATAAATGTGCGTTTTTAAAGTTCAGATTTTTCAAAAACTTCTAAACTTTGAAAAGGAGATTAAAAAGTTTCAAAAATCCAAAAAAAAATCAAAAAACTTAAAAAAAAATCCTAAAAAGTCAAACCATTTTAAAAAGTAAAAAAAAATTCAAAAAACTCAAAAAATCCAAAAAAATCCAAAAAAGTCAAAACACTTTAAAAACATTCAACAATCTTCTTTGTTATACATTTCTGTGTCTTTTTTGAATTTTTAAATTTTTTTGAATTTTTTTGATTTTGCTGCGAAAAATCGTCTGTTTGAAATAACTTTTTTTTCTTTTTGAATTTGAGGAATCTGTGAATTGCTGACCGGGTACAAGTTTTTTTCTCACGATTTTTTTGACATATTATTTGCGTTATTTCGACGTCGTATGCAAAAGTTATGGCCGTTACAAGTTTTTTTCCTGTTTGTTGCAGAAAAGGTCAAAATTCATATTTCAAAATTTTTATACCTACTATACACTCATACCTAACTACATGTCAAAGGATTTTATTTATTGAATTTATTATCATTTTCTTTTACTTCCTGCGAGACAAAAAAGGCGATCCACGGGGGGTAGGATTTGAAAAAAATAATTCTGTGGCGCACCAAGCTTGGTGCGCCACAGAATGTACCCTTTCTGTGGCGCACCTGGCTGGTGCGCCACAGAATGTCTACTTTCTGTGGCGCACGTGCCAGGTGCGCCACAGAATTATTTTTTTCAAATTTTAACTCGCCCCCGGATAACTTTCTGTGGCGCACCCGGCCATTTGCGCCACCGAAATGTGGATTTCTGTGGCGCACCTGGCTTGGTGCGCCACAGAAAGTCACATTTCTGTGGCGCACATGGCCAGGTGCGCCACAGAAATATGACTTTCTGTGGCGCACCAAGCCTGGTGCGCCACAGAAATATATTTCTGTGGCGCACCAATTAAGGGTGCGCCACAGAATACAACCTACCTATAATGGTTTTCCTACTAGTGCATAAACATGGTTTTTCTCTTATTTTAACACTAAGTTCATTGAGAACAGCCTCAACCCAAATCAACTCGGCTGTAGCATTAGCAAGGGCCTTGTATTCAGCTTCTGTACTTGATCGTGACACAGTCTTCTGTTTTCGTGCACTCCAGGAGACCAAATTTGGTCCAACAAATATAGCAAAACCTCCAGTTGATCGTCTATCATCAAGACAGCCTGCCCAATCTGCATCTGAAAAGGCACTAAGCAAGGAAGAGGAAGACTTCTGGAAAGTCAGTCCAACGTGTAGGGTACCTTGAACATATCTCAAAATTCTTTTTGCAGCTGTCCAGTGAGTAGATGTAGGAGCATGTAAATACTGACAAACTTTGTTAACAGAGAACGAAATATCGGGTCGTGTTAATGTCAAATATTGTAATGCACCTACAAGACTTCTGTAGTTTGTACTGTCATCAGGACCAAGGGGAGTTCCCACAGTTAAAGATAATTTTTCAGTGGAGGATAAGGGTGTAGGACAGGGAGTGCACTTTGTCATACCGACTTTGGCAAGGAGATCTGCAGCATATTTTCCTTGAGTGAGGAACAAGCCCGATTGTGTCTTCTTTACCTCAATACCCAGAAAATAATGTAAGTCTCCCAAATCCTTGAGAGCAAAGTCGGCATTCAAATCATGAAGGAGAGCCTTGATAGCTTGATCTGAAGAACTTGTGACAATAATATCATCAACATAAATTAGCACAAACATCATAACACCAGACTTATTATAAAGGAACAAAGAGGTATCGGCCTTGGAAGGAATGAAACCAAGTTGTTGCAACTTGGTACTGAGTCGTGAATACCATGCACGAGGAGCTTGTTTGAGACCATAGAGAGCCTTGTCAAGCTTGCAAATGTGATGGGGAGCTTGAGGGTCTTCAAAGCCTGGTGGTTGTTTCATATACACTTCCTCTTCCAGAACGCCATGGAGAAACGCGTTCTTGACATCTAGCTGCCGCAAACTCCATCCTCTAGAAACAGCAACTGCAATAACAATGCGTATCGTTGCTGCTTTGACCACAGGACTGAATGTATCTTCATAATCTATCCCATATCTCTGTTTGAACCCTTTTGCAACCAAGCGTGCCTTGTATCTGTCAACGGTGCCATCTGCATTTTTCTTAATACGATACACCCATTTACAGTCAATGAGATTCTTTGTATGATGTGAAGGAACTAAGTGCCACGTTTTGTTTTGCAGAAGAGCATTATATTCATCCTCCATCGCTTTGCGCCACCTGTCATCCCCAAGCGCCTCAGACAACGTTCGTGGTTCTCCTGTAGATGCAAGAAGACACCAGCGAATAGTACCATCAGTGAGTTTGCGAGGCTGGCGTATACCTTTTTGAAGTCGAGTACGAGGTTCAGGAGGCGGTGGTGGAGCTGGTGGCGAAGGAGAAGGCGTAGACATGTGCACAGGAGTGGCCACACCAGGGCTTGGTGTAGCAGATCCTGGCGAATCAGAGCCCCCATGGGCAGCGGACGGGGTTGTCGGAGAGGAGGGCTCCGTGTCATGCGCTGACTCGTCAGCATCTTCAGCGTCTTCACCCCGCTACGGAGAACGAGGCGAGGGCGGGGTCCGTGAGCGGGACCGCGTGGGCGACCGCGTCCTGGAGCATGACGTGGCGGTGCGGGAGTCGTCAGGTGCGGGCGATGGCGTCCGATGCTGCGCCGACCGCTATGGCGCAGAATCATCGTCGGAGTCAGCGTCGCTGACGTCTGACACGCTGGCTCGCGAATCCTCCTCGAGATCGAGAGAAGACAGACAGTGTCTGTCCTTTTGCGCCTTGTTTTTCAGCATTTTGACAGCGTTTTGAGCAGAATTTTTTTCTTGTTCTTTCTGCATTGCACTTGTATCTGCAGATATACTTGTTTCTGCATGTGGATCATTAGCAACAACTGGTATAATAGGCAATGACAAATAATCATCAATATTAGCATCCCCATGATTTGATGGCAAAAGAAGGATGTCTTTTCGAAGACGAGCACCGGCATTTGGATGAAGAGATTCAAAAGGAAAAACACTCTCATCAAAAACTACATCTCGTGAGATATAAATACGGCCAGTGGAAACCTCTAAACACTTGACTCCTTTGTGGCGTGGACTGTAGCCTAGAAACACACAACGTGTAGAATGAAAAGCAAGCTTTCTTTTGTTATAGGGACGGAGATTTGGCCAACAAGCACAACCAAAAACTCTAAGGGAATCATAGTTTGGCTTGGTATGGAGAAGGCGTTCAACAGGTGTATCAAGATTGATGACTTTGCTTGGAAGCAAGTTGATGAGAAACGTGGCGGTTAAAAAGGCTTCATTCCAATATTTGAGAGGCATGGATGCATTAGCAAGCAAGGCAAGACCAACTTCAACAATGTGGCGGTGTTTGCGTTCAGCGGAACCATTTTGTTGATGAGCATGTGGACAAGAGACATGATGGGAGATGCCATGCGTTTGGAAAAAAATATTAAGCTTTTCATATTCGCCACCCCAATCAGTTTGCATAGTGATAATTTTCCTACCAAATTTACGCTCAACAAGTTGCTGAAAATTAAGGAAGACTTGATACACCTCAGAACGTTTCTTGAGCAAATAAATCCACGTAAATTTACTGAAATCGTCCATAAAGCTTACATAATATGAATGTCTGCCAACAGACTCAGGTGCAGGACCCCAAACATCAGAAAACACTTGCTCCAAAAGAACAGTGGAAACACTAGTAGAGGTAGGATAAGGCAACTGATGACTCTTAGCTAACTGACATGAATCACAAACGTATGGGGTAACTTCAGGAGTGTACGAAATTTTATTATTCCTAAGGACTTGCTGAACCACAAAAGATGAAGGATGGCCTAGACGACGATGCCAAGTAGAGGACGACGACTTTATTGTAACGAAGGCATGCTTGGAGGACCCAGTGGAGAACGGCACTAGCGGGTAGAGACCATCATGGCAAGGTCCTTTAAACAGAATTCTCCTTGTTGCCTCGTCCTTAATTAAAAAGAAATGTGGGTGAAACTCAAAGAAGATATGATTATCAAGTGTAAGCTTATGAACAGATAAAAGATTTGTGGTAGCACTAGGAACATGAAGGACATTTTTAAGATCAAAAGAAGCATGTGGGGTGCGTAATATTGAATGGCCAATGTTGCTTATTATCATACCGTTTCCATCCGCGGTGTGGACGCGATCACGGCCCTTGTACTTGTCATGGATGGAGAGTTTGCTCAGCTCTCCCGTGATGTGGTTGGAGGCGCCAGTGTCCGGATACCAATTGGTGTCAACACCATAAGAAGCTAGGTGAGCGGTCTTCTCTTCACGAGTATCATCATCGGAGTCATCACGTTCTTCATAGCGCCACCAGCAATCACTTGCTGGGTGCCCATGAATTTTGCATATCTGGCATGTGGTATTGACATAGGGAGTGGGGGCACGGTCACGCCGGCCACCCCCATCACGGCGACCTCCGTTGCCATCATCACGATGACCTCCATTGCCGCCATCGCGGCGGCCTCCATCATAGCGCCTGTCATCACGGCGCCCGTCACGGCGGCCACCATCACCACCATCACGGCGGCCACCATCCCAGGAACGCCAGGGTGCACGGTCATCACGGGAGCGCCACTGCCCCCCATCATCACGACGATCACGGTCATCACGGGAGCGCCACTGCCCGCCATCATCACGGCGATCACCCCTCCATCACGGCGACCACGATCACCGGAGCGGCCCTGCTCATTGCCACCACGAGCAAGGTGGGCGGAGGAGGTGAAGGTCTGAGCAGGGATGGCGTCTTCTTCATCGGAGAGCATCTCGCGGCGCATGTCGTGTGCAGCGATTTGCGCAAAAAGATCATCGAGAGTGGTACCATGCTGACCGTTTACTGCAGCAACAACATCATTATAAGAGCTATCAAGACCGTTAAGAATGTACCCTATGAGTTCATCATCATCGATCGGTTTTCCCACAGCGGCAAGCTCGGAGCAGAACCCTTTCATAGTGGTGAAGTATTCTGAAGCAGTCATGTCCTTCTTCTTCTTCGTATTGTTGAGAGCCGTGCGGAGGTGAGTCACCTTTGATCTTGAAACAGAGGTGAACATGGCCGTGATAGTAGCCCAGACTTGGGCAGTGGAGGTGTGCTCGAAGAAATGAGGCAGGAGATCCGTGGAGATGGTCTCGAGGAGCCATCCCATCACCTGCTGATCACGGACGATCCAGGCTGAGTACGCTGGATTTGCAACGGTGGCGGCGGCTGTTTGGGTCGTAGGTTTTGGGGTTTTGAGGGGCGGCGGCAGCAGCAGGGTATGCAGCAGCGGCGGCGTCTTGATCTTAGGGGTCTTGAAGCGGCGACAGCGGCAAAGGTGCGGCGGCGGCGGCGGTGTTTGAGAGCGGCGGCTAGGTCAAGGAAGAGTAGGCTCTGATACCATGTTAACTTTGGTGGAACGATCGTTGCCCATCTGGGTCAATCGGTTTCTTGTTATATAAGCCAGGAAGAGCCCCTGGCGGTGGCCTTACAAGAGGCGTACGTGAGGAGGAATACTACTCCATGCTCAGGTACGTATACATCGTATTATAACCGTATTACAAATCTAACATTCGAGACAAACAAAATTGTGACCGCCTACCCAAAAAAATGAGACTATTACCTTTTTTTTGAACGACGAGACTATTCCCTTGCACTTTTCCTTTCCGAGAATGCTATTCCCTCGCAGTGAAGCAAACCAGCTAGAGGAACCATCGAAACCATATGCCTCTAATCCAAAGTCATACACAATTCCGTAGATGTCACATTCCTTTTCGTTTTTTTTTTTTTGCGAGGGAGTTACAATTACATCCAACCGAGACTCTTACAGAGAAGCCCAAGAAAACAAAGAAATTACAAGTAGGTCCTTCTTGAACTCTGGCGTCGTCATCGCCATGCTCGACGCTGCGCCGGCGAACGCTGCCACACCACCTCCATTGCCTTGGACTGGGAGGCCCCCGTGGGCAGAGAGTCGACGCTCCTCGGTGCCGGAACACCTCCACCGCGCACGACAGCCGGCGGCACCACCTCGGTCTTCAGAAATCGCGAGCTCCAAGTCGTCAGTCGCCGGATCCGCCTGCGACGGCCTCTGGCAAAGGGGAACGCCCCCTCGAGGACTCCGCAGAGCCGCGAGCAGGGCCTGGCGGCAGATCCGCGGCGGAGCTCACAGAGCCGCACCACCGGAGGGGAGATCCACCACCACCAAACATCACCGACGCCGTCACCACCACCACAACGCCGCCGGCGACACACCCCACGCACACCTAATACACATAGCCTGGATCCGGGGATTCCCCGACCTCCCGCCGCCGGAGCGGCCGCCGGAGGCGAGGGATCCCGCGGATCGCCGGCGAGGCACCGACGCGCACGGGGATCGCCCAAAATTCGCCTTTTCCTGTAGCAGGGGAAAAGAAGAGAAGGTCCAACTCGTCTCTGTTCCACATTCCTTTTCGTTGGTTTCTTCAGTCCTTATACAAACATAACTGAGGCCGGTCGAAGACTCCGGATCCTCAAATTCAAACTGATTAATTAAGGATTTCATACAATCAGGAACTTTTTGTCAACTTACGATAGGATGAACCAATGAAGGTTGTGTCTCTCGGCTCATCGATCCAAAGTCAGCAGCTGCTGCTCGTGTCCTCCGCACGTACGTTTCTTCCCTTCTCTCAAAAAATAAAATAACCCTCCGATTTCTTTCTTTGTCCCTTTTCCCGGCTGAGCTATTGTGCAAGGTGCATTGTCGTACTGGTAGGACCAAATGGATGGCATTGAGCTCTTTGAGAGTCCACATCATGGTTACCATCCATGGCTGTTTGAATAACATTCTTTACAGATAACAAGAAAATTATATCACTAGCTTTGTTTTTATTATCTTATACCAAATAGTAAGCACGCAGCATATATAGCTGAAGTTTCTAGTGCAACTGTGAGAAACATTCCATACATTTTCTTATATACAGGTCTATTGCCCTTTTACATCTTATCTCCTGAGGACTTTATGTTATCTCCTTAAAAAATTGCCAATAATGCTTCAATCGAATAAGTTATAATAATATAAATCCTCGTCCTAATGCTTGGTTACAAGAATTCGTCTCATTGACTTGAGAGAACAAGAAGAGTACATGCACATTACTCCATCGACAATACGCGCAGCGATTTGATTGGTCACATATAGAAAATGAAATTTGTCAACGCTTGCCACCGTTGTAAATTAAGCCATATTTATGCTGTAGAAATTCAGAAGTTTCCAAATTGCTAAATGTGAGTTTTTTAGTTGGTTCTATGATCTCACATAGAGTTCTGATCCTTTAAATTGAATCTCCATGGCTTAGTTCATAAGTTAGAGAGCAAGACAACCTTTCAGTTCCACACGATAACCTCATCTTCATTTTCTTCTTCTTGATCATATCATGTCTATGTCTTCAAATCAAAGATCTTGATGCCAAAACTCAATCAATATAAGTATCTTTATGGCATCCAACCATGAATCCAACACATTCTTTTCAGGACTTTCCTATGGAAACACACTGAAATCATTAGTTATAAGGATTCTCATTAACTGTCAAAACTTGGGTCCGGGACACATGCATTTTCAGTCGGGAATGTTCGGCGGCGAGGGTCTTGGTGGTGCTCCACTCGACTTGTAGGATGAATATCGATTGGAGACAGACCCAGGTAAAAACCTCGCCTTTGGCTTGTGGCTGGAGCCAATGATGGTGACGCCTAGTGTATTGTCCCCATTCAGCCCCTTCCCGAAGGCATCGCCAGGTGAATCCCCCAAACTTGCTTCCCTCAACCCTGGAGAAACCCTAGATCCGTGGATCAGATGATAGGAGCGCTCTTGCATTGCTCCCTGGGAGCATCATCCTTGGAAGTGTCGATCGGTTGGAGGGACCACTAGATGGCTTCAGTTGTGTGTGCAGGGTTCCACATGGCGGCTAGCGTAGCAACAACGATGGTGATAGTTGATGGTCTGGTCACGACAAGATTTTGTTAGTCGGCTTCTTGTTTCGGCGTATCCGGTTGGTTTTCCGTTTTGGACTTCTTCCCCTATTGCGAAGTTGGAGCGGTTGTCTTCTTTTCAGCGGTGGTGATGACCTTCGATGGGTGGTCCCACCGTGAAGACCTTCTTTTGAGTGGCGACGATGACCTGCAACAGGTGATCCCGTTGTGAAGACCTTCTTCACCGCCGGTCTTTCACATCACCTCATCAGAACTCATCATCAGAATCATAGCTTTCAATATTTGCGCGAAGGATCACCTATTTGGCATGGTTTAGTGTGGGACTTCACGAGGCCGCTACAACGGCGCCTCCCTTCTTCGGTGAAATCGGAGTTTCTAAAGCATGATGACAATGACATTGGTGATTTGGTGGACAACCTTTACGACGACGTTTTGGTTGTGGTGTGTGTGTATGCAGTTTGTGTTGGTGGTTAGGTTGGCCGTGTGGTCTTCCGACGATCGTGTTCGATGAGCGAGGAGTCTCTATACCGCCTTTCCCCGCTGATTAAGTAGCCAACTGTCTTCTCCTTGATTAATGAAAATGGTAACTTTTTTTTCGAAAGATACATGGAGGCAAAGCAGGCATTGCTGATTTCCGTAGCACAGATATCGGAGCTCCAGCTAGCCATTGACATAGTATAAGCACATATGTGATCACGGCATCGCAGCATGTGCGTCTAACGAAACAAGTTCACCGTTGACAATCTCTCACCAGCAGTTAGCTCTTCTGCCGAACGAATACATGGGCAGGTTCAGTTTTCAGGTCAACTGAACCTGCAGCCGTGAGAGCTCGGGAACTGCGGCTGCGGTGCGTGCGAGCCGCAACTTGCAAGATGGGCAGGGTAGAGTGTACTATACGATGAAGAAAGGAGTTTATGTGATTCGGATCGGGATACGGGAGAATTTCCACATCGCGCGCACTAGAACACGAAGAGCAAATGGGTTTTCTTTCAGCCCCCACTAGTTACCACCCGCGCGCACGCAAATGATTCTAATCTCGCGACAGTATCTGACATGATATCCCGCAAAATCCGTGCCACTAATCGCTTTTAAGTCAAGTAAACGGCAAGGAGTAAGGTGGGCTAATTATGTACTGGCATTCGCTGGAAGCAAGGATTAGAAGCATGCATGACAGATAAGTGTGATAATATTGTCAACGATCGAGCAGAGGATGCTCTCCGCAAGTCAGAGGAGCTGAGCTCTGATCAAGAGCCAACACATGCAGCCTATAATAGAAAAGGTATGTCAACTGGACATGGGATGTCTGATCAGCTGATGCTTGTATAGTTGTATAGTAATGTCAGCTCATACTATTACAGTATTACCAACTGTTACGGACATACGGTAGTTATACGTAAATTTCTTGTCAAATAGGTTTTTTGTTTGTTGTGTGGTGGCTGTGGTGTATTTAGTGCATATGTTAGTTGGCTATATAAATCGAACTCTTCAGAAATTTGAACAATGTTTCGCGTAAAAAAAAGGTAAAACGACAATGTTTTAGTCATTCAACTATTGCCAAATTGTTTTTTAATCCACCGAATGTTATACTCCCTCCGTCCTAGTGTATTAGGGACAATTCCAAAAACAATTTGTCCCACCTCTTAGGCACAATTGCATTTAATTTACCCTCTATAATTGGCTAGTTGTCTCTCTCACCATGCATGCAAGTTTTTAGCCCCAATTAGGTAGCAACTTGGACAAAGAGATTTACAAATTATGCCTTACAAACAAGGACGGAGGAAGTACATGGAACTCTTGGTCCTTGAAGTCTTAAAACCATAGAGATTTAGTCACTTGTCTAATTGTTTAATTCTAAATTTCATCATTTAATATTATCCTTTTGTTTACATTAAGTAATCATTTTATTTATAAATATAAATTTTCTAAATATGTTCCTTTTTGCATTTCCTATTTTTCTTAATTTATTCATATGTTTGCGACTAATTTGATCTATAAATGTCATAAAAAATGTGCTGGTTGGGTTGTTACATGTGTCATGTCCAAAACTATTTTCTCACAATTGAAAAAAATCTGGATGTACCCAATGTGTATTCCACCAACGTGCAGAATATAAATTTCAAATACTTCGTATTCTGAGCTACACAAAGATGACGAAAGTGTAGATCCTGATACGCGATCTGACGCGCATCGTGCCAAGAGGGATGGTTATCTAGCTAGCGGGTATCCTGTGGCAGCTCTGCACTGCACGGGCTCTGAATTATGTTTCGTTTTGTTTGTTCGTTCGTTGTTGGCGTGGTGGGACCATTTTTATCGTCGGACGTGTGTGGCACGACCAACGGAAGAGTGTGGCCATGGCCACCAGAAGTCAGAGGTGATCGAGAGACGTAAAGCTAGGCACTGCTGCTTCTGACTTTGCCTTATTTTAAAGGGTACTACGTATATATGAGAGGATAGCCCATTGTTTCGCCAGGCCGGAGGAAATCGATCGCATTTTTGCAGCCAAGTCTTCGTCGTCCTTTGCTCGCAGCTCGCATGCATGGGATTCTTCTTCGCATCAAACAAAACAACGAGCACTTGACCAAACGGCACAAAGGACTATAGAACGACAACCGATCGATGATATTTTTTTCTCGCAAAGAAATGATACCTCCTTTTCCCTTGAGAATTTTAACTAACACTGAAATAATTAATCATCAGACCGATCGAGTGTAGAACTGGTGAGAGCTGTGAAATGTCCCATTTTCGGTAGGGTACGAGCCCTCCTGTGACACTGAGTTTTTTTATTTTCTCGCAAAGAAATGATACCTCCTTTCCCCCCATACTATATTGGTTTTCCGTCAAAAGTTTGATGCCCATGCCACAGCCCAAGAGTCTGCGTCATAGTTCTACTTGGGATAGCCCATTGTTTTGTTTCGCCAGGTCGGACTACTGACACCAGATCAGGACGAGCACGAAGACAAATCGATGCATGATTCCGGCTGCTCCACTCCGGTTGAAATTTCCTGCAATATATATATATTTTTTTAATAAAAGGGGAGAAGTCCTGGCCTGATGAGGACATGACTAGCGATGAGGACATGACTAGCCTGGATACGACCAAAATTATCGCCCGCAAACATAATTTTCAGGTGATTTCTAGTACTAATAATCTGATATATTATTTTCATAATATAGATCAAAATACAACACCATCATTTGTCTTATGCAGAATTATCAAAGAGCTATACAAGCCACGGATTAAAATGCGCTCAGTGATATTTGCCGTACGTGACAAGGAGTATCCTACCATGCATATGCTATTATCAGGTCCTACACGCAAGCCAAGTAAATACAAAGACCATGTACGGACCTGATGCCATCGATGCATGCATGTTACATTGGGTGCAACTCAACTCAAGAACGAGGGAGAAGGCCGGCTCGCTGCTGCCGTGTTGGCCTTGACGCGCATGCGACTGATGCACCGGGGAGGACAACAACTACCGCCTCCGCGAGATATATCCACATGTGATGCATAGCAAGTCAATTAAATTGAAACGGAGGGAGCAACAAGCAAGGGCCACACAAGGCCTCCAGATTTTTGGCCTGCTCTCGTCGACCAGAGGACTCCTGCGTGCGCGTGTTGTTCGGCCAGCCGCCAATAAATAGGCACCTATTTTTTTTTTGATAGTGGATCTTCCCGGCGTGGGATCAACAAAGATTACAACGAACACACCCGACGCACGCCGAAGAACAAAGAAAAAGGAGACCCAGTACAACAGCTACAAGGCCAAGAGAACACAGAACCTGGAACCTTGTCCGCTGAACCGCCGCAACACCTGCTGACAACCTCTTCGCCGGAGCCGGAGAAGAAGCAGCGAGGCCGCCGCCACACCCAGAAGAGAGAGCACCTCCAACCTTGTAGAAGACCGCAAGAACCGTCCGCCGCAGGCGACGAAACCGAGCACGTTGAACACGCACGGCCAAAGTGCTCCTCCTCGCTTCCGCCCATCTTCCATCGACCCTGCACTGAGCATGACCTTCTCTTTGCCGGAGCCACCGCCGAGAAACCAAGCACGCCATGGACTTCCCTCCTCGCCACCACGGCAGGCCAGGGCACGACGAAGCAAGGCCACCAGAAACCAGAGCAAGCTGAACCAAACACTTCCCCCTCGCCACCACGGCCGGGCAGAAGGCAAAGCAGCGCTCGAAAATCCGGCGAGCACCTCTGAGAACCACGAGTTGAAGCTCTGTACAGGCGACCAGGACGGCCGCACCACCCCCAGAACCTCCACAGCAGGAGCAGAGCCCATCCTACCGCGTCGAAGAGAGGAACAGGGAACAGGGGATAAATAGGCACCTATGTTTTAGGGTTTACTTGGATTTTGTTTAGCTAAAAGACTACCTAGCGTAACGCTGCATCTTCGTGTACTCGTCCAGTGCTCAACAGCCTGTTCAAGACCGCTTACGGAATCCCACCTTTTAAATAAAGCTTATCTTTATCCGCAATTCTTGATTGCAATATTGGTTCTTACTTGTTCCTCGATCGCAGGTAGAACTAGACCTTTTGGTCAGCTGATCGTGCTTCTGCAGGATCGGTAATCTCGGGAGATTGGTTTAGCGATTGCATTGGCGCTGCATACGTGTGCGTAGTAGTCGGATCGCCAAGGTCGAACTCCACCAGAATCGACGTATCGTCATCTCATCGAAAGATCGGACACCTTTGCCCTATCACGGCATCTGCATCGATTGATGCACATTGCTTATATCCTGCAAAAGATATACCTCATTATCCTAATACTTTGGTATTTCGTCGAAACTGCAGTCTGTATCAGGGCGGCAACAGTGGCGTAGTGTTGGAGTAGCTTCCGGGGGTTTTTATTTTATTTTATTTTCTTTACTCTTTTTTTCAGTCGCTTCTTTCCAGTTCTTTTCTTTTTCCAATTTCTTTTTTTTGTAAGTTTACCTTGTTTTAAAAATATCATATGATTAATATTTTTATTGTATGTAAGTGACTTTTTTATTTCGTCATTTTTTTGAACAGTTTGGAATTGGTTTCGAACACATGAACAATTTTAAAATTCACGAATATTTTTTCACATGCTTAGTTTTTTTAAAATTCGTGAATATTTTTTCAATCCAGGGGCATTTCCAAATTTGTGATTTTTTTTTGAATGATGCAAATATCGTTTTGAACTAGTAAACAATTTATAAATTAGTGAATATTTTTTAAATCAATGGCCATTTTAAAATTCGTGAACATCTTTTAAATTCATGAACATTTTTCAAATGGGTGAACAATTTTTAGATTCTACGAACTTTTTTCAAATGCGTGAACAGTTTTTAGATTCGACGATCATTTTTTCCAAATTCACAAGCTTTTTTATTCTCGAACAATTTTAAAATTCATGAATATTTTAAAAACATTGTAGACATTATAAAAATTACATACATTCTTCAAATTCAAGAACATTTTAAGATTCTCAAACTTCAAATTCATGATTATTTATAAAATTAATGGTTATTTCTCAATCTGGGAACAATTTTCCACTATCTCATAGCAGGGATCGAAAAAAAACGGACAAACAAGACAAATAGGGTGTTTCCTATTTGACACCCGTAGCGTCCGCTATGGGGCCGACACGTACCCCTCAAACGAAGGACTCGCTTGTTCGCCTGTAAGTGGGCCGGCCCAGGTACAATGCCTTTCCTTAGGTATTTCTGGTTTTGGGAACATTCTAGAAACATTTTTTTGTTTTTTTTTTTGATTTATTGGTTTTTCTGTTTTTTCTATTGGTTTTTACTCTTTTAAATTTCATGAACATTTTCATTTTTTTGAAATAATTTCAAATTTATGAATAGTTTTGAACTAAAGAACATTTTATCAGTCCACAAATATTTTCAGGAAAATTGTTTCCTTTTCTATTTCTTTATGTTTTTTCTAAGGAAAAATAGCCGCTACTCACATGGGTACCTACACACCCTAGTTTGAAAAATTCGTATACGTCACGGAAACAAAGAGAATACTCGAAAGAGTGGGGGGATCTCAACATTAGAGTTACTAGGATTATTCAAAAGTATTTTGAAATTTTTTCAAGTCATATCCTGACTGTGATAATTATTTCTAAAAGTCAATGAAAAAAGTCAACGAAAAGTCAACCCTAAAAAAAGAGGACCAAAATTTTTTTTTTTGAAATTCCGAAACCAGTTTTGTACACCAAAAATCCCTACTCTACTACAATATCAATCCAAACAGGTATATACGGCTTACATCGGCGTGTAATGACATGGTGTGTAGGTACCCATGTGAGTAGCAAATCGCCTCTCTTTTTCTAATTGTCACTTTTTAGGATTTTAGAAAATGTTCATATTTTAAAAAAAATCAACTTTGAAAAGCGTTCACATAAAAAAAGAAAATTATAAAATTTTCCAGTTTGGAAAACGTTCAGATTTTGCAAGATGTTCAATTAAAAATGTTAATTGATAATTTACAAATTTGATTTTTTTTCAAATTTTATAAAATGTTCAGATTTTGAAACACGTTCAAATTTTGAAAAATAAAAATTTAAATATGGAACTCGTTTTTTCGACCAATGTTTTTATAATTGGTTGAAAAACGGAGCTGTTTTTTCCCTGAACAATCTGAACAAAAATGGAACGATAAAAAATTATACTCCCTCCATATCGAAATGTTAGATGTTTTAGCATTTTTATACCCACATGTATCTAGACATGTTCATGAGCATCGGATGCCAGCTGGTCATTTGAAGCGAAGTCACAACCTTTAGGTAACTAAATATATCCACGCAAACCAGATGATCAATTTCTTAATGGTACCCTACAACATGCGCACCGGAGCTCCACCAAACCAAGCTCCGGTCACAGGCACATATATAGCAACTCTCGACGCCATTGCGACAACACCACCAACAAACTAAGCTCCACAGTCCACAGGCACATCAGCCGTAAATCCTCGTAGCCAGTCGACAGGTACCGGCTAGGCGGCTACTAGCAAGCAGTTTGTGATGGCTAAATGGTTGGGCTTCGGAGCACCGTGTTGTTCCTCGTTCTGTTTGGCGTCCTCGTGCAGATGCCGCTGAGCCCTGTCCTGCCCCTTACGACAGCCGCCAGAGTGCTACTGGATTTTAAGGTCGACGCTGACGCTTTAGGGGTTGACGTCAGTGTTGGCCGCGGAGTCCATTGCAGGGAGGGCCACGGCTGCGTTAGCGATGAACCCATCAACTGAGCCCTGTAATTCAGTAGCACAATTTTGTGTGGTGTCCGTGTGACGTCATTTGGTATTGTTCTTTGTTTTCCTTCTCCCCGATGTGCAATCCTATTGCGAATAAGCTTGGCCCAACGCTAGTTGTCTCTGCTTGTCGGCCGGTGGTTGTTTGTACTCCCTCTGATCCACATAACTGTCCGGACTTGTATTGGTATTTTGTACTACGGTAGCATAATCCCCACAACAGTTTTATTGGATCGGAGGTAGTATGTAAAATTCGCAAGATGTGCTTGCTAGGGGCTACCCGAGCATGTCCTTGTGTTTGTATGTGTGTTCTTTTATTTATTACAATGTGGTGCGAATTGTTTGTGGCCTCCTGTGATGAAAAGTACTCAGCGTTTTGAATTACTCGGTTACAGGTTGGCCAGCCGTGCATATATTGGAGATTCTAACCTTCTTCTTTTTGCGAATTGGAAATATATGTAAATTAGCCAAGATTACAGTCTGCCTGACAGCAAGTTAGGACTTCGTTTGTCCAGAGTTTGGCCACACCCTTGAGAGGGCTTGCCTACGACCCAAGTTTGCTAAAACATGACTTACATTATTTTGCTCTCACCTAATAACACTGAAACCCACATTGACTCCCGAGCTCACATGCTCCTGATATGTTAAATAAAATTAAAAGAAATAGTTTAACATTTCACAAAAATCTGAAAGTTTTTGGATACAAACATATACTCCCTCCGTTCACAAAAGGATGCCACAAGTTTGCTCAAAAGTGGATGTATCTAGACTTGTTGGACAAAGTTGAGACATCCTTTTATGAACGGAGGGAGTACCAGTTTTTAACACACGTGCAAAGTTTCGCGATGAATGACATTTTTGTGCACTATGCAAAAAAGACAAAATCAGTGACCAAAATGAGAACTAAAAGTGCATTTTTGAAAGCACCGATTTTGTTTTTATCGCATAGAGCACAAAAATGGTCATTGCATTCTGAAACTTTGCTTGTGTGTTGAAAACTTGTACATGTTTGTGTTCAACAAAATTCAGAATCTTTTGATATGTTTTACTATTTTTTAATGTTTTTAACATAACAGGAGAATGCGAGCTCGGGAGCCAAACGCCTCTCTCCTAATAACATCAATAGGATCCTACCATCCTCATGGGTCATCTTCTTTATTTCCTCGATTGCTCCCATATGCTCAGAACGGTCAATACCTCTTGACTGCCTCCGCGCAGTCCAACTCGACCAAGTAGGGTAGTTCGCACCACTCCCGCACCATGTCAATGCCCTCACGGCAGGCACCATGGCAACTCAGAATCCTGCAAGCGGACATGATGATTGTACCATTCTCATCTCGGAGCACCCACCCGGCACCACCTGTACCATCAGTAGCATTAAAAGAACCATCTACATTAAGCTTCACTCTTCCTCGTGTCGACATGATCCAGGGTTTGGTGGCGGTATAATAGCCCCTTTGAATTCCTCTTCCGCTCCGGGCCATATGTTCATAGGAGATCACCACCTCACTAGTCTTGTCGGGTGCCTGTTTGATCAACAAGAGCGAGTCCAGATAGCTGCACATGAACCGCTTAGAGCTCTCGATGGGTGGTATTGGCTTGCCGTGCACGACCTCGTTCCTGGCATGCCAGATCCCCACATGGTCATCAAGATCATGGTGTTCACCGC